>CM076584.1:668324470-668432829 GCA_034641835.2 Pinus albicaulis | reverse complement strand
GGCAGCAACAAGACAAAGAGAGCAGCATAGCAACAAGATGTAGAGAGGGTCAACCAGCAGAGATAGGGTCATTTAAAGAAGCAAAGGCAGCAAAAGGAGAATTAAGGAGTAGCATCAGTCTAGGAGCAGATGAAACAAAGAGAGCATAAGACAAGTAGAGCATAGAAGAAACAAAGGCAGCAGGAGTCAGATGAGGTGCTGCAAAGTAGTGAGGACAGTAGAAGAGGGCCATTTAATAGCTGAGGAATGAGACAAAGTGATGAGGAACAATTATTCAAGTGGGAAGATTGTGTAGACAATCTAGTAGAAGCTAATTTGTGTTTTTTCACAATTATTCAATTGAAGGCATAGAAGATCGGAGCCTCATAGGATTTGCTACAAGTATAACAGGTGGAGTGGATTCTATAGATGCAACAGAGGAAGGAGCACAAAGAAACTAAGACAACAGATATAGCAGAAAGGAAGAGACAAAGAAGTAACAGAGGTAGCAAAGGAGGCAGCACTCAGGCAAAGAAGGCAGCGCTGAATCACAGACAGGAAAAAGAGGCAGCGCTGAAACAAAGACAGAAAAAGGAAGCAGTGAATACAATGGAGGCATCAAATGAAGGCAGAGGAAGCGAATATAACAGAGGCAGAGTCGTTATCACTGCAGCAGAGGTAGAGGCAGAGGCAAAGCGACATGAGCAGTAGAGACAGAGGCAGAGGTAGAGCTGTTATAATTCCGAGAATCGCCCAACCCGGAGGACATATATAAAATTACGAGAATCGCCCAAGCCGGCAGATACAGTCGTATGTATAATTTCGAGAATCGCCCAACCCGGAGGACAGATATAAAATTCCGAGAATCGCCCAAGCCGGCAGATACAGTCGTATGTATAATTCCGAGAATCATTACCCGATGGGCGTTACATATAACATATAAACCATATTTCGGGAATCGCTTAACCCTTTGGAAAAGTATACATATATGTCTGTTATATTATGGAGCACACAAAACGAAGTTTTAGATGGTGGGACCTCTCCCCAATCGCAATCAGAGATCGCAAGGGCAGCAGAACATCGCAACAGAAAGTTGCGATTGCGATTGAAATGCCGGACCCGATCGAGTTATGTACCACAGTTAATTGCTAATCGCATCCGAGTTCCCAATCGCATGTCTTTTGTAAAACGCTGCGATTGAAATGGCGGACCCGATCCTGTTATAAGCAGGAGTTAATAGATGCAAATCACATCCGTGTTCTGATCGCAATCGAAACTTTTCTATTATGCGCCCCAATTGCATTTGTTTGAAGTTCCGGACCCGATGGGTGTATAAACGGTGGTTAATACATATGTGAGTTACGGTCAAATCGCATCGGCACTGGTCAATCGGAACATATGTTAAAGACTTGCGATTGCGATTGAAGCCCGGACCCGATGGGCTTATAAATTATGACTAACAAATGTTTCAGTTCCATGGTCAATCGCATCGGAGGTAAAGTGGAGCATCGGAACATCACAACAGAAAGTTACGATTGCGATTGAGATTCGGACCCGATGGACTGATAAACTGTGACTTGATAGGTTTGAGTTCCGGAACATGTTAACAAAGATTTGCGATTGCGATTGAAAGGCCGGACCCGATGGGTTTATAAGCCAAGACTGATATATGTTTGAAGTTTCGCCATAACAGTAAATAATCGCAATCGGAAGAGGCTGAGGAGTGATACATCGCATCGGAAAAGATCGGCGAGTGAGCCCGAAAGGAGTTCTTATTTGTTTAAAGAGTTTTTATTATATAATGCCGAGAATTGATTTAAGTCTTTTTAAAAGGAAGTTTGTATGTATGCCGAGTGTTGAAATTACTTATATATATATATGAAAAGGCGTTGTTATATATATATATAACGCTGTTACGATAAGCCATGTGGTCTGTAGACCCACGGGCCTCAGCTTAACGGGAGGGCGATTCTTAATATACAATGACTGTGATATATGTCCGTTCCTCTTGCGGAAAGTTCCACGTCAACAAGACACTTGCTGCAAGTCAACAGTCACGTATCTTTCTAAGAGGCACTGATATAAAAGCACTGTTACACGTATGAAGCAATTACACCACAGCAGAGGACAGAAAAGCATACAGAGCAGAAAAGAGTCAAAACACAGTCACAGAAAATACAAATGCGCAGCAAGCCAAGAGACAAAAAGAGTGAGCTGGAGTTCTCATTTAAATCTGAATGTAAATGTTTTATTTAAATTTATATTGTTGTGATGCATTGGCAAGTCTTCGGAAGAGAGCAAATATCCCACTGTAATATTAAAATAAGCATCTACAGTTACATTTTTCTGAGTGAGCTGAAAAGAGATGAGAAGGTAGAAGGCAAAGAGACATGGCTGTCCATTTCGAATTCCTAGTGGAATACAAACAGTCATGAAACTATTTTTGTATAAAACAGGGTAATATCTAAGGGGAGAGTGTTGACGAAAAAGGAGTGAGAGAAGAAGAGAGTATGCATCAGAATTAAAGAGAGTTGAAGAAAATAAGCAAGCTGCAAGAAGAATGTGAATAAGGAGGAGCTGAGCAAAGAAGAAGAAGGGGCTGAGCAGAGATGATGCAAGTCTGATATAAGAGTTGATGAACAGCAGAGAAGAAGGTACAAAACAGAGCTGATATCCAAGGTAAATCAGCAAGTGTTTTTCTTTTGAAAGAGTAAGGAAGTTGGAGCTTCCCTATTAAGTTGTAGCTTGATAGATGTCAGTTGTAGCTGACTGAGGTAGGAGCCTCCTGTAGGTTGGTGCCTATAGAAAATAGATGGGAGTTGGTGCTTCCACATCAAGTTGTAGCTTGATAAAATGTCAGTTGTAGCTAACTGAGGTTGGAGCCTCCTGTAGGTTGGTGCATGCAGAAAATTGATGGGAGTTGGAGCTTCCTTGCAAGTTGTAGCTTGCAGAATTGAGGTAGGAGCCTCCTGTAGGTTGGTGCCTACAGAAAATCAGTGGTGAGAGGGAGTTGGAGCTTGCCTTTGCATCACAACAATAATAAGATGTGGTTTTCTCCTTTTATGGGTTTCCACTTATATCTGGTGTCTCTGTGCATGATGTTTATGTGTTGATGTGATTTATCTCATCTGCTTAATACTTGCTGCTCTCATATTCAATCTGCTATTACATTAACAAATCTGTTTGATAGTAATACTTGTTGCTCACAGATTAAGATTGCTCACATATTAAGTTGACCATGAAATGAAGGTGTAAATAAGATTTAAAAAGAAAAGTATTAAAAGTCCATGTATGTTAAACTGATTCACCCCACCCTCTCAATTTAACTAAGGGTTCAACAATATATATATATATATATATATATATATATATATATATATATATATATATACAACTATCTACTTATCAGTGTTTATTATGCGTTCTATTATCTTTTTCAATGTATGTGATGTGGATTTAATTGAATTTACATATGTCACAAATGTCTGTCTAAAACATTATTTTCCATTGCATCTGTCAATGTGTTTAGACTTCTAGGAATGTGTTGATATTGGATATAATAAAAATGTCTTTCCATAAGGCGAACCCTTGAAAATATACGAAGCATAGTTGGACTTCTAACTGAAATAAATTAGTCAAGTATAGTACTACAACTTGCGAGTCAAGTCTGACGACTATATGACGGATACCATGAGAAATAACATCAAACAATAGCTCGATCACTGCGCTATACTCAATGATGTTATTGGTATAGAGACTGGTGCAAATCCATTTTCAACTCACTAAATCACCATTCGGAGCATAGATAGCCCATGCTATGGAGGAAAGGTTTCGAGTACTATGACTAGCACCATCAACATAACCAACATATGGTTGAAGGGACAATGACGTCTACAAATCAAATGTAAAGCAATATTAACAAAGACTGTAGGAAACTACGAAGGGAACATACTGCAATCACACTCAAACCACCTATAGATAGTATGTACATAATGAACTACACAATAATGACTTAAGCATAGTATTTTTGAGGTACAATCCATTTCTGTGTTGCACCAATGGAACTCCATCGAAATAAATGAGTTCATAGGCCCCTTTAGCAAGAGTACGTTTAACGATGTATGGGCCTAGCCACAGTGGCTCGAACTTCCCAAACCCTAACTTATATGATTCCTGATCATACAATAGGACAATTTTACCTTCTGAGAAGGCACAAAGCTTAACATTCTTATCATATTGTGCCTTAATGCGTTTCTTGTGGGCCTCATTGGCCATTGCAGCATCGCGCCGAGTTTCATCTAATCATGTTAGATGCAAGAGACACCCTTCTTCTACGGAAGTGGAAGGGAGGAGTTCAAAAAAAGTTTCAGAGATGGAATTTCACACTCGATAGGAAGGATTTCTTCCAGACCATACATCAATTGAAACAGTGTGAATCCAGTTGTAGCCCAAACAAGGTTCAATGTGCCCACAAGGCTACATAAAGTATAAGATGCCAATCAGATTTGTGGATCCCTTTCATGTGCCGAAGCACCATTTTCAAGAATTTGTTTATTGCTTCGACTTTCCCATCTGCTTATGGGTAGTAGGGAGTCGAGCTTTCATGGTGAAGATCTAACTTGGCAGTAAGCTCAAAAATCATGTGATTGTGAAAATGCTTCCCATGGTCTGTAACTATAGCCTGCGGTACACCAAACCTTGCAATGACGTGATTGAAGAGAAAGAGAGCAACTGTTTCGCAGATGTTATTATATGTAGGCATCGCCTCAACCCACTTCGTAAAATAATCTACCGCCAGAATGATGTAGCCATGCCCCTCGGCCGAGTGAGGGTTACATGTCATAAATTAAATGCCCCATTTCACGAAAGGTCCAATGATGATAACAAGGTGTAAGGGAGCAAGTGGAGCATAGGTTTTACGATCATATATCTGGAAAGCATGACACTTTTGGACCATGAGAATGCAATCACGAAACATAGTAGGCCAAAGGTAGCCAACATGGGATTTTTTCTATGTGGTGGCATAACCAGACAATATATGTCCACCACATGCCCAAACATGGCATTCATTGATAGCTTTCTCAACCTCCTCATGAGTGAGGCACCATCTAAATTTTTTATCAATAACACGATAATAAAGGGTGTTGCCAATTATAATTTAATTTGTAGTTTGGTATCAGATACGTCATTGGTAGGAGAGAGAGGTCTTGTGATGCAGCCAAAGGCTGCAAATACCCACATTCTCCATATAAAATTGCAAGGTTCATTCATCAACCAACATAATTCCCACATTGGGCAAACTCTAATGCGGAAGCTACCTTTTCAATTTGATGGTTTAAAACCATATTGTAAAACCCACTTCATGAATATTCGAATCAATATTTGACTTTGGAAGAAAACCCAAAATATAAATCTTCGGCCCACACTTAAGTTGTCATTTGATCTAAATCTCGACTTTGGGTAAAATCCAAAGCACCAACATAATAACATCCGGCCCCACCTTTCCACTGTTCATCAAATCCACTACCAATAAACATTAATATATAACCGAGCCCCCAACATAACATACACTGACGTTGGTTAAATAAATACCAAAGATAAATGTTATATTAACCTTTATTCAATGCGCACGACTTTCCACCATTCATCGTATTCGAATGTCAGAAACATTATATATGTTTGGGCCATGTTAACATTTCACAGTTTTATTTTAAACCCAAATATCAACATAATATTATATCGGGCCTCATAGCTTTATAAACATACCTCCGTTAACCATCGTGCAAATGATTATGTGAACACCGTCGGATCTCTGATGGTTAGGATCAGATGGATATCGCATTAAATTAACTCCCGAACTTTATCGCTCCAACTCAACGCGAAATTACCTTGGAGTGTCATTCCTTGGAGTGTATCGCGTTCACATAGGGAATTACCACTTACCATTTGAAGGCCATGTGAAAACCATTTACGGTTTTCGAAAACCGCTTCACGGCTCCATGCACATAATTTCACCATGCTTCTTCTATGCTTTCGAAATTCCACTGTGCCATTACTTGTGTTCTTCTGTCTTTATTCATCTCATGATTCAAACAGGTTTAGACCACCGATATGTGCAGAGAATGGATTCAATTCCACTGGTTCTTCTGCATAGAAACCCTCTAGCTGAATTTGATTAATTCAACCTCCTTTCTCAGTAAATAATCTCAGAGTTAACATTCATTTCTGTCTCAAATATCGCTTGGCAACAGTTCTATCTCCATCTTTCTATAAATGATGTCAACCAGTCTTCAAACCCTCTCTATTCATGGAAGGGTTTAGTAGATCTAAAACCTGATTCCCAGTATCTTCGACCTCAGGTTCAATTGTAATCATGCCATACATTCGAATTCTCAATTTAATTGGTCATAATTCAATACTCTAGCCTTCTTGCCTCTACACTGTACAAATTTGACATCAATATGAAGGACCATGTTGTGACATCGATCCATTCTGTGATTGATTCACACAAATTCACAATCACAATTAAATACACAGTCTCATACAATTAACAATCCTATAACCAATTTCATCTACACACCATATACACTCGAACACAAACTCAGAATTTGAGTTTCTGTATTAAAACTAGTATTTACATAGGAATTATTCCTCTGGCCTGATCTTCTATATCAGTGGCCTTCTTCCTCTACAACCTGTAGGCTTCAAACCCTACCTCTCTAAATCCTGAATTTCTCTCTACCTATTTTCTATCTATCTTATATATGCCTTTTAGGCTTACAATTTATACAAAAGGTTCTGAAACTATTTTTGGTTTCAGTTCCTCCATCTTCTCAACAAAATCCCAAATATCCTCTAAGTCCTAAAAGCACTACTTGTCCCTAAGTATCCTCTTTAATCCACAAAATAATGAAACCAATTCTTATTTAGGATTTATAATTAATTCCTAAATCTCTTAATCCCTATGCACTCTCAACTAGCCTGATTCTCTCATGTTCTCCAACATTCGAGAAAATTTACAAAATTCCTCACAATATTTAATTAATTCTCATTAAAATCACTCAAATAATTACATAAGAAACCAACTCCCTTGAAAACACAAAACCCCTAAGTCTATTAAAATACAAGGAATTTTATTGAGCCTAATGCCCCCGCATCAGACTCCCAAGGTAAAAAATAATCATGATCTCCTGATCATGTGCTTTTAATCTTTGCCTCATGGATCCCATACTCTGTTTTGCTACTGTCCAATAACTGCATTATTCTTCAACTGCACTTTTCTAGGCTTCCATACTTTATTCTGCATCTTGCCACTAGCTATACTTTCATAGTCTTTGTTTGTCTTTTCCTTGCTGTTATTACTTTGCTTTCTTGCTGCTATCTTCTTCTGAGACACCTTCATCATCAACCTCCTTATACTTTCAATCTCTATATCAAATTTATCTTATGTCTGGAAATTACTATGCCTTTTGTTGCTGCTTTCAATTTCTGTTGCTATAGATGTTGCTACCAATATTTTTGCTTTTGTTCCTGCAGATGTTGCCAACATTGTTGCTTTTGCAGTAGATGTTGCTGTATATGTTGCCTCCAAGATTGTTGTTGCCTCCCAAACTTCCTGAATATCTCTTAAGATATATCCCTCTGCAACATTTCTCTTCTGCTTATCACCTGCAAATTTACTTTCAAAAAATAAATTATCATTTGATTCTTTAACTGCAGTAACATACTCATTCAGTCTTCTTTGTATACTAGTAAGCATAATCAAACTTGGCAAACTAGTATCTGCTCCTATTTCTTTCACAACTACAGACATTTCCACTTCAGTGTTTGCAATTTATTTCTCTGACATAATTGTTTCCAGCAAGCATTTCAACCATCCCCTTTGTACTTGTTTCCTCTCAAACACATCATCAATATGCTGCAATTCAGTTTCAACATATCCTTATTCTTCCTCTTTGACAATCCTTAGTAATTTTCCATCACCTTCTTGATTGATTCTAACAATCAATTCAAATTCCTCGAACATTGTATCTTCATCCTTTATCAGAATAGAATTATGATCCTTCACCACTATGGCAGTTCTAAAAGTCTTTCCCACAGTCTTCTCTTGGCCAATCAGACAAGCCAGCTCCTCCTTGTCATCAACAATAACAAGTTCCTTCATATGAGACATGACTGTCCCACCTTCCTTAGAATTTATAAGTTCTTTCTTCTACAATAGTTCATCTTCATTCAAGACAACTCCAAGAGATGGATTGTCTTATGCAACACCTGTAAACACAGTCAAATTGTCAATTTCAAAATTACAAGACCCAATGGTCTCATTTGATGATCCAGTCACCAAATCTTCTTTTTGCAGTTCCAAGTCTCTTTCAGGACTCATAAAATCTCCACTGTTTTTCTTTCCAGCTTTCAGGGTTATCTCCATTTTTCCAATCAACATGATAGAATGATGATCCTCCACTATGTTTTCATCAAACATAGTTTCCCTTTTATTAAATTCTCTGACATTTTTCATTTGTTGTCCTTCTTTGCCTGCATAATTAACACATGAATTATCATTATTAAAAACACAAGGTTTCAATGCCTCTTCCTCCTCTGGAAACATATCAGTATGCTGCTTTGAGTTTTCTTCCAAATCCTTTATCAGCACATCAGTATGCTGATCTAAATTCTCCATGAGATTGTCAGCTAGTCTCTCCTTCTTATCATTTGTTTCAAGCATGTCTCTCTGCTCTGGTTCACAATAATGAACTTCTTCAATTTGCTGAATCATTCTTACATCCTTATCCTCTGTTTTCTGACTGTCATTCATGAAAATTTTCCTGCCTTGCTTCTTCAACAATTTATCCTGTGTATAGATCCTCTGCTTTTCCAATTCTCTTCTCTGAAGATCTAAATTTCTATATAACTCAACAATTTCAATCGGAGTAGAATTTGGAAATTTTACACAACTTTCCATACCTTCACTTTCTCTTGACCAATCATCAGATGGTCCTCCTTTCTCTGTTTCAATATTCTGCTGAATACTCTCATGAGACCCCTCTGTCTCCTTTTGTTTATGAGATATTACTATCTCAACATCCTTCTGAACAGAATTCAGATTCAACTCCTTCTCCTTAACATACTCAAAAGTTTTTTCATCATCCTGTGATGTACCTGTAATCATACACAACTCATTAGTTTTAAAAACACAAGAATTTTTAGTCTCATTTGTTTCTTCAAGCATTTCTCTTTGAACAGATTTGCATGTGGAATCCTAAAATTCCATATTTGACTCAAAAAATCTGAGTTCTTCCTTCCGTAAGGCAATCTCCTTTTGCCTCCACTTCATTTGTAATGGTTTCCAAATTGCCTTCTTTCCCTTCAGTGGAAATATCCATCCTCCTCTCTGGTTTTCCCCTTCTTGTAGCCATTCCTTTAATACCTCCAATTGTCCTTTCATCACTGCAATATCTCTTTCTCTATCCTTCATATTATCTCTGTGGATTTCTTTAGAACCTCTTCTCTGATCCTCCATGATCATCTTCTTCATGAGCTTCTCACTCACTATGAGTTGCACTAAGCCTCTCCAACAACAAGTCCTCCCTGCTGCCACTTACCTCACCAATCTCCTCTTTGGACTTAGTCTTTTGGCAAGCACTGGTTCTCTATCTCTAGAACCTCTTGAGCACTCTCTTCTGTTCTCTCTAGGCTTATATCCTCAACTCACCTTCTCTTTAGAACACTTCAGTTGTTCTCCCTATCCAACCTTTAGCTGGAATATTAGGTTCACTGCCATCATCATCAAAAACTTTGTCTTCATCTTGTCTGCAACCATAATTCTGCAATCACAATTTTAAACCAGATTAAAATTATCTCATCTTCAAGATCTCTGCGTGACCTTGTTTTCTTCATTCACCTGTACTTTGATTGGACTGTCTTCGTTCATTTCTGCAAATGCATGTTCACTTCAATTCTGTGTATCTGCTGCTTATCAGATTTAGAATCCGATCTCCTCTTCTCTTCCATCACACATGCATTCTGATTTAATTGAAAAAAAAATCTCTAACTTTCAAAAGAGCTCTTCCAGCTCTGATACCACTTGATGCAACCAAAGGCTGCAAATACCCACATTCTCCATATAAAATTGCAAGGTTCATTCATCAACCAACATAATTCCCATATTGGGCAAACTCTAATGCGGAAGCTACCTTTTCAATTTGATGGTTTAAAACCATATTGTAAAACCCACTTCATGAATATTCGAATCAATATTCGACTTTGGAAGAAAACCCAAAATATAAATCTTCGGCCCACACTTAAGTTGTCATTTGACTTAAATCTTGACTTTGGGTAAAATCTAAAGCACCAACATAATGTTTATTTCAGCTCCACCTTTCCACCGTTCATCAAATCCACTACCAATAAACATTAATATATAACTGAGCCCCCAACATAACATACACTGACTTTGGTTAAATAAATACCAAAGATAAATGTTATATTAACCTTTATTCAATGCACTCGCCTTTCCACCATTCATCTAATCCGAATGTCAGAAACATTATATATGTTCGGGCCGTGTTAACATTTCACACTTTTAGTTTAAACCCAAATATCAACATAATATTAAATCGGGCCTCATAGCTTTATTAACATACCTTTATTAACCATCATGCAAATGATTATGCAAACACTGTCGGATCTTTGATGGTTAGGATTGGACGGATATCACATTAAATTAACTCCCGAACTTTATCGCTCCAACTCAACGCGAAATCTGCTGTATTAGAATTCTGCCAATGCTACATGTCATTCCTTGGAGTATATTGCATTCACATAGGGAATTACCACTTACCATTTGAAGGCCGCGCGAAAACCATTTACGGTTTTCGAAAACCGCTTCACGGCTCCATGCGCATAAGTTCGCCATGCTTCTTCTACGCTTTTGAAATTCCACTATGCCATTACTTGTGTTCTTCTGTCTTTATTCATCTCATGATTCGAACAGGTTTAGACCACCGATATGTGCAGAGAATGGATTCCATTCCACTGGTTCTTCTGCATAGAAACCCTACAACTGAATTTGATTAATTCAACCTCCTTTCTCAGTAAATAATCTCAGTGTTAACATTCATTTTTGTCTCACATATCACCTGGAAATAGTTCTATCTCCATCGTTCTATAAATGATGTCAACCAGTATTCAAACCCTCTCTATTCATGGAAGGGTTTAGTAGATCTAAAACCCAATTCCTAGTATCTTTGACCTCAGGTTCAATAGTAATCATGCCATACATTCGAATTCTCAATTTAATTGGTCACAATTCAATACTCCAGCCTTCTTGCCTCTACACTATACAAATTTGACATCAATATGAAGGACCATGTTGTGACATCGATCCATTCTGTGATCGATTCACACAAATTCACAATCACAATTAAATACACAGTCTCATACAATCAACAATCTTGTAACCAATTTCATCTACACACCATATACACTCGAACACAAACTCAGAATTTGAGTTTCTGTATTAAAACCAATATTTACATAGGAATTCTTCCTCTGGCCTGATCTTCTGTATCAGTGGCCTTCTTCCTCTACAGCCTATAGGCTTCAAACCCTACCTCTCTAATCTTGAATTTCTCTCTACATATTTTCTATCTATCTTCTATATGACTTTTAGGCTTACAATTTATACAAAAGGTTATGAAACTATTTTTGGTTTCAGTTCCTCCATCCTCTCAACAAAATCCCAAATATCCTCTAAGTCCTAAAAGCACTACTTATCCCTAACGATCCTCTTTCATCTGCAAAATAATAAAACCAATTCTTATTTAGGATTTATAATTAATTCCTAAATCTCTCAATCCATATGCACTCTCAACTAGCCTAATTGTTGGAACGAGGTCTCCTAACAAGCTACGAAACTAGTCCATTTTGGTTGTTTTTGTTATATTTAGTATAGCGCAGGGGTTTTGGGGTGGGTCAAGGCCCCAAAAAGCATTGTAAAGGGGTTAAAGGGTAAACTAGGGGTTCGAAAACCATGTGTTGCGAACCATAGGAATACTAAAGCTAGATTGTTATAAATAGAGAGGCATTTCGGATTGAAAGAGGTAATGATTTGATGAGCTATTGATACGATCTGTTGTGTAAGCGATACGATTTGGGGTTTTTGGGGAATGGACTTCTGCGTTTGTGTGCACGAAGATCTAGTCGGTACGTGTGCCGGACCCTAGCATTGTGTGTGCGTAGATTGGGAAGGGAATTGTAAGGGTAATGAATGAATGAATATGCAAGATTATTGGATCTGAATCTGTGAGTACTACTGAATGGATTGCTGATAATTACTGTGTTATGTATTTCTCTGTCTTTGTGCTGCGAAAGTCTGTATATCGAATGATTGGATCTATTTTTCTCTAATTATATCATGTTGCGAAAGTCTGTGTATTGAAGTAAATCTAGATCTGTTATGTTCAGGTTATGTAATGTTGTGTTGATGTTATGAAAATCATATAATTGTAGATCTAGTGCACGTGGATGCAATTGGATACTTATTTAACCCTGCGCAGAGACAAGGTAATCTGAACAGAACGTAGCCCTACTTGCCTTACCCTTCCTTTCTCAGGGTGCGGAAACCTGGTTCCAAAACCCACCCATACTACATTGGGAGAGACTGTGACCTACGCCAGTAGGTCACTGCCGAAAGGGCCAGTAGTATAGGGGTTTGTTGGCAAACCTTACACACCGAACCTGGGTCAGGACCCCTCAAGCCAACAAATGGGTCCGTTGTCGGGACGTGAAAAGATCTGAGAAAGGGATCAGGTAATGACAAGAGAATACTGGAAGCCTGAAAGAAAAGAGATCGAGGACTGGTTCGAAAGGTAGATCCAGGAGTTTGCAGTAAGAGAAAACCGAAGAGAAAAGTTAACCATGGAGAGGTGGAAAAATAGGTATGTTCTTACTAAAAGCTACGAAATGTTCTTTGTAACCTTTGCAATTGAGCTCCACAAGTGGCTGGCCAGGCTGGTAGAATTCCATAAGTGCTGGAAGGACGAGCGAGTCACTCAGTGGACTCCAGATCTGCTTGAACAGCTGGAGAGAACCGATAACACTATTACATGCATGGTGGATCACTGGCTGGATAGTGTGCTAGGAGGCTTTGTGACAGAGTTTGCCATTGATCAATCTGTATCATACTCTGAGGCCGAGCGACGATTCTTCAAAGGATTCTGGGGTAAATTTCTAAGGATATTACCATTACTGATCAAGAAATTTCTGTGCGAAAAGAGCATTCTGTGTAGCCATACCGACTGAATGACCTCGGATCCAGATGGGAGTGTGACGCGCAGTGGTAAGTATTATCGGACCAACCTTGATAGAGAAAGGGCCACCTATAGCCCGGTGAAGGAACCGGCTACATCACCACCTAGGCCACGCAAGGGTAAGAATTCACCTATAACGTCGTCCTTGGATAGTGATATGGCTGCACACTTGAAACTACCTACCTTTAAAGGGGTAGGAGATTAGGACATGGATCGATTTTGGTTTATTGCGGACTCTGTCTGGACTGCGCAGAACGTTGCAAGTGATACAATAAAAAGGGCGCAACTGTCTTTAGCATTCGAAGATCGAGCTCTGGACTGGGATATGCGATATGTTTCCCAGAATGGAACCGCCTCCATTCAGGATATTAAGGATGCTCTGAAGCAACAATTCCACAAGTCAAAGTCTTATTCCCAGTTGGTAGTAGACGTAAAGGACTTCAAGCAAGGTGCATCTGAATTAGTATGGGAGGTGGATCAACAGTTAAAGAAGGCGATTAGGGAAGGAGGGTTTGAGTATGATGATAGAAAACATACGGAATGGTTCATCGCCATGTTGCTACCTCACCTACGCACCCCCATGAATCAACAGACCTTTGAATCACATGAGAAAGCTGTAGAGGCCGCTATGAAATTATAAGCTGCTCCCCGAGAAGACACCTCAGCAGGGGTACAACAGATCCAGGAACAACTTGGGGCTATGCACATGGAGATACAAAACCTATGAAAGGAACGAGGGAAAGACATCTGCACGGATCTATGGTGTATACGTTGCCGAGTGTCTGGTCACACGAAGGATTAGTCCCTGCTACTGACTGATTATATGCAAGCTGGAGGACATAGCCCGCTATGCCCAGGGGTAAGTAGGGAACCTATATTGTTGTGCCTAGGATCAAGCGGATCTGCGTTATGGTGTGATGATTTTCATGTAGCAGGCCTACACGATACGAATCATTTCCCTCGGATGGTTGTGTATGTTCTCGAGCTAAAACAAAAATGGTGCTAATTTTGTTGATATGTAGGACACGATGGGAAGAATTGCCGCACATATTACTTAATGATGGTTCGCAAGAACTTATATCGGGTGCAATCAGACCCTGCATCGCCAAGACTGGCTGCGCACTTTGGTGGATCACCGGCCCAAGGCAGAGGAGGTCGGGGAGGAAGCGCAGGCCGAGGAAAAGGGCAGTTAATCTGTTATAACTGTGGGGAAACATGGCACTTTGTTATAGAATGCCCTAATCCCACTAGGCCATCGTGTAAGTACTGAAAATAGCTGGACCATGAGGTAGAAGACTGCCCGATCTTAATAGCCAGAATGCAGGAAAATCAGCCTACCCCTACGAAGAATGTACAGAGGGTTAAAACTGAGCTACGAGAAGCAAATCCAAGTGTCAAATTCATAACACATAGTGGGCTGGACACTAAGGGAAGAAAAGAGGTACCCTATGAAGAATATGCACTACCAGCAGCCCCTGCGCAGTCTCAAAGCGAGGAAGAAATTGAGACCTTTTTGAAGGCATGTATGAAATTACTTAGGAACCCGCAGGCCATAAGAAACCTTCTGGATTTAATGAACACCTGCACAGCTCGGCCCACCTTGATCCCTGAGACCAAGGATGTGCACAAACTGTACAGCTCTAAGAAACGCACAGGGAAAGAAATGCGGCTAACTGCACAAACCGGGGACTATGAAATGGATCAGGTTATCTTGGATCTTGGATCCGATGCCAATGTTTTACCTAAGAAAACCTGGCAACGAATGGGGAAGCCCAAATTGGAATGGTACACTATCCAGCTGCACATGGCAAACCAACAGAAAATCATTCCATTGGGTAGGTTACCAAAGGTTATGGTTGACATTGCAATGGCAAGGGTCCTAGCTGACTTTGAAGTAATTGAGATAGTTGAAGATGCGGACCCCTACCCTGCGCTCCTCGGGCTAGATTGGGCAATGGAAGTGGGAGGCATTATTAACCTAAAGAAATGAAGCATAGTATTTGAAAGTGGAAGCACGCGTGTCATAGTACCCCTGGATCCCGCTGAAGGTGCCCGGTATACCGAGCCTGTCCATACGAAGGCAAAATTAGATCATATCTATAAGATCACTGTGCAAGATGAAGATTGGGTTAACCCCACAGATGAAGGGGTGCTCTGTTGGGAAAAAGACAGTGAATTTTTTTCTGACTCTGATGAGGAGCTGGAGAATTGGCAGAGCCGACTGCATGAGGTTTCGACACTTCGCAACCTTCAAACCGTCAGAAGCTTCCGTCACATCTCTACCATGGAAAGAACCTTGCCTTGCCAAGAGGCCGCAGATGACACTCAAAAGCCTCAGGGGTCCATGGAATGTAGGTCCAATGCACTGCCACTAACCCGATATGAAGCACCTACGCAGGGACCTGTCTCCCCTACCCAGAGGAAGTATTGGAGCAGGGTGATCCTGTGTATAGAAACCCCTTTAGCCAGATGGACCCCAAGATCGGTCGACCCACGTGGTGACCTACTTGCACGCAACACTCAAGGGTGTGCTCGGCCTTTGCCCAACTAAATTACGGATCTGTCTACAATAATGAGTATCTGGGGGAATTTGCGGATGACTGAAGAATTAAATCACCTACGGTCATATGACGCAGCTATCCTACACAAAAATGCTCCTTCCATGATCGACATAAATGCCTTGAAAAGACTCCCGATTGACTTGCAGGATCACCATGTGTCAACCATCTGTCGAAATACAGAAGGACCTCCAATGCGTCAACTATGCCCTGACATCACAAGGACACGACCTTGGATACAAAGGAAGAATGTCAGCTCATCCCGAGTTAATGCGAAAAGACACTTACAAACACAGAAAAAGGGTGGTAGATTATCAATATCACCATGTATGATAAGCACAATCGAGGGTACGAGCCACATACGAGCTACCTTGCCATTAAGTAGCTTCGATTGGGGCACGGATGGCTGGAAGATGTTGGCTCGGGCTATTTATTCAACTGTCAAGCGGTATTGGCTACTTGTATTATGGGTTTTTCTACTTATTTCTACAATTCATATTGCTCGTCTCTCCGTTATGGATCCCAACTCACAGGAGGAACTGATAAGAGGGCTGGGAGACGCTGAGTGCAGTAATAGGAGTGCACGCGGGCTGCCGCCTGGGAGGATTAGCTGCGAACCAAGTTTGGTAGGAACCCTGCGGTACCGATACCTGCTACGACATCTATGCCATTTCCAGGCCCCGCCCGCTAGAAGCAACACATGTTTACTCCCCCGGATTGTCAAAATTCACACTTCTAAACCAAGTCTTGGGGAAATTCAAGTAGACTTAGCACAACTATCTAATATAGAGCTACAAAGACTGTCTGCTAGCATATTACAAGAAGTACAACTTCGTTACCAAGAAAGGCACAAGCAGTATGTCATGACCCTGGAAGAACGCGCTCAACAAATTTCCGTGGTCACTAACGCAACAAGCATTATTTAGGAACAACTGGCACATGGAGCCCAATTGTTTGAAGAAGCTACATAGCTATGGACGAAAGCACAACACCACCCCACGCTTCAGCATGCCCAATGGGAATTGATGCAGGCAGAAGATGCTCAAGATCGAATTTGGGCCTCCACACCTCCCCCCGGCCATGCACAGTGCTTGGCCGCCATGCACTAGATTGAGGACCTTCGTCACTCCAAGAATATTGCATACAAAAAGGTGAAACCATGGATTGATGCTGCACTCCAGCTTGCACATGATGCACAGTCCGCCATTGCACGCCTCCACCGGTTGTTGGAACGCGTTGGTCCGGATCTCGATGGGCCTGCTTCTTTGACGATGATCAATATTGTGCAACATGCGACAGCCCGAAGCAAGGAAGTGCTTCCACCCCTCCTTCACTCCCTAGCTACCTTACGCGTGCAGATTGAAGACACACCACCCAAGTGACTCGGGACAAGTCACAAGATTGTGTTGGGGGACTGCTGGAACAGGGTCTCCTAACAAGCTACGAAACTGGTCCATTTTGGTTATTTTTTATATATTTAGTATAGCGCAAGGGTTTTGGGGTGGGTAAAAGCCCCGAAAAGCATTGTAAAGGGGTTAAAGGGTAAACTAGGGGTCCGAAAACCATGGGTTGCAGACCATAGGAATATTAAAGCTAGATTGTTATAAATAGAGAGGCATTTCGGATTGAAAGAGGTAAGGATTTGATGAGCTATTGATATGATATGTTGTGTAAGCGATTTGTTGGGGTTTTTGGGGAACAGACTCCTGTTGGATGTGTGCGCGGAGATCCTAGTCCAACTGTGTGCGGACCCTGCTGCTGTGTGCGTAGGTTGGGAAGGGAATTGTAAGGGTAAAGAATGAATGAATATGTAAGATTATTGGATCTGAATATGTGAGTACTATTGAATGGATTACTGATAATTACTGTGCTATGCATTTATCTATCTTTGCGCTGTGAAAGTCTGTATATCAAATGATTGGATCTATTCGGCTTTGATTATATAATGCTGTGAAAGTCTGTGTATTGAAGTAAATCTAGATCTGTTTTGTTTGGGTTATGTAATGTTGTGTTGATGTTATGAAAAGCATATAATTGTAGATCTAGTGCACATGGATGCAATTGGATACTTATTTAACCCTGCGCAGAGACGAGGTAATCTAAACAGAATGCAGCCCTACTTGCCTTACCCTTCCTTTCTTAGGGTGTAGAAACCTGGTTCCAGCACCCACCCATACTACTTCGGGCACTTCCGAAAGGGCCAGTAGTATAGGGGTTTGTTGGCAGACCTTGCACACCGAACTTGGGTTAGGAACCCTCAAGCCAACACTAATTCTCTCATGTTATCCAACATTCGAGAACATTTACAAAATTCCTCACAATATTTAATTAATTCTCATTAAAATCACTGAAATCATTACATCAGAAACCAACTCCCTTGAAAACAAAAAACCCCTAATTCTATTAAAATATAAGGAATTTTCTTGAGCCTAATGCCCCTGCATCATCTTGAGTTGGAAAATATTGGTTTGGAGATCCATAGCACAAACCAAATGAACTTACAAGAAACAATGACTCGTCAGGAGTAGAATCAACAAAAGTAGATTCGATTCTAGATGAGGGAAGGTCGCAGATCAATTCAACAAAGGCTAGGTATTTCTTGGATTTGGAATTGATGAACTCCAAATCGAACTCCTGAAGGATGACAATCAATTTGGAGTACTTCCCCCCCTAGAAATTTCTGTGACAAGATGTATGTCATGGGGTTGCAATCAGAAACAACCATAGTCTTACGAAGCAGGATATAGTGGTGAAACCTTTGGACAACTTGGACAATTGCAAAAACCAAATTTTCAACATGAGTATATTTGATCTCGATATCATTTAAGTTCTGACTCAAATAATAAATAAGATATTTGTCCCCTACATTGTCCTTTTGGTCCAATACCATAGCGATGGTAGTAACTGCAATGGCAAGGTAAGAATCAAACACATTTTGGGCAGTGTTGTCCCAATGGAAGGGAACTCCTTTCTTCCACAGTCGAGTAAATCCTTTGGTCAATTCGAAATTACCTAGCAACTAGGAACAAATCTCCCTAGAAATTTTGATTTCCCTTGAAGTCGTTGAAGCTAAACAAGAGAGGAAGGAGCAGGCAGATCTAGGATTTCATTTACTTTAAATGGATCAATACAAATTCCTTGATTCAACACAATGAATCCAACAATGTTATTGATCAAACGAGAACTATTACCTCAAAACGAGAATTCTAGCCCAAAAAAACTCAAAAAACATGAAAAAAACACCCTAAAAACGAAATGTGTGTATTCTTGAACACACATTTTTTTTTAGGGTCAAATTTCAACATTTTTAAAATTATGCTAAAAACCAATTTTTTTTTTTTTTTTTTTTTTAAAAGGATTGAAAAAACACCCTCGAAACAAAAAATGTTGATGTCGGAATAACAAAAAAAAATTCGAAATTTCATCAATTTTGATACATGATGTTAAAGATAAAAATATCATGTTTGAAAGCCTTATAATCTCCAACAATTTTCATGCATCTTGTTAAAAATAAAATATCTTGACTCTAAAAAACCCTAAAATTGTAATTGTTTTCAACCATATTATTAAAGATAAAATATCATAGCTCAAAAAAACCTTAATATTTTGACAAGTTTTCAACCATGTTTTTAAAAATCTTAAGTTTTTAACTTATTTGAACCATGGAATTCTGGACAAATTATATGACAAACAATTTTTAAAAATGAACAAGTAAATGAAAGATTTATTATTCCAAGAGTAATTTTTATTTTAAAGGCTAAAATTATATCTCTTTTCAATTATTAGCCTAAGACAAATTATCTAATTGCAACCAAAACCTAAAAATAAACCATCAAAACGAAGTGTCCCTTTTCAATGAGGCATACAATTTTCAAACTTTTTAAAAGTATCTTATACCAAATGTTAACAATAAATAATATTATGGCAATATCACTGTATAATTTAAAAATATAACATTAATTTATAATATTTTTTACTTTTAATCAAAATATCAACAAATGACAACGATAAATAATATCATGGCAATATCACTGCATAATTTAAAAATTCAAGATTAATTTTTAATATATATATATATATATATATATTTAATTTTACTCAAAATATCAACTTTGGTATATAAAATATAACATAAATTATTTTTGTAATTCATTGTTGCACTGTGGATATTTTAAAGAGATGATTTTTTCATAATTAAAACATATAATCCAACAAACATAGAAATGACTCATAAATTCATGTAAGATCATATGGAAGTCAAAATATTTATTTCAAGTTACCATGGAAATATCAATTACATAAAAATTCTTAGACATTTATTCAAAATTAGTCATAGGTTCTGGCACACCATCAGAACCTACATATTCAGATGAATGACTCGATGCATATGAAGATGATCCATATTCATCTCTTTCATCAACTAGTGCTCCATCCGAGTCAACATGCTTGCCCACCATTTCAGGTTTCAAAAGTCTTCTAGATCTATGACTAGATTTAGCAGTCCCATCTCAACACTATTTCTTTTGGTAGAAATTTTATTCAAAATATCTATGGTATTCAAGTGAAGAGTTCCTCTCTTTGTAAAATTTAATTCATACACAATTATGTGAACATCCTCCAATTTTAAGAGGTCTGTGCGATGTCGATTTATATTTGTGCTCTTTCTTTTTCTCTTTCTGCCAATTTTTTTATCAACTACCATCTCTGGCTTCTACACACCATTGAATGGGTGGGTATTTATGGCATAACAATGTACTTCAAAAACTATAATAAGTTCATTTTCTTTAATGACCTTTATAACCTTGGAAACCCAGAATGGATAGCCAAGTGGATCTCCATCTGATAACACTGCTATCATGCAACCCTCCTTAACATCATGCATAGAACCCGTGTAAAGGTCTTCTATGGCTTCACATTGTGCAAGTGATATTCTAGAAACCAATATAGATTTCTCTTTCCTTTACCGGTGGAGAATTAATAATACCTTGAGACTGTTGTTATTCAACAATGTGTCTTTGCTCATGTTCATTTGGCATATTTTGTGGCCAAATAAATGGAGTCTTCAAAAGCATATCCTCATTTATTGATTCTTGAAACCATATCACTTTGATTATTGAAAAACGTATTCCCACCAAACTGAATCAACAACATCAAAGTACTCATATGTATCTCTAATACATCTTTTAATTTCTCCCATGCATTCAAAATAATTTATATCTCTTGTGTCTTTGTGCATTATGGAGTTTAACAACTGATTGTAATAACAATATCTTTGATGCAAATATTGGACGCTCTGGAATGAACTTCAAAAATTCCAAACCTGATGACGACCCCCATTCTACAGCAGTTGAATACTTCTTGCCCCATATAAGTGTTATCCCATCAATTATTTTGATACGAAATTGATGCTGGAAGCTAAAGCCATTAATTTTTTCAATGCATTTCTCCTCACCATGCGATCCTAGAATAAACCTTCGCATGCCAATAGTTTCTTCCAACACATGAAAAACAAGCTCTGAATTGTATGATTTATTAATACTTTACATTAATGATGGCAGTCTCCCAAAATATTTCCTCCTCAATGTTACTAAAAAATGACTGAACATTTGATCAATATGGTCATGAGTATACCAAACAAGAAGGAAACCAACCTTTACCTTTTTAAAAATTTTCAATTCAACGAGCATGTTTAGATATGTAATATTCCCAATTAGTCCTAAGCTAATGGGAATATTCATTTTTGTTTTATTTTTATGTTTCATGAATAAATGTGTAAAGGAGGATCATAAAACTCCTAAAACAATAAATAAATCAATGCCACATGTGAACAAGGCTAAATATGGGCTATTTAAATAAGCACTCTTAGGTGTGAAAGGGGTTGAATCTTTTGACTGGGTCAACCATGACCAAATCGACAACGATGTCTTGGAGGAGTGGCCATTAATGAGGCACAACATAGTTTTAGTTGGAGGTGGCTCATGTGAAAGGAGCTATTTCATTGAGATGGTTTAGGGTTTTGCAAGCTCTCAACTTATAAAAGGAAGAGGATGGAAAAATGAGAAGGTTGTTGATGACATTGTATTTTTCAGAGTATATTGTCTGTTTATACATATCTCATTTTCCTTGCTGTTTTGGAGAGAATAGTGCTATTTAGCACTGGGTGTTCCTGAGCAGGAATTCCACCTCTTTCCTTGAGAGGCCTCTTGGAAGAGTTTTCATTTCTTGTCCACTATCTGGCTGAAGGCCAAGATTCTTCTTGCAAATGCAACACAAATCCTGTTGAGGGTTTGGTTGTCTTTGAAAGCTGCAGCAAGTGAAGGCTAGATCTACTCAGATCTAGGCCAATATAGTGCCTCCTTTCAGTGGGGAAGGCTTCTATCCCATTGACAAGAGAGTATTGGATGTTTGGAGCTAAATTTTCAGATCTTGGCATGAGGCCAAACACATTCTAAAGCCTACATCGCAGTCTTTCTTCCAAAACTGCGTTATTTGTGTGGGTACTATTGCGGGGTCTTTTGGCACACTTTTTGGAGGAGTGGTTTTCATGTGTTGGGGATCTGCCCTTAGCATTTGAGATACATTGGAGGGGATCTACATATTTCATATTTTAGATCAGATCTGTATGTCATTGAATTTCTGAATATTTCTGCAGATTTGTAGCATTAGATCTCAGTCTACTCCTTGTACTTCATGTTTTGCTGAAAACCCCAAGTGGTAATTGAAGAAGAGCCTATCTAGTGTATGGATTTGATATAGATCTAACTTTTTATACACAGATCTGCTCTAGATCTGAAGTGTAATCTACAACACAAATAATAAAAATAACATTGTCAAGATCTTTTCAGTCTTAATACATGGTTGCAGCACCTCATTTTGAGGATTTTCTTCCATAAACGTCTTCTATTTCCTGTTGTACATCTCATGGGCTCTCTTGCGCATGTATTTTGCTGATGTGAATGTAAATAAAGAGCCTCCATGTTGGCCTCCTGCTCTTACTTAGATGATCTACGTTATTTCTCTGCATAATCTTTTATTATTGCTGCATTTTCCATTTGGGAATATTACAGTGGTATCAGAGCAATCATCTTAGCACAGCTTGTGCTTTCTAAAAAGCCAATATGTCTTCGGAAGAAGAAGAGCCTCTTACTGATAGAGAGAAGAGGTACCTAAAAATAAGACATAATAAATTTGATTACACAAATGATGATAAAGACAAGGGTAAAGCCCCTGAATATGGAAGTGATGAAGAAGGAAAGGACTTTTCAAAGATCCTTTTGAGATCCATGAAAGATCTTGCTAGAGAGATCAAAGAGATGAGAATGGATAGAATCAAAGAATCTCCTAAGAGATTTCATCTTGGAGAAAGCTCTGGCATGTCTCACCACTGGAATAATCAACCAGTGCATCAACCACAAGTTTCCCAATGATCTACCATGCCTACCTTTTTGGCCATGGGAAATGAAGGGTTTCAAGAGCAAGAATCCCTTGAAGACTATTTTGAAGAATATGAATCTCAAAATCATAGATTCAAAGATCATTTGAGTTTTCAGTAGTTTTTTCACCTCAAGGACAAAAGAAGACCAAGGCATCATCATAGAGAGGGCCGATTCACTCATAATCATGATCAACATCACTCTATGGGCAGATTATTTTTACCCAATTTTGATGGGTCATCCAAGTGTTCTGCCAAAGCATGGGTAGAAAAACTTGACATCTACTTTTAGTTGAACAAGGTTCCAGAGATGGAAGCTATCAAGATTGCAGTGCTGCACTTTGAAGGTGAAGCACATGACTGGTGGTTCCATGGCTTGTACACATTGGGTCATGCCAATGTGACTGCTTATTCAGATTTCACTAGAAGGCTGGTGGAAAGTTTTGACAGAAGAGATCCAAAGACACCATTCATGAGCCTTGCAAAGTTGAAACAACTTATATTTCTGAATTTTTGAGATTATCTGTTATGGTTACTGATTTTTCTGCAGCAAGAAGGGTGTACATGTTCATCGATGGTCTAGATGAACCTATTCATGGGTTGGTAAAATCTACCAAGCCCACTACCTTGCATGATGCTATTGAGAGGGCTAGAGACCTTCAAGATTCCTTGCCAAAAGCAAAGGCAAGCTTTCAGCATAAGCCATCTTTCCCCTCCAAGGGAAAAGAAGAGAAAGCTGCTCCTTCAAAGGAGAGCTCATACAAGAAGCCTATTGATATTGAAGTCCGGAGAGAACTAAGGAAGAAGAAGTTATACTTCACTTGCCAAGAATCATGGGCCCCTGGACATAGATGTGCTGCTAGAAAAGCACATTACATAGAGGTCTTCTCAGATATTAAGGAGAAAAAAGATGATGAACCAAGAAGAGGTCACAACGCTGACATTGTTGAAGGTGATCCAACACCATAAGGAGATGGGAATGGGGTGTTTTCTCCTATTGGAGGTACTCTTGCATCTTTGAGAGGAGTACCTAAGTACTTTACCTTAAGAGTTCAAGGTTCAATCATGAATCAAAGGGTTTATGTATTGATTGATAGTGGGGCCACCCACAACTTCTTTGATGCCCATGTTGTGGAAAGGAGGGCAATAGCCACTGATAATTTTGAGGGATTCTCTGTTTTGGTCCCAGGAGATAGAACAATGCAATGCATGCATTATGTCCCATCACTTTCAGTCACCATGGGAACTTACACTTTGGTTGATCACTTCTTTGTGGTTGAAATACCAGACACCAATGTGATTTTGGGTGTTCAATGGTTGATTACATTAGGGAAAGTCACCACTGATTGGGAGGCTTTGCAAATGGAATATGTGGACAAGAAGAGTGGTGAATCTCAAATGATCAAAGTCATGCATACATACCCCTCACATACTACTTCCACATAGAAATCTGAAATGGAATTGCGCAGTGGAAGCAAGGACCTTACAGTCCCATCTATCATGTTCATGATATTTCTACATGGGACACTCTTATCTAGTGGCAAACCACCTGGGAGGCCACCTGATTCAGATTTTGTGGGGAAGACCTCACAACATGATACTCCAAGCTTAGATTTAGGAGGGATTGGAGCACTAGAAGACAAAGCTACGATGCTGGGAGTCTTGGTTAAGCTCAAGGAGGAGGGAGATCTTCTTCCCTTATCATCATCACCTACTCTCATTTCTAGTTCTGCACTATGGGAGGAGAAGAATGGAAGGGATGGCCTTCCAACACACACCATTGGCATGGGAGATGTTAAGGAGAAGAGAAACAACATGACAAACATTTCTGTTGATACACCATCAACGCTGTCATTGTTGAGCAGTTTAGATCTATATTGGAAATCCCAACTGTTGGTGGATTATTCCAAAGATCTTCACACTTGTATGATACTTGATGACCAACTACATGAAGAGCGCTATTTAGTCCAAGGAGGAGTCATCTATAATCATGGTAGGATATTCTTGTCTAGAGCCTCCAAGCTCAAGAAGAAGTTGCTACAAAGAGCTTACAAAGAGTTCTGTTTCAGCCATATGTATTCCATGAATATCTACAACATCATCATGAGGAGCTTTGATTGGGAAGGATTGAAAGGAGAACTACATCAAAATTTTCAAGAATGCATGAACTATGTGGAGTTTGGGCAGCAACATGAATCTATGAAAGAGTTATTCCAGCCATCTCTTTCATCTTTTGAGAGGGGAGATAGATCTATGCACCACTCCATGTGTATGAGGAGTATTGTTGGTGAAGAATATGATCATGTAAGACATGTTTATTTTTCTGATTGTATGCATTATTTCACCATGTTTATGCAGGCCATGGCTCCAAGGTGGAGTAATCTATCTTGCAAATTTCATGGCCAATATTGGGCCACAAAAATTTCTGAATTTGGCCACTCCCTTGATGAACAAAGGGATATTTTCCATCATGATGGGTGTTTTCCTAAGGCACCAAACATATCTCACACTTTCAGCCATAGTGAGGTAATATGGGCAGAAAGTAAGTGGTGGGGAAACCACTTACCATATCTTGATCTGATGTAGGCAGGAGATGGACTGCGCTGGTTCCACATGTGGGACTATGACCCACCTCCACATGCTCAAATTTCTGTTTGTATGTATGTAGTTTTGCTCCCATACATTGATGATATACTTGTACTTTTTATGGGAATGTATGGAGGGAGGATGGGAGGTATGCATGTGCCTAATGGGCTGGAGTTTCTCCATGTACCTCATGCTACATGTTTCAGGGAGGACATTGGGCAAGCAATGTTTGTTTCATTTGAGTTATTGTCTCCTTGTGGGATGGATTATTTACATCTCATGATAACTTTGGAGGAACAATTCATGGAGGGTTGGATTGGTGAACACTTAGCTTATGGAGGAGGTTTAACACATGATGGTGTCACCAATGGAGGAGGAGATGAGTTGCAGCACTCACCTTATCAGTTGCTTGAGGACAAGCAACATTTTTGAGGGGAGGACTGTAATATTCCCAATTAGTCCTAAGCTATTGGGAATATTCATTTTTGCTTTATTTTTTTGTTTCATGAATAAATGTGTAAAGGAGGATCATAAAACTCCTAAAATAGTAAATAAATCAATGCCACATGTGAACAAGGCTAAATCTGGGATATTTAAATAAGCACCCTTAGGTGTGAAAGGGGCTGAATATTTTGACTGGGTCAACCATGACCAAATCAACAGCGCTGTCTTGGAGGAGTGGCCATCAATGAGGCACAACACAGTTTTAGTTGGAGGTGGCTCATGTGAAAGGAGCTATTTCATTGAGATGGTTTAGGGTTTTGCAAGCTCTCAACTTATAAAAGGAAGATGATGGCAGCATGAGAAGGTTGTTGATGACATTGTATTTTTCAGAGTATATTGTTTGTTTAGACATATCTCATTCTCCTTGCTGTTTAGCATAGAATAGTGCCGTTTAGCATTGGGTGTTCCTGAGTGGGAATCCCACCTCTTTCCTTGAGAGGCCTCTTGGAAGAGTTTTCATTTCTTGTCCACTATCTGGCTAAAGGCCAAGCTTCTTCTTCCAACTACAACGTAGATCGTGTTGAGGTTTTGGTTGTCTTTGAAAGCTGCAGCAAGTGGAGGCTATATCTACTCATATCTAGGCCAATCTAGTGCCTCTTTTCAGTGGGGAAGGCTTATATCCAATTGGCAAGAGAGTATTGGATGTTTGGAGCTACATTTTCAGATCTTGGCATGAGTCCAAACACATTCTAAAGCCTACAATGCAATCTTTCTTCCAGAACTGTGTTATTTATGTGGGTACTGTTGCAGGGTTTTTTGGCACACTTTTTGGAGGAGTGGTTTTCATGTGTTGGGGATCTGCACTTCACATTTGGGATACATTGGAGGGGATCTACATATTGCATATTTTAGATCAGATCTGTATGTCACTGAATTTATGAATATTTTTGCAGATCTGCAACATTAGATCTCAGATCTACTCCTTGTACTTCATGTTTTGCTGAAAACCCCAAGGGGTAATTGAAGAATTGCTTATCTAGTGTATGGATCTGATATAGATCTAAATTTTTATACATAGATATGCTCTAGATCTAAAGTTTAATCTACAACAGTTGCAGCTAATAAAAATAACACTGTCAAGCTCTTTTCAGTCTTAATACATGGTTGCAACACCTCATTTTGAGGATTTTCTTCCATAAAAATCTTCTATTTCCTGTTGTACATCTCATGGGCTCTCTTGTGCATGTATTTTGCTGATGTGAATGTAAATAAAGAGCCTCCATGTTGGCCTCCTGCTCTTACTTAGATGATCTATGTTATTTCTCTACATAATCTTTTATTATTGCTGCATTTCCCATTTGGGAATATTACAAGATACCCAAAAAGAAATTGATTTTTGTTTTCACGGCTTGTGTTGTCTAATTGTACATACAAAACTTTATGAAGAATACCATACAAATGAGTAACCACATCATGGATTATAGTTATGGTCAGATTTGCATCATCATGAATATTTGAAGCTATGAAGTAAACCCTTGGAACTATCTTCCCATTAAAGACCATACAACAAACCAAGTAAAACATAATATAATTCCCCCCCTAGTAAATTTTTTGGTGTGCAGAAAAAAATGTGGCATAAGTATTTTCTTTTGGTCAATACCATCAATTATCTAACCCAAATATTTATTTGGATTATCATAACACTTCTTTCAATGTTTATACAATTTTTGTCTTTCACTTGTTTCCTAATTGCGATGCTCTTGAAGTGCTTTGACAACAAAATATGAACATAAAATAAAAGAAACCAATTAATAAATATATTTTCATAGTGGATACTATCCAATTTTTAAAAATAATGTTATGAACACATACCTCTTTTTGCCCCTTGACATTTATTGCTTTTTTCTTTAAGAGAAGCACATGTACTGTAAACCCCCATCCTTGTCTTCTTAGGAATATTGACATTGTTGAGTTCGTTCTTCCATACCCTTGTAAAATATGAACATGTAATAAAATTACCAACTCCTTCAACACCTTTTTCATATTCTTTGTATAAGTTGTAGATTTCTCATCTCGAGAAATTATCTGAAATATGTATTGTGTCTTTATTTGACATACACTATCTATGACTTGAAAATAAGTCTTTCATCCATGACATAACAGTATTTGCTAACGGCCCAACCTCCCGTTCATAACGTACTTCTGAATAATATATGTGATCCTTTTCCAGTCTTTCTTGGATTCTTGACAAACGAAAATTACTAATTGAATGCAACATTTTGAAAGCCTTTCTGCAGAGCAATATATTCCCGATATGATGATCATATCCCACTAGTGTAGATTGCATGTAACCTACTAAATATGAATTTTGCATGCTTTTATTCATTAAAAAATATATTTTCCTTTTCTCCAAATCAAACTCGAAATCCATATGTTTTAAGCAATCCTTTCAACAACATTCACTTGAAATCAGATCGCCGATAGAACTTCTGCTTGTGAGATATGTTGTCCTAACCTTTGTATAACTGTAATATTTTGGTTTGATATGAAAATGTTTACTCCTACTTGTTGATTTGGGGTAGCATTGGATGTGCTCTAAGTCTCAAATTTTGTGTAGAGGCCTATACACATGTATTCTAGATAACCCAAAAATCGTTTGGTGCAATTCCACCCAGATTTTTTTCTATTAAAATAATTAATTATTTTAAAGGGACCCTAAGTCTAAACTTAGGAAAATAAAATAATTAAAGTGAATTAATTGAGTATGGGTGTGAATGTTCTAGAAAAAGCGGATCAAGTCAAAAGTTAATCTTAGCCATTTATTAAAGATCTAATCTGGGCCATTGAAGTTTCAACGAGAAAAATATAAGAATGACTTGAAGGGTCATTTGGAAAACACATCGAGATAGAGAAAGAATCCAGAGATCAAAATTATTTAGTGATAACTTCTGAGGGAGAAGATCGATCAAGACAATTCTCACATAGAGGGGCAGATATTATTTCTAGAAGGAAAAATTCTAGAGTTGGAGAGTGCATAGAGAGAGGGAAACAGAGGCCACAGGCAGCTACACAGAGCTAGTGATAGAAATATTATGCTGGGACTACGCAGAGCTGCATAGGGAGTTTCTTTTTTTGTTGAGGAGACAACAGAGGGCCAGTGCCAGTTCGTAGATAATATTTTCGGAGGGAAAAATATTCTAGTTTCCAGCCAACATTGATTGCCAAAGCAGAGATAGAGAGTAGCTACAATTGTGACGCAGAGACTACGTGGGTGACACAGTCACTGCACAGAGGCAATGTAAAGTAGCTTGTGTCAGGTACAGTTTAGTGCCAAAATCCCGTGGTAGAGTGGTATTTTTCTCACAAGGCTTTGGTTTTCATATTTATCTATATGATTTGTCAGAAGAGACAATCATAAATGTTTACTCTGAAAAATTACTGCATAATATTAAAACCCTCAGCTACTACACTAATTTTCCCACATTGGGTTTTTCCGGGGACAATTTTCCAAAAATAATGGAGTCCATGTGTCTATACTTGTGATACTATTTTTCTTGTATTTTTTTATTGTGAATACTGCAATGTATTTCATTTCGATATTTACTACAACATATGTTAAATAATTTGTTCATTTAGACAATATTTATATTTGTAGGCAGAGGAACCCTAGCGCACCTGTGATCAATCCCCACCCCTCTGCCGCCGTCAAGACAACGCAGGGCACTGTAGATCTGAGAGCCCATAGGTCTTTGGCTACGCTGCCACTCCGGATCATGCCTACAAACAAAACTGCGTGCAACTAGTTGCGGGTACAAGGACTGTGCTCACATTTCTGGAGCCCCGTGAGAGTTGCTGATGTCCAAGCTCACCAGGGTAAACCTCCACCTCACCTGCAGCTCCCCAGCAACCTTGAAACTGGGAAAAAGAAGGCCCCCGATGATAGCCCGCGCTCACGGGACTGCGACAGGAACTCATAAAAGGATGTGGACTGCAACAATCAGGCATGGGTCTTCAAGCTGGGATCTGCAATGCTTCCTGACAACCTGGGCTTCCTAGATCCATCCTCTCCTACCTTTCAAATCCAGATCTCACTCCTCATAGGAAAATCCTCGATGATATGGGTTCGCTCAATGGACATAGTACATAAAATCTTGCATGCCCTGGAGCACAGGCTGGGGATTCCCTCAGCTCTTCAAAGGCTTTTATACAGAGGTAAAAAACTTGATGTCTCTTTGCCCCTTTCATTATATAATATTGAGAGAGACGCAACCGTAGTTTTAACCCTTCATTTGAGAGGGGGGATGCAGGGCACTCTTCATCTGCACCAAATTTCTCCTACAAGGATGCTGTCCATGCACAGCCCAAGAAATAAGATCAATCCCCTATTGCCCCCAAGCCCTTTTTGGTTGATAAGAGGGAGGAAGTTCCCTCCATAGAGATTTCCCATCAAGATATGGTAGAGCAACTTAAAAAATATGTAGAAACCGCCATCATTTGTAGATTCAATGGACTTTGGCCTCGCACAAAGGATCTCTATGACTGGATTTATGCCAACTGGACCCACAAATGTACAGTCATCTTCTGCTAAAAGGGCTTCTTCATTGTAGTGTTTGATCACAGCAAGGATTACCAGAGGGATGTAACAGAAGGTCCGTGGTTTTGGGGACCAACAGGACTATTCCTTATCCCCTGGTTTCTAGATTTCGACCCCTCTACGACAATCATCACCAAGATTCCAGTCTCGTTTAGGCTTCCTAATTTACCAGCTCATTTATGGCATCTGTCAGTCTTCCAAGGAATAGGAAACTCCCTAGGCCGCTACCTGAAAACAGATCCCTTTCGGGAGTACCAAGGGCTATACACATATGGCAGAATATGTGTTGAAATAGACATAAGTAAATGTCTTCTAGATCAAATCAATCTCAATATTGGTGATTTCCTGTCGACACAGATTATGAATTATGAGAACACTGCATTCTGTTTCCACCACTGTCACCAAACAGGGGACCTTTAGAACTCTTGCACCATGTTCCTTGCCCAAAAAATCAAAGCAACCTCAAGCCAAAACCCAAAATATGGATAGCTTTTCATCCACCTCCCATGGATGACTATGACACCTCGAGCTCAGATGAGAAGGACATTGACATAGAAATGGAGCAGGCAAGGCAGACGAAAGACTCATCCTCCATTGTCCCTGAGGGACCGAGGTTGATTATTTATCATTTCTAGTTGGCCAGCTTCTTGCCTCTATTGATTGTAATATCTTCTTGTACCATATGATCACTTAATAAAATTAGTCTTATTTACCAAAAAAAATAAAATAAATTGTTCAGTTAGACATATAGAAGAAATTTAATTAGATGCTGCTGTAGGATTCCGAGTAGTGGAATTTTCACATGGTATCAGAGCTGACAGATCTAGAATAGGAAGTACTGAGAAAAAGAGGGAGGAGACTGCGTAGAAAGTGAACCAGTTTCCCCAAAGGACTGCGCAACAAGCTCAACGTAAAGCTTCATAAGGGACACAATTTTTTTTTTTTGAGGAAAAAATAACACAGATAAGTATGGAAGACTTAGATGTCTTATATTCTAGATTAGAATAAGATTGTGCATGTTTGTCAAGTTCAACATCTGCAGGTATTTGGTACATTGATAGTGGGGCTTCAACTCATATGACTGAAGTACGATAATACTTCTCTAGTTATCAGGAACATCATATGGACTTCCAGATCACTATGGGGAACAAAACAAAATGTACTCCAGAAGGGAGAGACACCATAATGTTTCAGATGGAAGAAGGAACCAACATCAGAGCCACGAATGTGTTCCATGTGCGAGGGCTAGGGATGAATCTAATTTTAGTGTCCCAATTGCATGACAAGTGATACAATGTATTCTTGATTGGGAAGAAGGCATATTTCAAGCATCCAAGCTGGAAGAAGAAAAGGCAAATTGGAACTCGAAGAAATAGATTATATAGATTGCAGCTCGAGTCTCCAATTGCACTAATAGGAAACAACCTTAATGGCGAGAGAAACCTGAATGAAATATGGCATAGTAGAATGGGACACCTGCTCCACAGAGAATTGAGGATGCTCAGAGAGACTATTACTGGAGTACTAGTCCTTAGTACAGAGCATGATGACATATGCAGAGGGTGCGTACTAGGGAAATACGCTAAGGAAACCTTTGCCATAAGTGATAACCGAGAAGAAGGTGCATTAGGATTGATACACTCAGACATTTTTGGCCCAATGTCCACTAGATATATCAACGATGATGAACACTTTGTCACCTTCATTAATGATTACTCGAGGAAGACATGAATTTACTTCCTAAAGATCAAAGATGAGGTATTTGATTGGTTCAAATATTTTAATGCCCTCGTAGAAAATGTGTCTAGGAAGAAAATAAAGGTATTGCGCTCAAATAACGGTGGAGAATATACAAATATAAAATTCACAGATTTCTGCGCAATGGAGGGCATCAAGAGAGAGTGGATAGCTCCATACAATCCACATCATAATGTGTAGTGGAGCAGAAGAAAAAAACTATTGTTGGGGAAGAAAAAGTCATGTTATATGACCTAGAATTTCTGAGATTATTATGGGAAGAGGCATGTAACACAACTGTATATATCCAAAATATAACTCCTCACAAAGCATTAGGGAAGAAAACGCCTGAAGATGTTTTCACAAGGAAGAAACCAAAAGTAGGACACCTCCAGATATTCAGAAGTCTTGCATATTTCCACGTGCCATATGAGAAGAGAAGTAAACTTGATCAGATTGCAGAAATGGGGTACCTCATAGGATTTAGCGAGACCTTAAAAGCATACAAAATCTACATTCCTAGCAGTAGGAAAATTGTAGTGAGACAAGATGTTAAGATTATGGAAGCTAGAGCCTTTCAGAAATCTCATGAGATGCCAGCTGAGGATCAGGCAACAAAATTTCCTTTAGTCCAACAACAACAAGGGTAGTAGGAAGGACATGTAGGAGGAAAAACACCAGGATCAAGTACAATGACCAGTACTAACATTTCCACAGGAGGGGAAGAGTCTGGTAGTTCTTAGGAGATGGAAAAACATGAAAAAGAGGATAAATTGAGAGAGCTTCATACCACCAATGTTCGAAACAATGGGGAGGCACAACAGACACTGAGGGACGCAAAGGAGATCATTGGAGCTCCCAGAACCGAGAAGAGGCAGCGTAGACAACTTGAAAGGTAGCAGACATTGTTAGCACAGGTAGAAGAATCCTCTAGTTTTCAGGAAGCCATTCAACACTAATTATGGGTGGATTCCATGGTATAAGAGTACACTTCTATCATGACGAATGATGTCTCAGAAGTTGTACCTAGATCAGATTATATATCAGGTGTAGGATCAAGATGGATATACAAGATCAGGTATGTTGTAGATGGTAGCGTGGAGTAGTATAAGGCAAGGTTAGTGGCAAAGGGGTATGCACAAAAAGAAGAAACTGAATATGAAGAGACCTTTGCCCCGGTAGCCAGATACCTCTCCATCAGATCTGTTGTATCCCTAGAAGCTCGGATGTGCTGGGAGATTCGCAAAATGGATGTCAATACATCTTTCTTGAATGGGGTGATAGAAGAGGAGGTGTACATAGAGAAACCTGAATGATTCGAAACCCATGAAAATAAATCTCACGTATACAGACTAAATAAAGCCCTATATGGGCTCAAGCAGACACCCAGAGATTTGTATGGTTCGATTGATGGCTACTTGCAACAGTTGGGAATTGTCAAGAGTGATGTAGATCCAAATATCTAATATTTTTTGGTAGATAATGAGCCTATAATTATGTTACTATATGTAGATGGCTCGTTCCTTACAGGATCATCTAGGCTCATAAAGGACTGGAAGAAGAACTTGGAAGAAAAATTCGACATGAAGGATTTGGGGTTGATGCATTATTTTCTAGGGTTGGAGGTATGGCATAAGAATGGATAAATATTCCTAGGTTAAGGGAGATATGCCATGGAAATTTTGAATAGGTTCAGGATGCAGGGTTTTCGGTCCAAGACGACACCCATGATCACCAACTGGAAGAATATAGATGCATCAGGAGATAAGGAAGTGGACCCCACCTTGTACAGACAACTCATTGGGTCACTCATATATCTGGTCAATACCAGACCATACATTTGTTTTGCTATCAACACCCTTATTTAGTTCATGGTGGAACTGAAAAGGGTACATTGGGCAGTAGTGAGGCACATTATCAAATATATGCGGGGAAAAGTCAGATATGGGTTGAAATACACCCGAGGGGATGATGTTAGATTGAGCGGGTTCATAGACGTAGATTGGGCAGGAAGTTCAACAGACCAAAAAAGTACCTCTGGGTACTGTTTTAGCATTGGATCATGAATGATCTCTTGGTGTAGCAAGAAACACAAATCGGTAGCATTGAGCTCAACCGAAGCAGAGTATATGGTAGCCAACACAACAAAATGTGAAGCCTTATGGCTTAGGAATCTTCTTGTGAGCTTGTTTAGGAATATGATGGAGCCGACTAGTGTTTACTGTGACAATCAGAGTTGTATCAAACTCTCTTAGAATCAAATATTTCATGATCGGTCCAAACACATAGATATTAGATGTCATTTTATCAGAGAATTTGTTTAGCATGGGGCAGTAGAGCTACAGTACGTTCCCACAGGGGATCAAGTAGAATATGTACTCACAAAGGCTCTAGGAAGAGAAGTTCGTTCAATTCAGGGACTGTATGGGTATGGTTTAAAACCCATTTCAGTAGCAGATGGGTCATCAACAGAAACAAATTAGAGGGAGTTGCAGTATGCATGCAGTGTTGAAAGTGTAAGTGTTAGTAGCAGTACAAATTTAGTGTTTTCGCAGAGTTGATGGGAAACAATGTTAGACTTCAGCAACGCAGAGGGAGATGCTTCAGGGTGAAAATAGTGTGCAATAGGGCATATTGTTAGAGCACATTCGTCGCTAAGAGAGAGTGTTTATTTGGGGTAGCATCAGATGTGATATAAGTCTCAAAATTTGTGGATAGGATTAGAGACATGTATTCTAGATAACCCAAAAATAGTTTGGTGAAATTCCACCCAGATTGTATTCTATTAAAATAATTAATTATTTTAAAGGGACCTTAAGTCTAAACTTAGAAAAATAAAATAATTAAAGTGAATTAATAGAATATAGGTGTGAATGTTATGGAAAATACAGATAAATTCAAAAGTCAATCTTGGCCATTGATTAGAGATATAATCTGGGCCGTTGAAGTTTCAATGAGAAGACTATAATAATGGCTTGAAGGGTCATTTGGAAAACACATCGAGACAGAGAAAGAATCCAGAGATCAAAATGCTTTAGTGAGCAGTGCTCAGGGAGAATATCGATCGAGAGGATTCTAACAGAGAGGTGCAGAGATAATTTCAATAAGGAAGAATTTAAGAGCTAGAGAGTGCATAGAGAGATGGAAACAAAATCCACAGGCAGTTGCGCAGAGCTAGTGATGTAGAGATCATGTTGGGACTGCACAAAGCTGCAAAGGGAGTTTCGTTTTCTGTTGAGGAGACAATATAGGGTCAATGCCAATACCTGGAGAATATTTTCAGAGGGCAGAAGATTCTAGTTTCTAAAAATCAGTGAGTTCCAAAGCAGAGACAGAGAGAAGCTACAATTGTGACGCAAACAATGTGTGGGTGACACAGTCACTATGCAGAGGCAATGTAGAGAAGCTCGTGTCAGGTACAGGTTAGTGCCGGAATCTCGTGGTAGAGTGAGATTTGTCTCCCAAGAATTTGTTTGTCATATTTCTCTATATGATTTGTCAGAAGCGAAAATCATAAATTTGTACTCATAAAAATTACTGCATAATATTAAACCCTTAGTTACTGCACCGATTTTCCCACGTTAGGTTTTTCTGGGGAAAATTGTCCAAAAATAATGGTGTACATGTGTGTATACTTGTGCTATAATTTTTCTTGTATTTTTTATTTATTGTGAAGACTGCAATGTATTTCATTTCGATATTTACCACAACATATGTTAAATAATTTGTTCAGTTGGACAAATAGAATAAATTTAATCAAATGCTGTAGTAGGATTCTGAGTAGCGGAATTCACACTACTCCTAGTTACAATATTTTCTTGCAACGACTTCATCATTCCATTATACTTTGTAGAAGCATTTACATCAAAATTAGGAGGAATATTACCCTCACTATCATCATTCTGAACATAGTTAAGAAATTAATTATCATCATTGCTTGGAAAATATTCATTACCATCCTCACTTGAAGAAAAATTTCACAAAAATGATCTGCGCTTTTGAAACCTTGACTCAGATGAAATTATTCACAATATTCATCCATGCTTTCAAAACCTTCCCTTGGATGATTCAATTATTCATCACCGCGAGTGCCTTTGAAACACTTACTTAAAGAAAATGCATTATTCAGATTCGTGCCTCTAAAATTATCATTTGCAAGAAACTATTCATCCTCCCCTTCATAATTGGTGCTTTCATAAACCTTACGATTTGGGGAAAAGTGGGATATCCGCAGGCCGACAGACTGGGAGCATTTGTGGTCTCGTAATCCTTAGGATTAGGAGTATGTGGAAACATTGAATCTCTATTTAATGAAAATTCTTCATCCTCCCCTTCCTAAGTGGTGCTTGCATAATCCTTAGGATTAGGCCTAAGTGGAAGCTTTGAATCTCTATTCAATATAAATGCTTTATCCTCCCCCTCCCCTTCCTCACCGGTGCTCTCATAATCCTTAGGATTAGGAATAAGTGGATGCTTTGAATCTCTATTTATTGAAAATTCTTCATCCCCCCCTTCCTCAGTGGTGCTCTCATAATCCTTAGGATTAAGATGAAGTGGAAAATTTGACTCTGGAAATTCTTCATCACCCCCTTCATTAGTGGTGCCCTCATAATCCTTAGGATCAGGACGAAGTGGAAATTTTGACTAGAAATTTTTCATCCCCCCCTTCATCAGTGGTGCTCGTATAATCCTTAGGATTATGATGAAATGGAAATTTTGACTCTGGAAATTCTTCATCCCTCCCTTTATCAATGGTGCCCTCATAATCCTTAGGATTAAGACGAAGTGGAAATTTTGACTCTGGATATTCTTCATCATGCCCTTCATCATTGGTGCTTTCATAATCCTTAGGATTAAGACTAAGTGGAATAATTAACTCTCGATTTACAGGAATTTCTTTTTATTCCCCTTCATCAATTTTGTTCTCAATCATCCCTAGGATTACGACCAAATCAAAAATTTGACTCTATATTCATGGTGAACGAACTCCTGTTATACTCATCAATTTGAATAGAGTTGTTGCGTGATGAAGATGTTGATCCTGTAGAAAGAAAAACTTCACTATCAAAAGAATCCATGACTTTCAACAAGAAGATGTTGAATGATACAAATGCACTCTCTTCCAATGATAATATGTAACTTAAAGATTGCAAATTTCCCTCTAAAATTTCACCCCAAAAAATTATCGCTAAAATTTTTCCCTCCAAAGTTTCCCTCAAAAAATTTTATTTGAAATATTTCCCTCCAAAATTTTCGTCTAAAATGTATTTGAAAAGATTTTTTTTTCTAAGTAAAAGTAATCTATTAACAGAGAAAATTATATACAGCAGGCCAAAGCCAGATCATTGCCCAGTGTTGTGGCATTCTGAACAAAAAACCAGTGATGAACACTGCCCTTCAGGAGGGAAACCAGTGTTGAGTAGTTTTCAAGAAAAATCCCACGCAGGGGAGTCATGGAGTTCTAATTTTGGATAACATAGCTGGCAAAAACTGAAACATAAACTTCATGTAAAACAAAAACAAGCCCTGAAGAAAGGGCTGAAACAATGCAAGAAAACCAGGTAGAGAGGGTGGCGCTACCCATCAGGAGCTTCTTCAACGACCCTGCACCAGAATTCATCCGGTTACCCATCGTCCTTGTATAGGTCCGCAATAGAATGGATCACCTTCCTGGTGGTAGATGGAGCTTGCGCTGCGCTCTCTTGACCCTCAGCTTTCATCTCATTGCTCGCTTGACCTCCAGCCATCTGCGCCTTGCTCACTTTCTCATTATCTTCATGTGCAGTGTCCACCTCTGGCCGACCCTGCGGGGCCATGCTGCCAATACCCTGCAAGTTCAAATTCTCTGTGTGCAACGACCTAGCAAGCAGACCTGAGGACAGAGCCACCATGTTGGTCAACCCCTCCATGCAAGAATTGGGAATAGCGCCTTGAGGCTCTTCGTGGAATGCCACAATGATGGAGGCTGTAACCCGAGGACGACTGAGGGAACAATTAAAGGAGAAGTGCGCGGTGTGAGTCTGTGCCGGGGGGGTTGGAGGAATGGGGGTGTCAAGGCGGTGACCCGAGCGGAGCCTTCGACCTCTATGAGCTCTAGAAAGACTGCCCTATTGGGAGGAAGATGCAGAGGAGGTATTGGGGGTTGAGGGAGAACGCCGGAGCTGGCATCTGGTGGTGCCTCTGCGGCATCTCATTCTTTGCCGGAGGCACGGCATGATTTCCAACGCGAAAGGGGGACCAGGATGCAGAGGAAGAGCCGGGCTAACAGAGGACTGAGACGATTGTGAATGCAGTGAGAAAGACACAAGCATACAAACACTAGCGAGAGAGAGGTGAATATTATCTCTGAGGTCAAGACAACAATTTAATCTGCTTCTCTTACCAGTGGTCGTGCACAAGCTAGAGAGGCCAGCATCCGGAGTGCACCACTGAGCAACAGGAGAGGGGAAATTCTCCAAACCAGAGTATCGCTCCATGGTATCTATCAAAATGACCATGCAACTATAAATCCTTTGTCATGAACCAGTAATAAATTGGACAGAGGGTCGGGCCATGTCGCAATGCACAAGATCGTATCAAGAAGCGAAAATGAGATTGTAACCAGCGCCAGGCATAAATGCCATTAAACGCCAAGCAACCAAGATTAATAGCCCTGTGTCAGCGGCCTTGCGGGTGGGCAGGTGTCTCACCGTCCTACAACACCCCCATCCCATCATCTTAATCGCTGGCCTCTGCACCCGCATCCGGGATATTTGAAAATATTTTACTAAATTGTTGGTCTTGAAATATTTCACCCTACTTTCTATTCAAAACATCGACAAAAATATTCATTTCTTGCATTCCTTCGAAACTAAAATAATTTTTTTATATAAATGATTTAACATTAACTACTTATCTAAATTAATTTTTATAATCTATGTTTTATTTTTTTGCTGACATTGAATAAAAGTTAATATAAACCTATAATATTAACTACATATTATTTTTCTTAATTTTAATTTTAATCCCACATTCGAAAAATGCTAAAGCAATCACACAATCTTTGCTATATAATAACAATCATTTTTTCTATTCCTCACATCACATCAAGTATTCTGGGTTTTGTTAAAACGTTTGGAGCAATTTTTCTAAGGCGCTGCATTAGCATCGATAACTAACACATTGAATCAGAGTTTTTCACATTTGAAACGTTAGTTTTCCTTCTATTTTGACCATTTACAGATGAATTTAGGGAGAATATTTTATTTAATTTAAATTTTTTTTGATGTTCCAATTTTTAATTTATTATTATTATTATTTTTTAATGTTCCATTTTTTTTTTGAATTTTGTTTCACAATATCATAATTTACGGGAAAAACCACATAAAAACCCATATTTTATTTATTTATTTATTTTTTTGTTATAGCGAAGAAGATGAAAAAAAAACTCAAATTTGTAAGGTTTTTAGGAGACAAAATAATAAAACTTTTTATTTTTTTAGGGATGTTGAGTTCGTCCACGAAACAAAAAACCAAAAAACAACCATTCACATTAAAAAACATTTATATTTATATATATTTTATTTTTCTCTTAAAAATGCAAACAAAAAAGTAAAAAAAATAATGATTTTTATTTTTATTTTTAAAACCATATGTTATTTTTTAATTTTAATTAAAAAAAAATCATTTAAACAAAATATTTATTTAAGTATTAAGGGGTTTCCGTAGTGCATTATATTAGATATCATATTTTTTGGATTCAAATGCATTAATTAAGTCATTCATCTATGACCATTTCCATAAGAGGTAGTCGTAACTGACTAATATCTCATGATTTTTGAATAGTCCACTTAGCACTCATTGCATCAGGTTATGCTCACAGGGGTGAAGAAGTGAGATTGACACTAGTGAAATGAATCACATAGTGTCAATCATCTATGACTATTTCCAGGAGAGGTAAGTCGTAATTGACTAATTTCTCATGATTTTTGAATAGTCCACTTAGCACTCATTGCATCAGGTGATGCTCACAGGGGTGAAGAAGTGAGATTGAAACTAGTGAAATGAATCACATAGCGTCAATCATCACTTCTAGGGCTTGCGCCCGGTAACTAGGACTTCCCAAGCACACTTAACTATGGATTTTTATCCACAATCAAGCCCACTTAGCTTTCTACCCCATTTGCAAAACCTTAGCAAGTATTGTGCCTCATGAACCATTCAAGTAGAGCTCCCTTTACTCTTTGTATTTAAGTATTGAGGGGTTTCCGCAGTGCATTATATTAGATATCATATTTTTGGGATTCAACCACATTAATTAAGTCATTCATCTATGACCATTTCCATGAGAGGTAGTCGTAACTGAGCATCACCTGATGCAGTGAGTGCTAAGTGGATTATTCAAAAATCATAAGAAATTAGTCAGTTACAACTACCTCTCTTGGAAATGGTCATAGATGAATAACTTAATTAACACAGTTGAATGCCAAAAATATGATATCTAATATAATGCATTGCGGAAACCCCTCAATACTTAAATACAAAGAGTAAAGGGAGCTCTACTTGAATGGTTCATGAGGTACAATACTTGATAAGGTTTTGCAAATGGTGTAGCAAGCTAAGTGGGGCTTGATTGTGGAGAAAACTCCATATTTAAGCGCGCTTGAGCCAGAGACGATTTGGGATGGGTGACCTCTTGGGAAGTCCTGGTTACCGGGTGCAAGCCCCGTAGGTTATGATTGACGCTATGTGATTCATTTCACTAGTTTTAATCCCAATTCTTCACCCCTTTGAGCATCACTTGATGCAATGAGTGCTAAGTGGACTATTCAAAAATCATGAGAAATTAGTCAGTTACAACTACCTCTCATGGAAATGGTCATAGATGAATGACTTAATTAACGCAGTTGAATCCCAAAAATATGATATCTAAAATAATTTGTTTTGTTTTGTTTTTTTTTTTTGAATATATATATATATATATATATATATATATAGTTTAAAAAAAATCATTTTATTGAAAAATGTTGTTTTTATTTTCAAGTTAAATTATTTTTTTAAATTTAAATTTAAAATTTTTTGTCGCATTGGGGGTTGGAGGCTGATAGGTGAACTACCACAGCATTGCCCAGCCGGCCCTTGGCTGGGCAAGGGTCAATTCCAATAGCGCAACCCAGCCAGGGGGCAAAGGCCAGTAGGGCGACGCTCCAACCTCAACACGACAATTTTTATTTATTTATTTTAAATTAAAAAAATATTAAAATTTTATTTTAAAATTGAAATAAATTTTTTATTTTATTTTATTTTTATTTATTTATTTCTTCTGAAAATTATATAAATTAAGTTATATTCTTTACTAATTTTAAAGTTATATATATATTTTTAAAATTTATTTATTTATTTTGATTGATTTAAAAATATATTGTTTTAATTTTTTTTTTTAAATATATAGTTTAAACATAAAAAAAATATATAGTTTAAATTAAAAAAATATATTTGTTATTATAATTTTAAAAATATATGGTTATATTTGGAAAATTTCTATTGTATTTATTTATTTATTTTTTAATTTTTTTAATTTATATGGTTTTACAAAAAAAAAATTGTATTTTTTTTTAAATTTATTATATATATATATATATATATATAAAATTTATATAGTAAAAAAAAAGCATTATTATTATTATTTATTTTTTAAAATTTTAATTTATATTGGTAAAATTTTATAACAAAAATTTGTTTAATTGATATATATATATATATATATATATACATATATATATATATATATACATATATATATATATATATATATATATATATATATATATATATATATATATATATATATATATATATATATATATATATAAGAAAAATGGCATCAAATAAGATCTCTGTGAATGTTTCTGGACCAAGGGAAAGAATTGCTAAATCTAAAGTTGCAGTAGGACACACTAAGGATATTGCTGGTGGATACTGCTAGACACACTAAGGATATTGTCGAACGCACTATGGATATTTCTGGGCGCACTATGAATACTGTTGGACACACTATGAATATTGTAGAACACACAAAAACTGAGAAACATAAGAAAAGTTAAGCAAGTGGTCCATTAAGTACATTCAAGGTTTTATTAGAATGGAAGAATGCACAAGAAATAAATAAAACAAAATTTTCGTGGCATCTTCAAGACAATGAAACCGATGATGATGTACATATTTACCTGTATTGTGGTATGATTAAGTTTGGTGAATCATATGAGGTGATGGGTAGAGTACGAGACATATGTTTGGTGAGAAATATAGACACTGTTTATGTTCTTGCAAGAATGACTAATACACGTGAAAATGTTAGATATCATCTATCAAAGGTCAAGTATGACACATATGATGAATCTACACAGTTGTGTGTAGAAAACACAAGAAAAATTTAAAATAACATTGTAAGTATGCTTATTTATATTTGTGTTATGCACTATTGTAAAGATCATTCAATTTTTTATAAATTATTGATCATTGACATATTGTATTTTGTTTCATAGGATTTTGCTGAGAGACTTTCACACATGTTGGAGGGTATTTATTATCTGGAGCCAAATGTTATGACTGTGATCAATACTTTCCACACTGAGACAAAATACGAAAGGAGAAGGAAGCAAAGATCAACAACTCGTGACACTACAATAGTACAAAGAGGGGATAAAAAAGACTCACTAAGGTGGGTAAATCTAGTAAAGCTAAACATGTTGCTTTTGAATATGTGGAAGATGAAGCTGAAAAATATGTTAGCATCAGTGAGGCGGAGATTAGAACCGTTGTTGAAAAGGAGAAAAAAAATAAAACACCAAAAAGAAATATGGCCACATATGTCTCTTCTAGCTGATGATGAAGGGCTTGTTTATCAAAAAGAGGATATGTTAACCACTAAGAAGAAGAAATAAAATGTTGGTTAACCTGTAAAAGTCATGAGAAACAATGAAGAACAAATTGAAAGCTCTAAAGGCAATAAATAAATCATAACATCAAGTGCTGAGTTAGAGGATGGAATTATTAAAAAGAAACAAAATTCTATTCAATATTAGTTGAGGAAGAATAAATTAATTAATGGTGGCCAAACATTTGAGCTTAATGTGAGCCAATTCTATAGACCAGATGAAGGAAAATCTCAATATCAAATTAGAAAGGAACATCACCTACATGTACATAATATTAAAACATTGTTCGGGTTCAATCCATATGCATACGTGGTGGATTATGTGGTTCTTGTTGATCCAAATGAGGTTTCTAACAAACATGAATTTGACAAGACACAATGTTTTGAATATAAATATTATGTAATTGGAGGGAGCCATTAGGAAAAGGCTAACATGAAATTTATTGAGGAATATCCCAATAAATCTATTTTTGAAACAGTGAAATGCACCATTTACGCTGGTTTAACTGAAACAAAAGCAAAGTTATTGGCATGGGATTATAATGCAGATAATGAGTACAAAATTTCTATGAATTTCATCCAAAGGGTCAGATTTATTCATAATGAATTTGAAGGAAAATGTGGTGGGGATAAAGAAAAAGTCAATCTAAGATTTCAGAAGGAATGTTGAATGGAAACATGTTATCATATTGAGGATAAAATCAATTCAAAAGGTGGCATTTAGAACTGGGGAGATATGAGAATTGATTGATGAGATTTTTGAGCGGTGGGAGAATATTTCCATAAAAAACCAGAAGGTTAAAATGTGTAAACCCATAATATGTGCCAACAGTAAGACATGTCCTGAAATGAAGAAACTTCTATAGGATATGGCTATCACACCTTGGAGAAAAATGCAATGAGTGAAGGATGAGAAACTAATCAAATCAATACTATGTCGTGTGAAGTCAGGTGAATTATCAATGGATGAAATGTGTGAAACATTTCAAAATTAAGTTTGTTATATTATTTTTACATTTTCTTTGATTATAATTTTCTTTTAAATATAACATATTGTTGTTGGTAGAATTTGTTATACATATCGCTATATTAACAATTTTTACTTTATTTATTCAGCTAGAAAATTTATATGAAAATACAAGAACATATGGTTAAATGTTGAATGAAGACAGTTGGGATGATGTTGTGTGCAACTACCAAAAATCAAGTTCTACAAGAACACTTAAATATTTTTATCTTGCATTCGAAATGATTAGGGGCTTAGTTTTATGCTCAAAAATCAAAGTTCTCAGAATGGCTCGAAACCTGAATGACCATGTAGTGCTCGTCGTTATGAATTCGATGCACTTTGTTTCGCGCAAAATGGACTCTGTATGCTCCCTAAAATGAGTTCTGTTTTCTTTTCTAAACAAGTAAAATTAAAAAAAAAGGACAGACAAGTGCCTAGTCAGTAGTCCATACTGCTGATGTGGCATGCTGACTAGGCAGGGTCAAATTTTTGTCATCTTCCTCTGGCGAATGATGGAATGCCAAGTGGCAGCATGGTATTAGCTGAGAATTTTTGGTATGTGGTAAGTTTTCATTGGTTGAAAGCAAGCCAATTGGGCGAGGACACATGGTGAAGCCTAGAGACACCACATGCCCCCCCATGGTGTATGGTGGAGTAAAATTTTTGTTCGGAGTTGGGAAGAGACATTGAGGTTCGTCCCCACAACCTCCCACACACTAGTGCCACACATAACCATTACACCACACCACGAGTCTTAACATCTAAGGGCTGCCACATATTATTGTTTACAATTTTTCAGTGGTGGTGGGAGAGGGGGCCGAGCCCCAATGCATAGGACGTCGACGCATAACCATCGACGGAGCTAACAGATAAGTGCGGAGTTTAAATCTTAAACCGTGTTTAATTAAACACTAAACCACCATTAACTAACGCCTAAGCAACATTTAATGCGGGGTTATCTTAAGAGTGGGATTAGCGCTAAGCATTGCTTAATTAATGCTAAACACGTTTACTTAAATTAATGATGATTAAGTTGGTAGACCCCCAATTTCTGTGGAAACTGCCAGTTTAGATCCAGTTAGCTAAATTTAGACCTGAAATAGTGGAGAAAATGTAAATGGTGATAAATTTTGGAGTGTTCAACCAATTCAGGTGAAAAAAGAGGCTAGATGACCATTTTTAGGCATTCTGGACTCATTGGTGCATGCTTTAGGAGAAAAATAGCATTGTAAATAGGTCAATTTATCAATTTGAGCATAATATAGAGGCCCAAGCCATGGAAGCTTGACTAAGGAGATGTAGCCCAAGAGGGGTGAACTCCTTCATCAAATACCCATGTTGATGTGTTGTATGGTGATGTACTATATATTATTTACTATTTTTTAGCCTTTGTTTTTATGCTAAATTTCTCATTAAATTTTCATGAAAAACAGTCATGAGACTTGATAATTTACAAGAGAATTTGAACCCTTAAGCATACATAAAACATTATATTCAGAATCTGAAAGAGTAATTAGCACAACAACACTAGCATACTCCATTTAGATCATTTTTGGTATCAGAGCTCTTTGTCTTTAGGTTTTTTTGTGCACTAAGGGATCTAATTGTTTGCAAGTTTATGTCATGCTTACAAGGTTAAAACTCAAAAGAGGAGAAGGGAAGCTGGTTGAGAGCCCTGCAGTTGGGTCAATAGGAATAAGGGAAAGGTTTCCAAAGTATTCAACACCAAAACATCCTCAAGTTAAAGTTGAATATTTAGTGAGCATGTATCATGAAGGAGAACCTACCATGACTGAGATGGTTAAAGTGCTCTATGAGGAGAGGAATTTAAGGATGAAGGGATAAATTTCAAGGCGTCCAAGAGGATATGGTTCTCCAGGAGGAGGAGGCCATGGAGATGGTCAAAAGCCACCATCCACTCCACCATCATCCTCACCACCATCTCCACCTTCCTCATCATCATCTTCCACTACCACAACTCTTCCATCTATTCATACACATACCTCAAAAGGAGCTGGTAAATCACCCTTACTTAAACTTGATGTTAAATTTGAGCTTCTGTTGTATAATGGCGAAGTGAATGCAGAGAATCTAGATAGTTGGATTTGTCAATTGGAGGTTTATTGCAGAATTCAGAACCTTGAAGAAGATGACATAAATATTCAATTGGATTCCTTGAGAATGGAGGGTTCAACACTTGTATGGTGGGAAGAAAAGACACAAGAGGATATTAAGAAAAATGGTAAGATCTCAATGTCTTGGTCAAATTTTATTGCTGCCATTAAAAAAAATTCTATCCTCTAGCTTACATGCGAAATGCTGTTGTGAGTTGGAAAAATTTTAGACAATTGAAATGTCAAAGTGTGCAATATTACACTCATGAATTTAGGATAAGAGCTCTGATGTTAGGAGTTGATTTGCATAGCCAAGAAAGTTTCCTGAAGTACATAGGGGGTCTACATAGTTACTTGAAACATACCATCCTCATGTTCAATCCCACTAGTCTAGATGAGGTCTGTGTGCAAGCTACACACCTTGAGGCAAGAGGGAAAAACATACAATAAGAGGGTAAAAAGAAAACATTCAAGGGTGGTGAAAAAGGAAAGGGTTTCAAGGGTAAACAAAAGAAGAATGCATCCATCAAGAAATAAGGGGAGAAAATCACATGTACTCATTGTTCCAAAGAGGGTCATGATGAAGCCCACCATTGGAGACTTCATCCATAATTGAGGCCTAAGAAATTCAAGAATAAGTGGAAACAAAAGACAACCACTACCATACAACATGATCTTGGATCCGGTTTAGGAGACGAGACTAAAATTTCAACCGTGGTCACAAAGGGAAATAAGCCATATCAAGTACTAGTTAATCAAATTATCACAATAACACTCCAAGTGAAGAAACAAGAATAGAGCTGTTTCATGTAAGAGTGATATCAAAACGTACAAAAATTGACACACTATTTGATAGTGGGTGTCAAGTGAACTTAATATTTAAAGACTTAGTAAATAATTTGAATCTTGAAACCTTACCTCATCATAAGCCATACCCTTTGGGTTGGATAACCAAGGATACTAATTTACAGGTTACAACAAAATGCATTTTCCGGTTTGCAATCACTGCAAAATTTATTGATGAAGTTGAGTCAGATGTTGTGCCGCTTGACATATCAGGAATTGTTTTGGGTAGTCCATATCTTTATGAAAGGAAATCAGTCTTCTATCGCCATGAGAAAAACTGCCACTTGTTCAAAGATGGAGTGGAATATATTGTGAGAGCTCATCGCAAAAAGCTAAACCTCTCTTTAGTGAATGCTAGGAAAATGAAGAGAATAGTAAAATCAAGCATAGACTTTGTGCTTCTTATGATCAAACAAAATAATGATAAGGATTATGAATCTTTTGAAGGTTGTGATAATAGATTAAAATCATATTTGTTTGATGTGTAAGTCAGCATGGCGATATTTTTCAGTAACCAAAGGGGTTACCTCCCAAGAGGGGAATCCAACATGAGATACAACTGCAGCAAGATGTTCCACTCCCTAACATTGACATGTATCGCATGTCAATAATGGAAAGTGAAAAAATGAAGAAGAAAATCCAATAATTGTTGAATAAAGGTATCATTCTTCCATCTACCTCGCCATGTGGTTCATCGATTGTGTTGGTGCCCAAGAAGGATTGAACATTGCATATGTGTGTAGATTTCTGTGCACTCAACAAAATCACGATAAAGAATCGTTATCCGCTCCCAAGGATTGATGATTTTCTTGATCAATTGAGGTATGAAAATTATTTCACTAAGTTATATTTAAGAAGTGGTTATCATCAAGTTAGAATAGCTGAAGAGGACATATGGAAGATTGCATTTAAAACTAAACAAGAATTGTTTGAGTGGCTTGTTATGCATTTTGATATTTACAATGCTCCAAATACTTTCATGAGAGTTATGAATGATGTATTGAGACCATTTATTGATGAGTTTGTCATTGTATACTTCGATGATATTTTGATATTCAATAAATCACGAGAAGAACATATCATGCATGTGAGAAAGGTGCTTGATGTCTTGAGAAAAGAACAATTGTTTTTGAAGATGTCGAAATGTGAAATTGGTAAAAATTATTTAGTGTATTTGGGACATATTGTTGGAGGAGGTGAGCTGGAGATAGACCCATCTAAAGTTGAGGTCATTGTGAATTGGCCTACACCCAAGTCAGTCACATAGGTAAGAAGTTTTCTAGGAGAAACACAGTATTTGAGGAAGTTCATTGCTAATTTTTCTTCTATTGCAGCTCTGCTACATGCATTGACTAGTGTTAAGAAAGACTTCGAGTGGGGAGGCAATGAACAAAAATAATTTGATGCTTTGAAGAAGAATATCAGTTCAACCCCAATACTAGCATTACTGAACTTGAGACAACCCTTTGAGATTTAAACCGATGCAAGTGACTATGACATGGGCGCAATTCATGTACAACATGGTAAGCCTATTTAATTCCATTCAGAAATGTTTAATGGTACAGTGATAAATTATCCTACATATGATAAGGAGCTATATGCATTGGTTCAAAGTGTGAATAAATAAAAACATTATTTGATGGGAAAGGAAATCATCATTCACACTGATCACCAATCATTGTAATACTTGCAATCACAAACTAAATTGCAGTAGTCAAGGCACTTTCGATGGAAGGTATTCTTGCATAAATTCTACTTGGTCATCAGGTATAAGAAAGGTATATAATACAAGGTTGATGATATGATTTCTAGGTCTATTATTAATGCAACTAATTTACTCGAGAATACTTCTATTTTACATGAAAGCTACATTGAACAATATGCAATTGACAATGACTTTCAAGATGTTTATGCAAAGTTGAGTCAAGGTCGCCAAGTTGAGGAATTAGATTATCATGTTCATAATAACTTGTTTTATCATTTGGGAAAGATTTGTATTCCACAAGGTGAGAGAGTGAATGCCACAAGGGAAGCACACACTTCTCTTATTGCGTGAAAGTTTTTTGTAAGAGAAACAATGGAAAATATTCAGATGTATTGTTATTGGACTCGTATGCTTGAAAGTGTGTCACATTTTATTAGAGTTTGTTCATTATTCGTAGTTAGTAAGCCTAGTAATAGGAAGTTAGGATTGTACTCACCACTCCTTGTTCCTTCACATCCATGGGAGGGTATTTATATGGATTTTGTAGGAGGTCTTCCTTTGTCGAAAATAGGTCATGATTGTTTGTATGTAGTCGTGGATAAGTTCAGAAAAATGTGTATTTTGATGCCATGTAAAAATCAAATTATAGCTAAACAAACAACTCATCTTTTATTTTAAAATGTTTGGGTTCATTTTGGGTTTCCTACATCTATTATAAGTGATTGAGATTCTCGATGTTTTGGGAATTTTTGGCCAAGTTTGTGGGACTTTATGGAAAATAAGTTGAATAAGAGTACAACCTTTCATCCACAAAAAGATGGTAAAACCGAGGTGGTCAATAGAAAAGTCATTCATCTTCTTCGAGGATATTGAAACAAACATCCTAGGTTGTGGGATGAGCAGTTGCATTACATTCATCATGCTTACAACCGTGCAAAAAATTCCTCTACTCAAACGTCGCCATTTGAGGCATGTCTTGGATACTTGCCAAAATCACCATAGGATTTCATCTTTGGGAAATATGTAGCTATCGATGGAAATAGAAATATAGATAAAGAAAATAAATTCATAGAGAAAATTCATTTGATTCATCAAACTGTGCAATATCAACTAGAGAAAAGTCAAGGCAAGTACAAGGCGAGGCACGAAAAACATCGGGTGGATCATAAGTTTCAAGTTGGTGATGAAGTTTGGCTTCACATTAGCAAGGAAATGCTTCAAGTAGAAGTTAAAAAGTTGAAACCAATCCGTTATGGTCCTTTCAAAATTCTAGAAAAGATTGGTAACAATGCCTTCAAGCTTGATTTGCCTTCACACATGCAAATTTATTCAATTGTCAATGTTGAAAATTTGAGATTGTATGAGCCTCCTTTGATTAAAGATCAAGGAGAGAATGTTCAGCTGCCATCTATTGAATATTTTTCTCTAGATTTCTTTGTTGAGCTACAACAAGACACCATACTTGATAGGAGGACAAGGACATCGACAAGAGGAAGTGTCGACTATCTTCGAGTGGGGATTAAAGGAACAAATCCTTCAAAGGCCAACTGGATTGAAATTAGGAAGGTGAGGGAACTGTACCCTCACCACTTCAGCAAATGAATATGGTCTTTTGGGGTCCAAAATATTCTATTGGGGAGGAATGAATAGGGGCTCAGTTTTTTGCTAAAAATTCAAAGTTCTCAGAATGGCTCAAAACATAAACGAACACATAGTGCTCGTTGTTCTGAATCTGAAGCACTTCGTTTCGCACAAATGGACTCTGTATGCTCCCAAAAATGAGTTCTGTTTGCTTTGCTAAACAAGCAAAAAAAAAAAAAGACAGACAGGTGCACATTCAACAGTCCGTACTGTTGACATGGCATGCTGACTGGGTAGGGTTGAATTTTTGTCATCTTCCTCTAGTGAATGATGGACTGCCAAGTGGGAGCATGGTATTGGCTGAGAAATTTTGGTATGTGGTAAGTTTTCATTGGTTGAAAGCGGGCCAATTGGGCGAGGAGACGTGGTGCAACTTAGGGCTGCCATGTGCCCCCGCCATGGTGTATGGTGGAGTAAATTTGTTTTTCGGAGTCAAGCGGAGGCACCAGGGTTCGACCCCACGACCTCCCACATGCCAGCACCACACATAACTCTTACACCACACCGTGAGTCTTAACATCTAAGGGCTGCCACATATATTTATTGTTTACAATTTTTAATGGTGGGGGGAGAGGGGGCCAACCCCGTGGGGCTAGCTCCCAATGCACAAGACCTCAGTGCATAACCACAGGCGGAGCTAATGGATAAGTGCAAAGTTTAAATCTTAAATCGTGTTTAATTATACACTAAACCACCATTAACCAGCACCTAATCAACATTTAATGTGGGGTTATCTTAAGAGTGGTATTAGCGCTAAGCAGTGCTTAATTAGAGCTAAACATGTTTACTTAACTTGTTGATGATTAAGTTGGTAGACCCACAATTTCGGCGGAAACTGCCAGTTTAGCTCCAGTTAGCTAAATTTAGGCCTGAAATAGTGGAGAAAATGTAAATGGTGATAAATTTTGGAGTTTTCGACCAATTCAGGTGAAAAAAGAGGCTAGATGACCATTTTTTGGCATTATGGACACATTGGTGTAGGTTTTAGGATTAAAAGAGCATTGTAAATAGGTATATTTGTCAATTTGAGCATAATATAGAGGCCCAAGCCATGGAAGCTGGACCAAGGAGATGTAGCCCAACATCAAATACCTGTGTTGATGTGTTGTATGGTGATGTACTGTACTTTATTTGCTGCTGTTCGACCTTTTTTTTATGTTAAATTTTTTATTAAATTTACATGAAAAACACTCATGAGACTTGATGATTTGCAAGAGAACTTGAACACTTAAGCACACATAAAACGTTATATTCAGAATCTGAAAGAGTAATTAGCACAAAAACACTAACATAATCCATTCTGATACCTACCAAACATGATCTGAATGGAGTATGTTAGTGTTTTTGTGCTAATTACTCTTTCAACTTCTGAATATAATGTTTTATGTGTGCTTAAGGGTTCAAGTTCTCTTGAAAATTATCAACTCTCATGAGTGTTTTTCATGTAAATTTAATGAAAAATTTAACATAAAAACAAAGGCTGAACAACAGAAAATAAAGTACAATAAATCACCATACAACACATCAAGACTGGTATTTGATGAAAGAGTTCACCCCTCCTGGGCTACATCTCCTTGGTCCAGCTTCCATGGCTTGGGCCTCTATATTATGCTCAAATTGACAAATTGACCTATTTACAATACTCTTTTGCTTCTAAAACCTACACCAATGAGTCTAGGATGCCAAAAAATGGTCATCTAGCCTCTTTTTGCACCTGAATTGGTTGAAAACCCCAAATGTTATGACCAACATTTTCTCCACTATTCCAGGCCTAAATTTAGCTAACTGGAGCTAAATTGGCAGTTTTCACTGAAAATGGGGGTCCGCCAAATTAATCATAATTAATTTAAGTAAACATGTTTAGCGCTAATTAAGCATTTATTAGCACTAACCCACTCTTAAGCACTGCTTAGAGCTAATCCCGCTCTTAAGATAACCCCACATTAAATGTTGATTAGGCGCTAGTTAATGGTGTTTTAGTGTTTAATTAAACACATTTTAAGATTTAAAATCCACACTTATCCATTAGCTCTACCAGTGGTTATGCATCGAGGTCCTATGCGTTGGGGGCTAGCCCCCTCTCCCCTCGCCATTGAAAATTGTAAACAATAAATATATGTGGAAACCCTTAGATGTTAAGACTCACGATGTGGTGTAATGGTTATGTGTGGCACTGGTGTGTGGGAGGTTGCGATGTCGAACCCTGGCACCTCCGCCCGGCTCCGAGCAAAATTTTTACTCCACCATACACCATGGGGGGGGGGCACATGGCGGCCCTAGGCTGCACCATGTGTCCTCACCCAATTGGCCCGCTTTCAACAAATGAAAACTTACCACATACCAAAATTTCTCAGCCAATACCATGTTTCCACTTGGATTTCCATCATTCGTTGGAGGAAGATGATAAAAATTTGACCTTGCCCAGTCATCATGCCATGTCGGCAGTACGGACTACTGACTGGGCACCTGTCTGTCCTTTTTTAAAAAAAAAATTTCCTGTTTACCAAAGTGAACATAACTCATTTTTGGGAGGATATAGAGTCCATTTTATGCGAAACAAAGTGCGTTAGATTTAGAATGACGAGCACTACGTGGTCGTTTAGGTTTCGAGCCATTCCAAGAAATTTGATTTTTGAGCATGAAACTGAACCCCTGATCAATTTGATAATGTATGTTGAATTATACATTCATTTTATTCATATGTAAACTATTTTTATTTTATTAATTATACATATATATTTTTATGTCATTAAATATGTCGAACAAGGATGCAAACGAAGTACGAAATAGTTTCAAAACCTTTATTGAAAAAAATAAGTTGGAAAAGATGAGAAAGTAGCATCTTATGATTGTTGAACTTAATCCTACTCTTAATAATTTCATTTGGAATGGGCTCGAAACTATCTAATATCAAATAATACCAGGTGATTATGAAGACATTACAAAAATCATACCTAAAAGGGAATGTTCCCTAGTTATTGTACATATTCCTCATGGTTTCAATTTCCTAGACATTGAATATGATAGTGAACCTTTACTTATCAAGCTTTTAGTAAAGTGGTTACGGGTTTTCAAGAATTCACAACATCACGAATTTGGAGATTTGTGACATTTCATTCAGACACACAATTTGCAATGTTATTAACAAGCTTCAAGGGAAAATCACACATAAGGATGTAACTTACATGGTAAGATATTGGAATTGTATGTTTTATTAATCCTTATTATTATTATTATTTTTTAAAATTTATTTATTTATTTATGTACAAGTTAATTGAAATTTTACTATGTCATGTTACAGGCATAAGTCAAATATTGTTTCTTCTGAAGATCAACCTATTATAAATGATTGTGGGTTCCTCCATGTTGAATGTTGGACAAAAGAGGATACCTATAAGCCTATTCTTTTGAACCAAGTAGATGGGAAGAGTCATAGTAAAGTACTGGTTCATGATGTTGTTGTAAGAAAACTAACATATGATGACAAAGATGCAAAATGAGATATAGTTAACATTTATAAAAAACCACAAGAATTGATTAACTATATTATAGATCTATGTTCAAATGAAGGAGATTTAGTTTTGGATTTTTTCTTAGGTTTAGGTAAGTTTTATTATATAAAATTGAATTTAAATATTTTTTTATTTTTTATTTTTTATGTGTTTATACTATTTTTCTTAATTATTTCTTTTGTGTTTGATGATTAGGTACAACACTAACATGTTTCCTATAAAAAGGAATAAATTGCATTGTCATTGAAAAAAACTCAGTGCAATGCAAATTTATTCAACGAAGAGTTAATGCTCTTCAAATTCTTCCACATACAATGCAAGAATTTGGGTTGAGGCAATGGGATTTTAATGGATCACGTGTGGAAAAAAAGGCAAAGGAACCTCAACCACCGTGATATGGAATGATTGGAAAAGGACACTTTGGAAAATTTGCAGGCATCAAAGATCCATTAGAAGAGGAAAATGACCAAAATAAAGCAGAAAATGTTGTGGAAGAAGACATTAATGATAGTCTAGAAGATGTTGAACATAGATTAGTTTATATTATTGATTAACTTTAAGTTATGCTTGCAAATAAAGCTCAATTTTGAGAGCTATTCATTAGTTTTACTTGTAATGTTTAGAATTTAGATTTTATGAGAAGAATCATTATTTTTTGCCAAAAGAACATGATTACTGTTAATTTTTGACATAAAATTAATAAAAAATGCTATTTTTAAAAGTTTTTTTGTTAATATTTTCCCATAAAAATCGTTTATTTAACATGTTATTTTTAACAAAAGCTCTCAAAATGTGTATTTTTTTCATTGTATTTATATTGAAAATGTGTATGTTTTTGTCATACGGTTAAAAATATTGGGTTTTTAGCAATAATTATTTGATGTGCATTGAAATACTAATTAACAATACTTAAACACATAGAAAATCATAACTTTAAAATATTGACCCTTTTTTATTTTTTTTAACTATGCGAAACAATGAAGTTTTCATTACAAAAAAAAGTTATTTAAAAAAAAACAAGTACATAAATACACTTAAAAATAAACATCTTAGGGAAGAAGAAGACATTAGAAAATGTGAAGTGTCAAAATTAAACCTCTAAAAAAAAGGGGGTGATTATGCATCACCACTTTTCAAAATCGACATGAAAATCATGACATTTAAAAAGAAAAAGAAAAAAAGAAAATAAAATCTAAAGTGCCAAAAATATATTCAAAAAAAAAAAGGTGATTCTGCATCATGACATTTCAAAATCAGGTGCTTTTTTGCCACCTCAAAAAAATGGGTAATCAATAATTTTCTCGTTTGATCGGTAACTTTGTTAGCCGAGAAGTCGACCGAATTGCACACAAAAAACACACTTGTGCGGATAGAGCTTGATGTTATAATGTTGACAATGTATAAATATAGACCTAAGATGCATCATATGATCGACACGGTGTTTCGAGTGGGCATGTAGGTTATCCAGATACAATTGTACAATGTGTTTAATGTCATAGAAGGCGTAATTCATTGCCCTCTAAAAATTTTCCCCAACATTTTTTAGACCGAAAAGGAGCTTTCAATAGAAAATGTGCCCCATGGAAAAATAAATACAGTTTTATGTTGATTCGATGGGATAATTTTGATTTGATTGTAGCTGGAAAAACCATCCATAAGCAAAAATTCTTCACTTCCAACACAATCATTGACAATTTGGTCAATAAATGTGGTAGGATAATTGTCCTTTGTACAAGCACGTCTAATGTCCCAACAATCAACACGCACACACATGGATGGTTCCCTATTTCTTCATGAAAGGAACAATATTCAAAATGCTATTGGTTATAGGTACTGGGTAGATGAAACCAACACGAAGAAGTTTTTCAACCTTGATCTTAATAGAAACAACCTTCTTAGGACAAACCATATGTAGGCACTGCCAAACTAGCTTATTATAGAGATATGTTTTGATTTCATGTACAACAATATTTGGATCTATACCTGGCATCTCTTCATATGAACAGGTTAAAACATCTCAAAATTCTCGGAAAAGGGATTTATAGATATTGATCTCATCGGGAGAGAAAGATGCACCGATATGTACATTATCGACAATTTCAGGCTTGATCAAAATATCAAGAGGGATATTCTCTTCAATATTCAACAAATTCTTCTTAGAATTAATATCGTGGATAGATGAAGAATTCATAGACATCTCAACGACATTGGGTGAATAAAGATCTCTAAGATTATCATTGGAGGTATCAGGAAAGGAGGAACGATGGTGATTATCGTCCCACAATGCATCATCTAGCATCATGGTCTCCATGATGCTTTCATCCGTAAAAAATGTACTAGATAAAGGATCAAAATATGGGACATAATCTAAGGAATGATCAACCTAATTGAATAAAGGGAAAAAATCAGAGCATGTCGAAAATTTCGAAAATTCAAGCTCAATAAGACTGAGCGGCATGCGGTCACCAAAAGTATTGATATTAGTATAATTTGGTACTATCCAAGGATCATATGGAATAGTACAAGAAGATACCATGTTCATAAAGGAAACTTGATTTGATTTGTTGGGAGGTTGAAGTGAAAAAGGAAAAGGAAAAGGAAAAGAAAAGGTTCTCGTAAGGGAGGAATCCTTAAGTAATCCCACCCCGATGTGTTGATAGGGATGTGAGGCTCATCCCACAAGTGGAATGCTTCCAGTGACTTGAGAATTATTAGAAAAGAAAGTGAGATGATCAATTTCCACCATGCCCCCCTGGTGAGGGAAATAAATCATTATAAAATAAGTGGAAATGACAACAGCTATGTCATAAACCCATATGTGGCTCAATAAAAGGTTGTAATTTAAAGCTCCATCGATAAATTCAACCTCTACTGACACCGTATTTTGAGATAATTCAAATTTTAACAAACTCAAAATTCCATAAGGCTTGAAGGATCTTCCATCAAAGGCCTTGAGAGTAGTAAGTGGCTAGTAGAGGTGAGGAGAATTGACGGCCTTCCAAAAATAAAGTGCAATGATGCATGTTGAAGCTCCTTCATCCATAATGGTCTGATGGATAGTTTCACTTCGAAAAACAACCTGGATCATAAAATATAATTGCGGAGGAAACTTGAGTGTATGAATCTCATTATTAAAGACTACAAGATTAGAATATGAGGGATAAATACCTCCAATTGCGGTGAGTAAAGAATTCTTCTGGGCGAGGAAATTTTGCAACACCTCAAGAGTTGACATAGCTGAAGGAGCTTGATTCAAATCCTCAACTGTGTTATAATTCTGTGCAACTCTCGCACAAGGGTTGAACCTAGATTTGTGAATAACACCCCTGGGAGGTTTAATTGTTAACTTAGTTTGAACCACATTTGGAGTAGGGGCCAAAGTATATGAGGTAGTACAGACAGGTTGATCACTAGCCTTACCAGCCGAGGGATTCAAATTACCGTAGTTCTTATTTCACATCTCCACCATAAAATAATTTTTCAGTTTGGTGAAGGAAACAATCATAACCGAGGAAGAGGAAGTGGGATACTGTGCAACCATGTTTGTCTCCTAATTAGGGAAGGGGTTTGTTAACAAAATCGATGTAATAGGTGACTTAAGGAATTGTTTTACTTCTTCCCGATGTGGAAAATACTGAGTGAAATTCTCCTTATTATGGATGTAGAAATTCTATCAATGGATTCAATCCGATCTTGTGATGTACTAAAACAAGATACTGAATCCTTATACAATATTTTCAGAATACAAAACACGATCGATCAATCACATGAAATTAAGATAAATAAGTAAATTAATCGCACAAAAAAATATATACTTGGGGAAAGCAACTTCTCAAAACCCTGCTATCATATATTGTATAAAGTCAAGGAATCATGAAACAATACAATGATTTCTTGCTCACAAGAATCTCGCGCACTCTACCAACTGTCTCACATTGATCTAGGAAAAATTGGAAAAACACATAGCCAATTCTGAGCCTTCCTTCAACCGGCCTTTCTCATGCAATTCCTAGAGAATTAAGGCCCTATTAAATAAGATAAATTCCCTTCCTTGATTACACAATCCATCATGGCATCCTCATGACTTTATAATTTCACCTGGGACATTTTCTATAAATACAACTGATAGCTATGTTCCCTTTAACCTTTATCTCAACTGGGTCTTCCTCAGAACTGACATGCATGCAACTATTAATAGCGAATTATCAGTTATCTGATTGATCAATACTTGTGAATTAAATATAATTTAATTCATTGGACCTCTCACTAGCTCATCAATCAGTTATAACTAGTTAAATTGATTTTAACTCAATTAATTGAGTTAGCTGATTCACACTTGCACCCCACTGATGCATCAAATGCAACTGGACCCCCAATATAGTAGGATCAATCTACATGCCTCATCTTAGACCCTCAACTCGAATTTCTTGAGATAACTTAGTCATCATGAATTAATTAAATGATACAAGTTGTTATGAAATGAAATTGCAATTTATTGTCCAATTTATTTAAGGGAAAAATAAATTATATGCCCCACATTCCTGACCAATGTGCATCATAAATCCCTCACCAATGTGCATCAGAAGTTCATCGCTAATGTGCATAAGAAATTCCTCACTAGTGTGCATTAGAATTTCCTCACCAATGTGGGTGCATTTTCATGTTAAATTTCAACACTCCCTATCAACAAGAAAGGGATTATCAGTTACCTCGATCCTGCCTTTGTGGTATTCAAATTTTATCTTTTCCAACACCTTCGTCAAGATGTCTGCATCCTGATCATCTCTGGGAATGTACTGCAACAACATAATGCACCTATGAACATAGTCTTTGAGTTGGTGATACAGGATATCAATATGCTTGTACCTATCATGGAATACAATATCAACTGAGAGTTTAATGCGACTCTGGTTATGACAATGTATGACCGTTGGATCCATCTGATGACTGAAAAAACCAACAAGTATCTTCCTCATCCAAATGGCCTTGTATGCAACCTGAATCCCTACCATGTACTTTGCCTCTGCTGAATTGAGTGTAGCTGATATTTATTTCCTTTTGTACCAAGAAACTGCTGCTGATCCAATGCTTAAGATGGTCCCTGATGTGCTCTTCCTATCTGATGGACTGCCTGCACAATCTGCATCGGTGAAGCCTTGAAGCTTCAATCCCTCTAACCGTTTGTACCATAATCAATACTCTATAGTGCCCCTGATATATCTCAAAACATGATTCCATACCTTCCAAATGATCTTGGTTGGATTAACCATAGCTTGATTAAGTTGGTTAAGTACGTAACATATGTCTGGTCATGTGTTCACCAAATACATAAGTGAACCCACAAGCCTCCTGTAAAGAATAACATCCTGCTTCCTCTAGTTTCCTGCAAGAGGAGTCTCCATGGGTTTGCTTCCTTCCATGTGGAACTTCCTCAGAATATCCTTGGCATACTTTCCCTGAGATACAAATATCTCCCCAAATATTTTCCATATTTCCGAACTAAGGAAATAGTGAAAGAGCTCCATGTACTTCATCTCAAATTCTATTGCAAGATCATCTTTGTAAGAATATATGAGATGCACATCACCTGTCAGTATCATATCATCTACATAAAGTAAAATAATCAAAAACTTACCATCAACCACAATATGATATAGGCTTGTATCCGGTTAACTCTTTGTGAAGCCCAACCCAGTGAAATAGTCGTCGATATCGGTATACCAAGCATGATGTGATTTCTTCAGCCCATGAAATTCTCTCTTGAGTCTGCACACATGCAAATCCATGTCTAAGGTCTCAAAAACTTTTGGCTACTCAATATATACTTCTTCCTCAATAAATCCATTGAGAAAAGTTGTCTTTACATCCATCTGATGTATCTGCCATCCTATACGCGTTGAGAGTGCAAGGATGGATCTAATAGATGAGTACCTTACAACTGGTGCAAAGGTCTCCTTGTAGTCAATCCCCTCTACCTGTGAGAACCCTATGACCACAAATATAACATTTTGTTTCTCCACACTCCCATATGCTGCTTGCTTCACCTTATAGATCCACCTGGATCCAATCACTGACATCCCCAATACTCTTGGGACCACTTCCCATGCACTTTTTCTAATAATGGAGTCATACTCCTCAGCCATGGCATCAACCCATACCAGCTATTGCACCACTTCCTTGAAAGAGGATGGCTATGTCATAATACATTCACTCATAAGAGCCATGTATCCAGTATACCTGTTTGTGGACCTTCTCTGCTCGCATTGTGATTTAGGTGCACCTACATTCTTTGTCGCATCTAGCATCAATATGTAAGCCTCTTTGGTGTGCATCCTACCAGTTCTGGTGGATGGCTCTGCATTAGTGGTTTCTTCCACTCTCTGATCCTATGGTTGTGGCTGCTCCACATACCGAGGTTCATCCTTTGGAACTAAGAGTTCCTCTGCTGCATGCAATTAAATTTCCCTCTCAAGGGACAATCGCATGACCTTATCCTCATCAAATTTCACATCTCTTCTGAAAATTGTCATCCTGTGTGCCAAAAAATACACCTGATAGTTTTGGGGAGTATATGTGTACCTGAAAAATATCTCAACCTCTATTGTTGGTTATAGCTTCTTCCTGGCATCTTTGGTCACATGGAAATAGACAGATAAACCAAAAATTTTAAAATATGAAACATATGGTTTCTTACCTGAAAAATCCTCCTCTGGTGTACCCATGCCAAGTATCCGATGAGGACTATAGTTCTTCTCAAATACCACCGTGTTGCATGCCTCTGCCCACAGATGCAACAATAGGCCCTGATCATGTAACATAACTGGTGTTGCTCCCACAATTGTTCTGTTTTTTGTTTCTACAACCCCATTCTATTGTGGGTTATGAGGTGCAACTGATTCTCTCTGAGTTCCTTCTATGGTGCATAAGATATTGAATTCATTAGAGATATACTCACCACCATTTTCTCTTCTCAGAGCCTTCACATTCTTCCCTGTATCTTTTTCTACCAATTCTTTGAACTCACAAAACTTGGAGAATGTCTGATATTTCTTCTGCATGAATAAAATCCAACACTCTCTAGAAAAATCATCAACAAAAATCACATAATACCTGTGCTTTTTTGTGGAAGCTATTGAGAATGGCCCACACACGTCTGAGCGAATTCTCTCAAGGATTTCTACTGCTTGGCTTTCCTCATAGTGAAAGGTGGCCTTTGTATACTTCCCCATAGTACAAACTTTGCGTGTGTCTCTCTGTGCAAGTGTACCCTTTGGAATCCCTATAGAAATCTGCTGCATGGTCCTCAAATAACTCTAGTGTAGATGACCCAACCTCTTGTGCCATAACTCGCCGATATCCCAGATCTCCACCTCATCTACTTTACTACTCAATGTTATGCAACCATCTACATCAACTTTGTAGAGGCTCTTCACATGAACCCCAATCTTCTTTACCTATCATGTGGCTTTGTGACGAAGGAACGCCTTTCCTTCACTGAAAAGCACATCATATCCACGATCCTCCAACTTAGCATCTGAAACCAAATTATTCTTCAAACCCGGTACATGCATGACATATTTTAGTATGAGGGGTTTACCTGAATCTCGCTAGAAATTAATTGTACCAATCCCAATAGCGCTATACCTCCCATCATCACCCATCTCGATGTGCATCTAAATATTCTTCTCCTCCAAGCTACTAAAGAATTGTTTTTTTCCATTCATGTGGAAATATGCTACACTATCCAAGTACCACATATATCTCATCACATTTGACACCATGCATGCGATGAGAGAGAAGTCTAACTCAAATTATGAGGCCAAAGCTTCACCCGCTGCAGTTCCTAGAGCATTCTTGTTGTTCTTCTTCTTTTGTGGATAATTTGTGGCATAATTTCCATTATCATGATAGTTGAAACATTTCACCTTTTTCATGTCTCATTTCTTGCCTTCTTTTCCAGTCTTGGATTTGGATTGGGACTTCTTCTTGTCTTTCCCTTTATTTTCCTTTCCAACTAATGCAAAATTTTCCTCATCATCAGTCTTGGATGAGGATCCATCCCTGGTAGTTTTCCAAAACTCTTCTTGTACCAAATCCGACGATATTTCCTCCTGTTAGCGCAAGGATTCACTCCTTGAATGCAAAAGGGGTAAGCCTTAGACATCATAGTTCATTTCAAATTTTAAAAGGTTTTTTTGAGTGGTGGGATGGCTTCTCAAAGATTTTGAAATGATTTTTATATTCTTTAATAATTTCATGCATTTGGAAAGCTGTGGCAAGTATAAATTGTATGAGTAATTTGGTAGTATAGGGAGAAAATTTTAACAAATGAGAGAAGATGAATATCTGGTAATTATTCTAGGAAATATTCATATCCCAAATTTGTCACACAGCTATAATGATGGCTCTTTACACAAACTATGTTATGCAAAGTAAAAAATTTTAAAAGTAGATTGCATGCATAAAGTATTACACAAACCCTTTATGAAATCTTCACTAACATGTTCTACAACACATATATGACTTGTAGAAAGCTGAAAACATATAATTTACTATTAAATACTTTAACAAGTCCTCACTCACACCTTACTAGATGCCACAACTCAAAATTAAAATAAATTAAAAAATAAAGAAGACACGCCAAACATTAGATGGTCCTTGAGTCACAAAACCCTCCACCATGAAGTAAAAAAGATTTTTCTTTATTATATTCAATCTTCAAGTAGACCAACATCAACCTGGAAATGGTATTTACAAATGGTACATATAGAAAGAGAGGCACCAAATCCATCTCTTATAAAAATAAGGTAACACTACTCCTAACATTACATAGGTTTCATAAGTCATTACAACCATATCCCATCAAAATCTAACAAAAAGGACAAATGTAAAAGAAAGAAGAGAAGAAATCTGGGCTGAAATGCTGAGTGTACTGTCATGCTGTCCCTTTTTCTGCTGATTTGTCTCCTTATGTCTTTGGTCGTTAAGTAACCATGTATATTCATTTAATATGACCTCCAACAAACTCATAGCCACTCTTCAATATCACTTGTTATATCCTTTTGGTTATGAGTCTTTATCCTTCCAGAAATGGATCAGAAAATTTGCTGATAGGTGTCAAAATTCATTTAAAACAAGCGCTACTAGAAATTTCGGAAAAAACCTGTAACTGCACAAAAATTGAAACGCTACTGGAATTTCTGGTAGCACTAAGTTTCTTTTTAAAAATTGCACAGGAAAATTTGAAAAACCTGTGCAGACTTAAATTCTTTGAAATCTAAGCTACTGTTCAAAATTGTGATTGATAAGAAAAAATGTTGTGAAACCAACTCCAAAATAGAAGAAAAGAGAGATCAATGCCTTAGAAGCCACTTCGAGGGGTCAACCTCCAATACATTACATAAATTAACAATTTTTGGATGATACAAATGACCAAAACCTCCTTCTATATATAGGAGCCCATGGGGCCCAATATAATCCTAGCCGACGTAACAATAATAATGTAAGGGCACAATAATAAAAATATTGGGGTTACAGGGGTACACCAATAACAATAAGGGGGCTACACTAATAACAATAAGGGACTAAAATAGTAATATAGGGACCTAACATGCCCCTCTCCTTTAAAAAAGTGTGTTCCTCAATGCTTGAGTAGCTCTGGGTGCTTCTGTATAAAATTCTCATCCTCCCATGTAGAATCTTCAGTGGGTAAGTTCTTCCACTTGATGAGATACTTTGAAATTGATCGATTTCGTAGTTGTCGAGTTCTTGTTTTTGTGACTGCTTTAGGTTCCAATATTATTTTTCCTTCCTCATAAAGTTCTGGAAATATTGTTTGAACTAGAAGATTTTCACCTATAACCTTCTTTAAGCATGAAACATGGAAAACTGGATGCACTCGCGAAGAAGAAAGAAGCTCCAATTTGTATGCCATAGTACCAATATTTTGCAACACCTTGTAAGGACCATAGTACTTTGGAGATAATTTATTATCCTTCTTAGCTTGCTTGAGGGACATTTGTTTGTATGGTTGTAGCCGTAAGAATACCCAGTCTCCTACATCAAAGCTTCTCTCGCTGTGATGTTGATCTGCCTATTGTTTCATTCGATTTTGTGCCAAATTTAGGTTATCCTTTAAGAGTTGGAGAACTTAGTGTTGATGCTCTATGTGATCTTCCATTGCTTGAACCTTAAAATTTTCTCTTAAAGGTGATGTGATGGACAGCGGATGATATCCATAAAGTGCCATGAATGGGGTCATTTTTGTTGCACTATGGAAAGAAGTGTTATACCACCATTCAGCGAGAGGTAACCACTTGACCCATTGTGTTTTCTTAACAGATACAAAACAACGAAGATATCCTTCCAAACATTTATTCACTATCTCAGTTTGACCATCAGATTGAGGATGATAAGATGAGCTATGAGCTTATTGAGTACCCAAACAAGAAAATAATTCCGTCCAAAAATTTTCAATAAAAATGGGATCTCTGTCGCTTACAATAATCTTTGGATTTCCATGTAGCTTTTGAATTGTGTCCATAAATGTAGTAGCCACTGTAATTGCTTTAAATGGATGAGATAATGCACAAAAGTGTTTATACTTGGAAATTCTATCAACTACCACCATGATGACACTCTTTCCTTCGGATTTAGGTAAACCTGTGATAAAATCCATTGAAATATCCTCCCAACGTAGACTTGGAATGGATAAAGGTTGTAGAAGACCTGGGGTCTTAATTGTTTCAACTTTATTTTGTTGGAAAACCAAACATTCTGCTACAAAATTTCGAATATCAGAATTAAGGCCATCCCAAAAAAATTGTTTCTTCACCCTGTGGTAAGTTTTTAAAAATCCCGAGTGTCCTCCTAAAGGAGAAGTGTGTAATTCCAAAAGAATATTTTGTTTTAGTTGGGAATTATTACAAAGATATAAGCGATCTTTGTACCATAAGGAATCATTTTTCCAACTAAATGTATCAAATGTACTAGGATCTTGTTGCAACTTTTGAATGAGTGTCCATACATCTTTGTCCTTCTTCCATTCATCTCTTGCTTCAGTTATCCAATCTGGTTGGATAATAGAAATGGCACAAAGCAATGCTTCCACCTTTTCATTCTTTCTTGAGAGTGCATCTGCAACAACATTAAGCTTTCCTTTTTTGTAGATTATTTCAAAGTCATAACCCAACATCTTTGTGACCCATTTGTGCTGCTCTTCTGATGATAGTCTTTGTTCCAAAAAGTGTTTAAGACTATCATGATCAGTTTTTACCTTGAAGTGTCTTCCCATTAGGTAAGTTCGCCATTTCTTTAGTGCATGTAGTATTACTAACATTTCCTTCTCATAAATAGGTTTCTGTAAATACTTTCCTTTGATTGGACGACTTTCAAAAGCAATGGGTCTTCCTTCCTGCATTAAAACAGCACCAATTCCATTGCCTGAGGCATCACATTCCACAATAAAGGTTTTTGTGAAGTCTGGCGTAGCTAAGACCGGTGCTATGCACATTGCCTCTTTAAGATGTTCAAAGGCCTTAGTTGCTTCAGGAGTCCATGAAAATGCATCTTTCTTCAATAATGTTGTTAGAGGTGCTGCTATTCTCCCATAATTCTTAAAAAAATTGCGATAATACCCTGTTAACCCGAGAAATCCTCGCAACTGCTTTATGGTTGTGGGGACTTTCCATTCCTTAATGGCTTTAATTTTGTTAGGGTCTACCTTAACACCCTCGTGAGATACAATATGACCTAAATATTCCACCTCTTGTACTCCAAAGAAACATTTGGATGTTTTTCCATATAATTGTTTCTCCTGCAATAGTTTGAGCACCCTGTCAACATGTTCAACATGATCCTTCCAAGACCTGTTGTAGATTAGTATATCATCAAAAAATACTAGCACAAATTTTCTAAGGAAGGGTTTGAAAATGGAATTCATCGACCCTTGAAATGTAGAAGGTGCATTGGTAAGGCCAAAAGGCATGACCAAAAATTCATAATGACCCTCATGAGTTCGAAATGCTGTTTTTGGAATATCTTGAGTCTTCATTCTAATTTGATGATATCCTGAACGAAGATCCAACTTGGTAAAATAAATTGCTCCATGTAATTCATCCAATAATTCATCAATCACAGGAATGGGAAATTTATCTTTAATGGTGAGCTTATTGAGCTCCCCATAATCCGGACACATTCGCCATGATCCATCCTTCTTGTGTACCAATACTACAGGAGCAGAGAAAGAACTTTGACTAGGTTGAATTATACCCGCCTCTAACATTTCTGCAATCATACGTTCAATTTCGCTCTTTTGGACGTAAGGATATATATAAGGCCTGATGTTTGGAGGAACACTTCTGGAATCAAATGAATAGCATGATCATGATCACGAATAGGTGGGAGTCCTTTGGGAGTTTCAAACACCTTGGAATGATTGTCCAAGACTTGTTGGAGATCTGCAGAAATAGATGATTTTGATGTCGGAACTTCTAGTGAGCATAATTGTGCAATTACGCCTCATTGTTCTTTCTTGAGAAGCTTTGTCATGACATTAGAGCTTATTATCCTTCCCGGCTTCCCTTCAATACCCCGTAATTCGACTTCCTTTCCTTCTGAAAAAAATTTCAAGAAAAGTTCTTGAAAATTAAAAGCTACCGTCCCCAAAGATTGTAACCATTGTATTCCTAGTACAACATCAGCACCTCCCATAGGAATGGAAAGCATTGGACTATTCAATACATATTCCCCCATGGTTAGCTTGATATTATGGAATTTTCCAGAGAAATTTATAGTTCTTCCATTTGCAACCATCACTTGACATTCTGGTGCTGGGTATAGGAAACAATTCAATTCCTTGGCTACCTTACAATGAATAAAATTATGGGTACTACCTGAATCAATCAACACTATTGCCTTTTTCTTCTTGATATGTCCTTCTATCTTGAGAGTTTGAGGAGTGGTAATTCCTACCAATGCATTACATGATATGGTCAGACTCATTTCTTCCTCTTCTAGGGTTGGTTCCTGGTGTATATTCTCTTCTTTTGAAGATTCTTGTTCATTTTCTTCTTCCTCTTCACAATCTATGTAAAATAATTTCTTCTCAGCACACTTATGACCTTTAGAGTATTTTCTATCACAACTATAGCAAAGCCCTTTTTCTCTTTTTTCTTCCAATTGTTGTGGTGTCAATCTTGTAGGCTGTGGAATTCTAGGAGTACCAACACTTCCATATTTATATATGTGAGTGGTAGGCTTCCTTGTCGCCATAATTTTACATTCAATTTTTCTTGCCAACCTGAATGCCTTTTCCAATGAATCAGGTTCCCAAACACGAACTTCATGTTGGATGTTATCCTTTAAAGTCCCTATGAAGACATCAATCCCGTGTTCCTCTGGAATGTCTTTATCCTTATATTCAATTTTTGGAAGTCCTTAATGTGCTCCACCACTAAACCCTTTTGTTTGAGATTTATCAATTGGCTAAAGAAGGTGTTGATTTTTGTATCCTCATAATGTTCTATCATTTCCTTTGTAAAAATTGACCAAGTGACAATTTTTTTACAGGAGCAAAGCCATCGATACCATACAAATGTATTTTGTTCTAAATGTAAAGTTGCAATGCATACCTTTTGTGTGTTTTGTACATTATTGAGATCCAAATATTGCTCCATCTGTAGTATCCATGTTACGGGATCCATGCCATAAAACTTCCTCATATCCATCTTTGGAATATGGTGGTTCTTCAATCCAACATTAGAGTTTATGACACCACGATCAACATTTATTTTGTTCTCATCATGATTTTCCTCTACTATATTTTCTCCATTAGGAAAAATTTCTTGTATCAACTTTTCCAAACCTTCGATGTCTACTTTTAGATCATTCTTCATGTTTTCCATTTTTTCATTGATCTTAGCTTCCGTGTCATCCATCTTAGCTTCCATGCCAACTTCCATGCCATCCATCTTAAATTCCAAACCATTCATCTTAGCTTCCACGCCTTTCTTCAAACCATCCATCTTAGTTTCCACGCCTTTCTTTAAAACTTCCATTTCATTTTTTGTTGCTCTTTGCGATAGGTGCACTTGCTCTTGTAATTTTGATATCTCATGTTGCATTTCTTCGTCTTCATGAGGCATAGTAGAGCCTTCTGAAGGCTTAATAGGTGTTGAATTATTTTTAGGGGGGAATTTTTGAACCCAATACTGAAATATATGCTCAATAGGCCCTTGGAATCACTTCAAACTAATTTTTTTACACAAGACTTATGCAATTCGGGAAAAAAATACACACCTTTTTCTTGCTTTTGAGGAGCTTGATATTGAAACTGAATTATCCCTGTGATTTCGGATCTTCAATATTTGAAATTTGGCCTTGATGTAGCCTTTTGAATCCTCTTTTGAATGCTGCAGGTTTGACTTGATTTGGATTCTTCAAGGCAAATTTATGTCCAATCTCCCACAATGACCTAATTATGGACTGGTTCAGTAGAGAGAACTTGTAGGACTTTCCACGTGTCACTGTTTCCTCCTTCGGCTCTGAAATTGATAGAAAGGAAACTACAGTCCGTGTAATTGTGGTCACTCATTACAAAAATCCAATCCGATGCTCAGAGAGAGAGTTATGAATATTTTCCCACGATCACCTCTTTGAGATCAAATTCGGAAACCTGAAAAAGCCCTGACTTCCACAGATCCTACCGCCCAAAATAATGCGAATCAATCTATAAAATTTTTCCACAACTTTCCTCAGGCTTTTGGCTTCTCTCTCTGAAAATTTTAGTTTCTGAAACCTCGTAGAAAAAATTTTATAGCGATAATTCTGCGATGACCTGTTTAGGTTAAATTCAGGAGCCTCCAAAAAGCCCTAACTTCCATAGATCATATCTCCGCAAATATTGCGAACCAAGCTCTGAAATTTTGCGACGAAGTTCCTCAGGAGTTCGGCTTTGTGCTATAAAAATTTTAGCTTCTGAACCTTTGTATAAAAAAATATATAGCGAAAATTCCACGATGACCTGTTTGGAGCAGCGAAACCCTATAATCCAAAGCTCTAATACGAAATGTTGTGAAACTAGCTCCAAAATAGAAGAAAAGAGAGATCAACGCCTTAGAAATAAGCCACTTTGAGGGGGAAACCTCCAATACATTACATAAATGAACAATTCTTGGATGATACAAATGACCAAAACCTCCTTCTATATATAGGAGTCCATGGGGCCCAATATAATCCTAGCCGACCTAACAATAATAATGTAAGGGCACAATAATAACAATAGTGGGGTTACAAGGGTACAAAAATAACAATAAGGGGGCTACACTAATAACAATAAGGGACTAAAATAGTAATATAGGGACCTAACAAAAAAGGTATTTGGATAAAAAAACATTTTTACCTTCCTTCCATGTGGGATGCAGCTTCAACAAGCTTATCTAAATCTGTCTTGATGCCAACAACTGATTTTGATATAGTTGTTCTTATGGCTACTTCCTTGAAGACGGCCTTCTCCTCCTTAGAATCATTTTGGATCTTTCATCTCTTTGAGGGTTATGAATGTTGCTCTTAGAGGGGTTTTGTTCCTATATTTCTTCTTGGTTTTCTCTGTCTTTAACCCTTCAGATATTTCATCTATATCAATGACCTCTGTCATTAAATTTGGATTGTGAAGAGCCTTGGAATTAAGCTTGAACTTGTTGCTGTATCTGGAATTGATTTTTCTAGTGCCAACAACAGGTTTGGCTTCTTCTTTCTTCTTCTTACTACTGATCTCATATCCAACATCTTTGAGGAGTTCTCCATCAGATTTTGTAGGTTGATAATCTCTCTGAATTTTCTGCTGAATATCTCCTTCCGAAATTTCTAGTAGCATCTGTGTTTTATATTTCTCTATAGTTGCAGACCTTCCTCTTCGAGATATAGTGTAGACATTAGGAAAAGGAGGGATAGGGACACCATTTTCATAGACTTGGGTTTATTTACTAAGGATCTCTCTCCTTTCTCCAACTTCCTCTCAACCTTGACTGAAGAAACCTTTTCTTTCCTGCTCTTGGCCTTCTTATGAATATTTTCTTTTTGAGCCTTCCTCTTGGTTCTTTTTGCAAGTTGAGCGTGTGTTGTGAAATTGGAGGTGTAGATGCAGGTTGGACTGCCCTGTAAAACAATAAATGGTCCCAGGTTTGATTTATTTTCCTTGACTCTTCTTCAACTAGAACCTTTATGAGAGCTTGATGATACAAGCTATATTCTGAAACAACAATATGAGATTGGATCCTTTCTAACATTTTTTTTAGACTCTTCAACAAGAAGTATGCATATGTAAGGTCTTCATACATGCAACATGAAAAAGAAACCTCATATGATAAAGAAACACAGATGTATACCTCCTTTCACAAGTGAGGTAAATCTTGATGAGTTTCACAGCTTCTGCCTAGTCATTTTTGAGATAGCTGCTTGGAATTCCCTTAGCCCAGTTGGGATCTCTATGTGCATCCTTGAGGAAACTGTTTAGGTCTCCTCCAGTGATAAAATGACCTTTAAAACACCTTTTTCCTTCCTGTGGAAGGTTGAATGATTCAACAATGGGATCTACTAAAACATGCAATGTAAGACCATAAACTATGGCTTCATGTCCATTAAAAGAGTTAGCAAACTCTTGAGCTAATCCTAAGTGAGAGCTTCCTAGTCTAGTGCACAAAGAATACCACCCTTCCTGGACAAAAAAGCTTCTCAACTTCGAATTTTCATCCACTAGGTTTGCAGCCAGTGGCCCGATTCATTTTATTTTCCCACTTATTTTAGTCATATTCAGAAATGAATGACTCCACCTCTTGAAATTGATAGGTGGCAGAGCTAGAAGAGCTTCACCTTACAAGTTTTGCTTATGTTTTCCTCTGAAATCTAGACTCCTCCTCAAACTACTACTCTATGCAATTCGATCACCAACATCTAGACTCTCAACTGATAATGCTTCTGCTTTTTCGGTGGTTTTAAAACAACAACCATGGTTTGTCACCCCATGCAAATTGATTTCCATGATGAAAAATATTCTTGACCGTAGTGTGCACCATGTGATGGCCATCATTATTTTTAGTTGTCTGCGTATCTTCGTATAGACTACTACAGATGGCTTGAGGCAAGTAGATCTGTGACTGGAAGTCACCTCTGCTGTCTTTGCTGATTATTGGCCTAAATTTCCAGCACTGCTATTGTGCGACCAACCAAACGGTCATTGCATTAATTCTGATGATCCACGATCTCCTTCGTTCAAAAAACATGTACCTTGATATGAGATTAACTGACTTGGCTGATAGACATGACGAGATTAAAGATTGCGTTTATTATTGCGGGTTGACAACTAGGCACTACACATATACCATGACTTGACTTTAACATAATTGACCACATATGACTCCTATCACATGATATAAATCATTTAAAATGATTTGACATGTATTTACATCATAACACATGGCTTGACAAAAATCGGATGTGTTTTTTTGTTTATTTAAAAAAAAAAGTATGTTACCAGAATTTCTGGGAGCATAAGAATAAAATAAAAATAGACAGAAATAGGAATATAACAGATTGTCCAAGAAGGCTAAAACAGGCGATACCAGAAATTTCGGTAGTGACCATTTTTTTTTTTTTGAAAATTTTAAAGTCTAATCTTAAAAAACAAAAACTTTAAAATGGACTCATGACTTAGCCAAGAACTGTGCTAACATTACCTCCACAGGGGATAGAGATCTCTCTTCGAGGCTCTAAGTATATTTTCTAGTTTTAGTGCCTTGTCATTGGGCTATGGAGTCTTATTATGAAACACACCTGTATTTATAGTGAACTTAGGCTACCAACAATCTTAGTAAAAGATTTTTTTGAGAAAGTGCCCATTGAATGGGCCTCCAAATAGTTCCATCCCATCAAGATGTTGCAACTAAAAATTATTGTTCTGCAAAATATTTGAGATTCTGAAAGGACCAAGCCATAAATCATCAAATTTGGAATGCTTGCCTGGGTCTTGATGATGTGTATCCCATTTAAACACTAAATCTCCAATTTGAAAATCTTCCTTTTTAGTTCCTCTATCAATAACTTTCTTTACAACTTGTTGATATTTTCTCACCAAATCATATTGTTGTTCTCGCTTTTGCTGCACTTCTATGATTTGATAGATTCTCCTGGTCATGTCATTTGGCTCAACTTCATGATCTTGCAGAAATTTAGCTACAGGAATGGCCAATTGGACTGGAAAAACAACATCAATTCCATAAACTATTTGAAAAGGTGATGTATTAATAGACTTTTTGATTGTCACCCTGTTAGCCCATAAAAAAAATTTCAGTTTTGAATCCCATGCTTTCTTGTTTTGCTCTAATAGTTTTGTGATAATTCTTACCAAACTTTTGTTTGATGATTCAACTAAACCATTCCCTTGGGGATAATAAGTTGTAGAGTGAGTGAGATGAATACCATAATCTTCACAGAAATATACCAATGGAGTAGCTTTAAAAGCAACTGCATTACCTGCTACTAACCTTGATGGACATCCAAATATGGTTATGATTACCTCTAGGAAGTTAATGATAACTTTATGAGTAGCATTCCTAGTAGGTATTGCTTTAATCCATTTGGTGAAGTAATCAGTTTCAACAATAATCCAACGATGTTGTCCACTTGATGGTGGATGAATTTCTCCCATGAAATCTAAGCCCCATTGTTGAAAAGGTGCAGAAACAAATATGGGATTGAGAGAAAAAGAATTCAAATGTTTCTTTCCAGTGAAATTTTGAAAATTTTCACATGCTCTCACCTTAGCACACACATTAGAAAACAAGCTAGGCCAAAAGTAGCTAGATCTCAGTATTTTGTATGCAGTAGTTTTCCAATAATGATGACTTTCACACACACTGATATGCATATCAAAAATAAATTCATTGGACTCATCTAGGTCAATGCATCTCAACAAAACTCCTTTAGGATATTTCCAATATAAACAATTATCTTTAATGCATAGTTTAACGGTTTTCAGCTTCAAATATTTTACTCTTCTTTTATCATAATTTGGAGGAGGTTTAAACTGTTGCAGAAAATAGATGATGTACTTATACCGGCTGCATTCAGAAAGCTTTACATCTACTACCATGCTGTCTATAGGTTTAAAAATCTTCCCTTCAAAGTTTTCATCCATGAAATTCAAGCCCAAAACTTTACAATTTTCTTTAGCTAGTAGTTTGGCTAATCCTTGACCTTTGATTAGTTTAGTAGGCTTTATCTCTAAATCAAACTCAAGAAATTTGGTCATCCAATTACTTATTTTTCCATCAATATCAGGCTAGAACAATATCTCTCTAACAACAGATGAAGGTACATAGGCAATAACTTGAGAATGCATAATATAAACTCTAAAAGCCTTCAGAGCTTTCACTAATGGATAGGCATGCTTTTCCAACATTTCATACTTCAATTTTGCATATGTAAGAGCTCTGCTGAAAAATGCTATGGGAGCTTCCTTATTTTATGAATCTTTTTGTAACAAAACAACAACAATAGTATATTGGGAGGAAAATGAGAAGATCAATAAAGGCTTTTAGTATTCAGGGCTTACCAACTGAGGTGCTTCAATGATAGCTTTTTAATAAGCTCAAATGAATTTTTGATTTCGATTGTCCACTTGAATTCTTTGTCCTTCTTCAACATGCAAGTAATGTGCTTCACCACTTCAACAAAATTTGGAATGAACCTTCTTAAGAAATTGATCTTTCCAAGGAAATATTGAACCTCTTTCTTGGATCTTGGAAGTGTTAAATCCTGAATTGCAATCACTCTTTTAGGATCAATTTTCACTCCATCTTTAGAAACTATGTGACCCAACATCTTACCTTCTTTGAGAGAAAAATGAGGCTTCTTTGGATTCAATGATATACCATATTTTCTGCATTTATCAAATACTTGTCTCAAGTGCTGAAGGTGTTATTGATCTAAAGCTGAAAAAATAGTAATATCATCCAAATATATTGTAGAAATTATACAAAAAACATGTATTTCATGTATTCAATCCGATCAAGCACTGTTCTAAAGAAAGATACATAATAATGCTCCAAATCAATTGCGGAAAATAAACACATTCGACAATCACATGAAGCAAAGAAAGAATCAAATCAAACCACAACACAAATAATTTCTCGGGGAAAGCTTGCTGCTCAAAACCCCTCTATCATATATTGTATATTACACAAGGAATCATGAAACAATTACAATGCACTGTTATCACAAGAGTCTCCTGCACTCTGCCTATTGTCTGACACTAATCTGGGAAAAAATGGACCAACACTTAGGCAATTATCAACTTGTATTCAACCTTCCTTTCTCACACAATCCCTATGGAATGAAATCCCTATTCTTTAGGAATTTTAGCCTTCCTTGAATGTGCTGAGTATCATGGGCATCCTGTGGTGTTTTAAGTGTATCTAGGCAGCCTGCTAATATCACAACTGATAGTTAACTTCCCTTTAACATTTGTCTCAACTGGGTCTCCGCTGGAACTGACGTGCATGCAACTATTAATAGTAAATCATCAATTTCATGGAAGATCACTGATTGTGAATTAAATATGATTTAATTCACTTGAACTCTCACTAGTGCAACAAATAGTTACAACTAGTTCAACTGAATTTAACTCACTTAACTGAGTTAACTGATTACATATGCATTAAACTCATGCACTTAACTGCAACTTGAACTATAAAAAACATAGAATCACTCTGCATACCTCACCAACCACCCTCAACTCGAAATTCATGAGTTAAATGAGTCTATCATACTCAGTTAACTATTACAAATGATTTGAGATAAGATTACAATTTATTGTCCAATTTAATTAAGGGAAAATTAAATTAGGCAAATTTACAATTTATTAAATAAATTGCATTACACACTAATGTATCGCTTGGACCCATCACTGTGTGACTATCACTTGGACCTATCACTGTGTGACTATTGCTTGGACATATCACTGTGTGACTATCGCCTGGACCTGTCATCCCACACTAGTGTGTGTGTCTTCATGTTGTTTTTGGATGCCAATTTCACTATTTATTGTTGCAAACTTCAACACTCCTTGTCAACAAGAAAGGAATGTCCTTGCAAGTGACATGCAAATTTTGCATGTGACATGCAAGCCTTGCATGCAACACTTCTCTAGTGTTTCTCACACATGCAACTTTTGCATGCAACACTTCTCCAGTGTTTCTCGCACATGCAAGTTTTTCATGCAACACTTCCGAAACTAAATAACCTCCAAACAACTGAATCAATATAATGCATCTGTCATCAGAGTATTTTTACTGCTGCTAGCTATTGCACGTGTCTATTGGATTCTCTACGCTGTTGACATCTGCATCCATGCACTCTGCATTGCTTCAAAATCTGATCTATGCTCCAGTATCTAACATCTGTCACTCTGATTTATGTCTTCCTAAAATATGAATGCATCAATCTAACCGATCCTTCCTACTACTTCTGTATTGTGGGCTCCTCATAGCCAGGTTTGTTCCATGAGACACACACTATCTCAATGAATCTTTCCCAATTTCTTCTTGGGATTAATTTTGTACATCGCCCCACCTCACACCTAGAGGTATAGCTGCATGTACTCCCTCTTCCCATCTGGCTTGAAAATTCTCTGCTTGAGTGGTTTCTGCCACTCCATGATCCCTCGAATGTGGCTGCTCCACATCTTGAGGTTCATTCTTTCGAACTAAGAGTCCCCCATCTGCATGCAAATCCAACTCCCTCTCAAGGGACAATTGCATGGATTTCTCAAACTTCCCATTGGTACATCCCTTTCATGTGTCTATTTGCGCAAAAGTATCCTTTGGAAGCTCCACATCAAGTATGTAGAGATTCTTCACATGAATCCCAATATTCTTAACTTGTCTTGTGGCTTTATGTCGAAGTAAATATTTCCCTTCACTAAAGACCATATCATAGCCTCTATCTTCCAACATTGCGATTGAAACTAATTGTTTCTTTAAGCCGGGTACATGCATTACATCTTTTAAAAAGAAGGGTTTACCTGACTTTCTCTGGAAATAAACTGTACCAATCCCTGTAGTGCTATACCTTCTGTCATCACCCATTTCAAAATGCATCTGGAGGTCCTTCTCCTCCAAGCTACTGAAAATTTCTTTGTATCCCGTCATGTGGAAAGATGCACCACTATCCAAGTACCACACCGATCCCATTGCACTTGGCACCATGCATGAAATGAGGGAGAATTCAAGCTCAAATTGCGAGGCCAAAGCCTCATTAGCTGCTGATCTTGAAGCCTTCTTGTTATTATTCTTTTTTGGACAATTAGTGGCGTAATTTCCATGCTCGTGACAGTGAAAACACTTCACCCTAGACATGTCACTCTCCTTGCCTTCTTCACTGGTCTCAGATTTGGAATATTATTTATTTCCTTTCCCCTTATTCGCCTCAGAAGCCAAAGCGCAATTTTGCTCATCATAATTCTTAGATGAAGAGCCATCCCTGATATTCTGTCTGAATTCTTCTTGCACAAAATCCGACCAAAGTCATTCCCAATCTAGCAACTTCTCCCTCCTATTGACAGAGTCCTGATAACTATTCCAACTCTTGGGAAGTCCTAGAAGAGCTAGGCTCACCAAGTCATCATCTGAAACAATAATTCCTACACTCTCAAGCTCATCTTGACATTGGAAAAATTTGGTCAAGTATATTAGAATAGTGTCACTTTTCTCCATTTTGATTTTCCTAAGCTTGTCCTTCAGTGCCAATTTCTTGTGGTCACTATTTCTCTGAAATAGATCAGTCAAATCCTTCCACATTTCATATGGAGTCACTTATCCATGGATACTTGAGACAATGTGGTATCGTACTCCCTCTAGTAAGATCCTCCTCGCCCTTGCAACCTTCTTTTTCCAGGCATCAAGATTTGCAACATCTGTTACAACGGGTTTGGGAATGTCATTATCAATGAGTTCCTTTAAGCCATTGTCTTCTAGTATTGCCTCCATCTTGTATTTCCATGCAATATATTTAGAGATGCCATCAAGTGCATACTCCAATCTCAAGCCATTGAAATCCATTTCGATCTTGATCCACCTGTCGTACCAAGAATAATTTTGCAAATTTGAATTCTATTCAGTCACAAACTCAACTTCTCCTCCACTATAGTGATTTCCTGTGCTCTGATACCATTTAGAAATTATACAAACAACATGTATTTCATGTATTCAATCCGATCAAGCAATGTGCTAAAGAAATATACTGAATAATTCTACAAATCAATTGTGGAAAATAAACACAATCGCCAATCACATGAAGCAAAGAAAGAATTAAATCAAACCACAACATAGATAATTTCCCGGGGAAAGCTTGCTGCTCAAAACCCCTCTATCATATATTGTATATTCCATAAGGAATCATGAAACAATTACAATGCACTCTTCTCACAAGAGTCTCTTGCACTCTGCCTATCATCTCACATTGATCCGGGAAAAATTGGACCAACACTTAGCCAATTCTCAGCCTGTCTTTAGCTTGTCTTGCTCACAAAATCCCTGTGGAATGAAATCCCTATTATTTAGGAATTTTAGCCTTCCTTCACTGCCTTGAGTATCATGGGAATCCTGTGGTGTTTTAACTACATCTCGACAGACTGCTAATATCACAAATGATAGTTAACTTCCCTTTAACCTTTGTCTCAACTGGGTCTCCATTGGAACTGACATGCATGCAACTATTAATAATAAATCATCAGATTCATGACATCTCACCAATTGTGAATTAAATATGATTTAATTCACTTGACCTCTCACTAGCGCAACAAACAATTACAACTAGTTCAAATGACTTTAACTCACCTAACTGAGTTAACTGATTACTCATGCATTAAACTCATGCACGTAAATAAAACTTGAACTCTAAAACACATAGAATCACTTTGCATGCCTCACCAACCACTATAAACTAAGAATTCATGAGCTAATTAAGTCCATCATACTCAGTTAACTATTACAGGTGATTTTGAGATAAAATTACAATTTATTGTCCAATTTAATTAAGGGATAATTAAATTAGGCACATTTACAATTTATTAAATAAATTGCATTGCACACTAATGTATCACTTGGACCCATCGTTGTGTGACTATCCCTTGGACCCATCACTGTGTGACTATCGCTTGGACCCATCACTATATGACTATCGCTTGGACCTATCATTGTGTGACTATCGCTTGGACCTATGATCCCACACTAGTGTGTGTGTCATCATGTTGTTTCTAGATGCCAATTTCACTGTTTCTTGTTAAAAAATTCAAATAGATGACCAATAATTTGTCCTTTTCTCGAATGAATGCAAAGTCCATAGCACGATGAAAAGTAGCTCCGACATTCATAAGCCCAAATGACATCTTTTCATACATGAATGTTCCCAAAGGAGTAGTGAATGCTATCTTCTCTCAGTATTTTGACCAAACAAAAACTTGATTGTACCCAGAAAACCCATCTAACATGGAAATTTTGTCTGAACTAGTTACCTTTTGAAGAATATGCTCCATCTTTGGCAATGTATAATTATATTTCTTGGAGCATTTGTTAAGATTCCTGAAGCATACACATAATTTGACTTCACCACTCTTCTTTCTTACTGGAACTAGATTAGCAACCCAATCTGAGTATCTCAATGGAATGATGATTTTGGCATCCAAAAGTTTTTTCGTTTCCTTCTCCATCACTAGTAATAGTAGTGGATTTATTTGTCTTAACTTTTTCCGGAAAGGCTTAGTACCATCCTTCAATGGTATCCTATGCTCAATGATAGTTCTATCATATGTCTTAAGATCTTCATATTTCCAGGAAAAAACATCAACAAATTCACAAAATAGTTTGTGATATTCAACCTTTCTTTCTTTTGATATAAATTTGACAAATTCACATACCTCGGTTATTTTTTTGTGCCCAAATTGAAATATTCCAATTTTTCTTCTGTTTCAACCAAGTGTGGTTTGAATGAGACATCATTGTGATAAAAAAGCTTCTCAAGAGGGATTAACCCCTTGGGATTGTGATTAGTAGGTAGCTGAATGATAGGCTGATCAACAATCCATTTTTGCAGATTTTTGGTGTCTTGCAAATCAACATCATCCTTCATGAGATCTTCATATTGATCCATGTTTAGGACAACAAACTCTTCAACAGATTCAATAAATTTTCTAATCTCTTGATCATCTTCAAAAAATTTCCAGTGCTTGAAATTATCAGGAATGCTAGGTATGACCCTAACTTCCACTTCATATTTCATATTCATAGGTATTGGAATCCTGAACGAGGTTGTTGAAATAGAAAGTGAGTCAGCAAAAATATTACTTTCTCTTGGAAAAAAGAAATGCTAAAAGCCAAGAATGAGTCTTCTATAATACTCCATACTACATTCCGGTAATCTCTGAGTCTGGGATGCTTAGTTTGATAAACATTTTTGATTGGCTGAATAATAGGTTCAACATCTCCAAAAACATAAATTTATGAAATATTCATATCTTTTGCTATTTTTAAACCAATCAGTAGAGCTTCATACTCAACCACATTGTTAGTTGCTTCAAATTCAAGTTTGAAAGAAAAAGTGGAGCTCTATTTCAAAGGATAAATGAGAACTAATCCTGCACTAGCTCCTTCTTTGGAACATGAGCCATCAAAATAGATTTTCCATAGCTAGGAACCCTCATGATTGATCTATTTTTTAGCAGGCTTCAAAATCTGAAAATTTTCTGCAGATAGGAAAACATTATCCATGTGTAAAATTATTGAACCAACATCAATTTTTCTAGCATAAATTGGATGATTAGTGGGGTATTTTCTGTCACTAATGATATATGATAGTTGAGCTTATCTATAAAGTCTTCTTTGTTGTCCTCCAAAAATAGGGACAATAGCATAAGTGAAATCAATTTGCAAAGTTCCTTCTAACCTTCTAATCCATGAACTAGAAAGTAACATGCCAAATCTAGGAGGAATGTCAGCTACAACAATATCCATCACCATCCCTCTCATGGGTAACTAAAAGTAGCTTACTGCAAGGTCTTTGATGACACCAAGGCATTGGAATTTCTGAGAATCAAAGGAGTATATATCTTGGTACTCTCTTGTTACCTCAAGACCTAGTTCATCCATGACTACCTTGGGCGTTAAATTATGTGAGGCTCCACATTCCATTAGGGAATTATTAAAGATATTATCATGAATATTCAAAGATAGATAGAAAGGAGGGGTAGAGTCATCTCTGTCTTCTACCAGTGGACCTAAAATAACAGTGGGCTTGTCATCTTGAAGGTTAACAAAATCAGAAGCTACTTCTGTAGGTGGGGGTTGAAGAGATTTCATAAAAGTATTTTTGAAATCATCATTTTTCATGAGATCAAAAAGAAGAACATGAATATTTATCTTTTGTATCTCATTCTCAAAATTTAAAACAGGGGGCAGTTTGTGAGCAATTTTTACCTCAAGTGAAGGAGGGTTAACTGCTATCGGAATTTTTGGTCTACTTGTTTCAACAACTTGTTTTTCTGTTGGAATATTTACTGCGTCCTTATTATTCTTTGGATGTACAATAGGCTTTGGATTATCATCAATATTATTTGATCTGAGATTGTATCTACTTTTATGATCAGTTGCAATCATGGAATGACCAGGAATCTCTTCATTATTCTGAGTATATGACATGAAATATTCATACTCTGCTTGTGTAAGATGAATTGACCCTTCTTTATCTCTTAGATAATTGATATCAACAAATTTATCCAACATTTCATCTTCCTCTTCATCTTTAAATACAACATTCTCCAAAGGAGGCTGTACTTTTTGATCATCAAAATCTCTCCTTTCTCGCTGCAAAATTTGAGGAGCAATAGGTCTTCTAAATTGCTGCCTATTAGGCTGATCAAATGAAACATTTCTAGTAGTATCTGGTCTTGCTTCCATCTTGAGCTTGGACATCTCAATAGTCAATGAATTGACCATCTTGGTCAACTCATCTATTTTAGGATCTATGTCTGAAGTTCCTAAAGTTGAAACTTCAAATTTTTGCTTTATTTTTTCTTTGTCAATCCCTCCTCTGAGTCTATCAACTGCTAACACATTAGATTATACCTCCAATGCATTATCCTGCATTTGTATTAGTGTTTTATATCTTCTTTCTCTCAATAATAAACAAAAATCAGGATCAAAGGCACCAACATAAATGATTTTGGCTGAAGCTTCAATAGGATTGATTTCAGTAGGTATTTTTCTATACATATTATTGAATTTCTTAGAAAAATCAAAAACTAATTCTCCTTCTTTTCTTTTTATTGCACCAAATCTAGTGATAAAATACATAAAATATTTCTTATCACCCCATTTCCTTAAAAATGTATCATATAGGGTTTCAATTCTAGTGATGCTACCAACTGTCAAGGATATAAAACATTTCCTAACATCACCTTCAAGGCTCTGAACAAAAACTCTCATCCAGACATCTTCATGCCTAATATCCAAATTGCCAGCATAGGCATAAAAATCAGCAAGGTGTTCTTCAACTATTACCTCTCCCTCACCACTAAACTTAGGCGTATACTTGAGATAATATCCTACAAGTAATGCATTCATAGGCTGAGGTAAAACCAAAGGGGTGTACCTTGCAATAACAATTTCATCCATGCAGTTAGGGGGTGGATTTGGACCTGCCATGGTGCGAGTTGTTGGGATTTGTGGAATAACAATTGGCGTATTGTGAACAATAGATGATGAAGCACCAAATTGTGATTTAGAGACTGTTTTTTGGCTGGAAAACAAGGGAGGTACAATTTTTTTTTGCAAAATTAGGGGATAAAGTTTGCAGGACTTCTTTAGGGACAACCTTTGAGAAAACAGTAGTAGAGGCAAAAAAATTTTCATTTACTCTTTTTCTTGATTAGCTTATCAGGGTGAGATATTGGGATTCTCAAAGGGGAATATGGGTTAGCCCTATTTCTAGTCCTTCTAGGAGCTAGAACTTCAACAATAGAGTCGCCAGGTGTAAAGCAGTCTAAAAAGGCAGCTGGAACTGTACACCTCAGAACTAGACTTATAGTTTTGTCATTCACCAAGCGATAAAATTCAATTTGCATCCCTGACAACGAAACCAAATATGTTAGTGCAAGGAGTCACTCCTTGACTACAAAATGAGTAAGCCTTACACATCATAGTTCATGTCAAATTTTAAAAGGGTTTTTTGAGTGGTGGGATGACTTCTCAAATATTTTGAAATGATTTTTATATTCTTTAAGAATTTCATGCATTTGGGAAGCTGTGGAAAGTATAAATTGTATGGGTAATTTGGTAGTGTAGGGAGTAGATTTTAACAAATGAGAGAATATGACTAGCTGGTACTTATTCTAGGAAATATTCATATCCTAAATCTGTCACACAACTATAATGATGGTTGTTTACACAAAATCTGTATATGAAAACTAAAAAACATTCATAAATTAGATTGCATGAATAAATTATTCCATAAATCCTTTATGAAATCTGCACTAATATGTTATACAACACATATATGACTTGCATAAAGCTAAAAACAAATAATTTAGTATTAAATCCTTTAACAGTTTCTCACTCACATCTTACTAGCTGCTGCAACTCATAATTAGAAGAAATTAACAAAGAAAGAAGACAAACCATACATTAGATGGTGCTTGAGTCACAAAATCATCCAACATAAAGTAAAAAAGGCTTTTCTTTATTATATTCAGTCTTCAGGTAGACCAACATCCAACCTGGAAATGGTATTTACAAATGGTATATATAGAAAGAGAGGCACCAACTCCATCTCTTCTAAAAAGAAGGAAACACTACTCTTAACATTACATAGGTGTCATAAGTCATTACAACCATATCCCATCGAAATCTAATATAAAGGACAAATGTAAAAGAAAGAAGGGAATAAATATGGGCTGAAATGTTGAGTGTACTGTCATGCTGCCCCTTTTTCTGCTGATTTGTCTCGTGATCTCTTTGGTCTTTAAGTAACCATGTATCTTCATTTAATATGACCTCCAACAACATCATAACCACTCTTGACCATCATTTGTTATATCCTTTTGGTTATGAGTCTTTCTCCTTCCTGAACTGGCTCAGAAAATTTGCTGACAGGTGTCAAAATTCAGTTAAAACAGGCGCTACTGAAAATTCCAGAAAAATCTGTAACTGCGCAAAAACTGAAACACTAACGGAATTTCCGGTAGCACTTTGTTTCTTTTTAAAAAATGCACATTTAATTATGAAAAACCTATGCAGACTTATATTCTTTGACATCGAAGTTGCTGTTCAAAATTGTGATTAATAAGTAAAAAGGTGTTTGCATCAAAAAACCTTTTTACCTTCCTTCCATGTGGGCTGTAGCTTAAGCAAGCTTATCCAAATCTATCTTGCTTCCAGCAGCTGATTTTGATCTGGTTGTTCTGATGGCTTCTTCCTTGACAGTGGCCTTTTCCTCCTTAGAAAACTTTTGGATCTTTCTTCTCTTTGATGGTTCTGAGTGCTTCTTTGAAGGGGTTTTGTTCTTATCTTTCTTCTTTGTTTTCTCTGTCTTTAACCCTTTAGATATTTCATCTATATCAATGAACTCTGTCATTAAATTTATATTGTGCAGAGCCTTGGACTTAAGCTTGAACTTGTTTCTGTCTCTGGTATGCCTTTTTCTGGTACCAGCAATAGATTTGGCTTCTTATTTCTTCTTCTTACTACTGATCTCATATCCAACATATTTGAGGAGTTCTTCATCAGATTTTGTAGGTTGATAATCTCTCTGCATTTTATGTTGAATATCTCCTTCCAAAATTTCCGGTAGCATCTGCACTTTAGATTTCTCTACAGTTGCAGACCTTCCTCTTCGAGATCTGGTGTAGAAATTAGGAAAATGAGGGATAGGGGGCACCATTTTCACAAACTTGGGTTTATTTACTGAGGAGATCTCTCCTTTATCCAACTTCCTCTCAGCCTTGACTGAAGAAATATTTTTTTTCCTGCTTGTTTCCTTCTTATGAATATTTTATTTTTGAGCCTTCCTCTTGGTTCTTTTTGCAGGCTGAGGGCGTGGTTGTGAAACTGGAGGTGTGGGTGTAGGTTGGCATTCCATGTAAAACAAGAAATGGTCCCAGGTTTGTCTTCTTTTCCTTAACTCTTCTTCAACTAGAACCTTGATGAGAGCTTGATGATACAAGCTATATTCTGAAACAATATTATGAGTTTGGATCCTTTCTGACATCTTTTTCAAACTCTTCAGCAAGAACTATGGAAGATTTAAGGTCTTCATACCTGCAACATGAAAAATAGACCTCATATGATAAACAAACAAAACTGTATACCTCCTTTCACAAGTGAGGTATATCTTGATGAGTTTCACAACTTTTTCCCAGTCATTTTTGAGATAGCTTCTTGGAATTCCCTTGGCCCAGTTGGGATCTCTATGTGCATCCTTGAGGAAACTATTGAGGTCTCCTCCAGTGATAACCTGAGCTTCAAACGACCTTTCTCCTTCCCGTGGAATGTTGAATGCTTCAACAATGGAATTTTCTGAAACCTACAATGTAAGACCATAAATTGTGGCTTCCTGTCCATTGAAATAGTTAGCAAACTCTTGAGATACTCCTAAGTGAGTGCTTCCGAGTCTAGTGCACAAAGAATACCACCCTACTTGGATAAACAAGCTTCTCACCTTCGAATTTTCTTCCACTAGGTCTGCACCTTGTGGCTCAATTCGTTTTATTTTCCCAACTCTTTTAGTCATATTCAGAAATTAATGCTCTGTCTCTTGAAAATGATAGGTGGCAGAGCTAGAAGAGCTTCACCTTACAAGTGTTGCTTGTGTTTTCCTCTAAAATTCTGTTTGAAATCTAGTCTCTTCCTCAAACTGCTACTCTATGCAATTCGATTTCCAACACCCACACTCTCAACTGATAATGATCCTGATTTTTCGATGGTTTTAAAACAACAACCATGGTTTATCACCCCATGAAAATCGATTTCCATGATGGAAATTATTCCTGATCATAGTGTGCACCATGTGATGGCCATAATTATCTTTATTTGGCTGCGTATATTCATATAAACTGCTACAAATGGCTTGAGGCAAGCAGATCTATGATTGTTTGTCACCTCCGCTGTCTTTGCTGATTATTAGCCTAAATTTTTGGCAACGCTGTTGTGCGACCAACCAAATGGTCATTGCATTAAGCCTGATGATCCATGATCTCCTCCGTTAAAAAAAAACGTACCTTGACATGAGATTAACTGACTGGGCTAACAGACAGGACAAGATTAACGATTGTGTTTATTACTGCAGGTTGACACCTAGGCAGTACACGTATACCATGACTTGAATTTAACATAACTGACCGCATACGACTCCTATGACATGATATAAATCATTTAAAAAATATTTGAAATGTATTTACATCATAACACGTGGCTTGACAAAAAGCATATGTGCTTTTTCATTTATTTTAAAAAACAGAGTATGTTACCAGAATTTCCGATAGCATCGGAATAAAAGGAAAATAGACAGAAACAAGAATATAACAGACTGTCAGAAAAGGCTAAAACAAGAGCTACCAGAAATTTCGGTTGCGACCATTTTTTTTAAAGTCTAAACTTAAAAAACTAAACTTTAAAATGGACTCATGACTTAGCAAATAAATGTGCCAAGAGATACCTCTTTGGTAACTTATCCCTCCCATTTATAGAGTTTTGGTAACGATGCCGACACTTGGGAAGGACTAGAAGTGATAGGCTCACAAAGTCATAATCAACCATAGTAATCCCAACACTTCCAAGATCATCTCGACATTGAGTGAACTTAGTCAAATATTTCTGGATTGTGTCTCCTTTCTCCATTTTGATTTTCTGTCCTTCAGTGCCAATTTCCTCTGGTCATTGCTACTTTGAAGCAAATCTATCAAAGCTTTCCACATAGCACATGGTGTTTCCTTTCCATGGAGAATCGAGACAATATGATCTTGAATTCACTCTAATAAGATCCTCCTCGCCTTTGCGACATTCTTCTTCCATGATTCATGCTGCGCAACATATGTTGGAGCGGGATTAGGAATATCAACGTTAATGAATCCCTTTAGTTTGTTGTCCTCCAATAATGAATCCATCCTGTCCTTTCTTGAAATATAGTTCAAATTTCCCTCGAGTGCATATTCGAGTCTCAAGCCAATGAAAGAAATCCTGGTCATCTGTTAGGTACCAAATAATGAATCTGCAAATTTGAATATTGTTCAACACACTCAATTTATTCTCTTCTATTGTGATTCATGGTGCTTGGATACCATGTAGAAATTATATTAATAGATTCAATCTAATATTATGATGTAATAAAACAAGATACCGAATCCTTCTACAATATTTGCGGAATACAAAACACGATCACTCAATCACATGAAATTAAGGGAAAGAAGTAAATAAGTCACACAACACAAGATATTCTTGGGGAAAGAAATTTCGCAAAACCCTACTATCATATATTTTATAAAGTCAAGGAGTGATGAAACAATACAATGCTTTCTTTCTCACAAGAATCTCCCACACTCTACCAATTGTCTCACACTAATCTAGGAAAAATTGGGCAAACGCATAGCCAATTCTCAGCCTTCCTTCAGCCTGCCTTTCTCACACAATTCCTAGAGACTTAGGCCTCTATTAAATAGGATAAATTCCCTTCCTTTATTGCACAATCCATGATGGCATCCTCATTAATTTATAATTGCACCCAGGTATTTTTCTATAAATACAACTGATAGTGATGTTCCCCTTAACCTCCGTCTCAACTAGGTCTTCCTCAGAATTGACATTCATGCAAAAATTAATAGTGAATTATTAGTTATCTAATTGATAAATACTTGTGAATTAAATATAATTTAATTCACTGGACTCCTCACTAGCTCATCACTTAGTTAGAATTAGTTAAACTTATTTTAACTCAATTAGTTGAGTTAAATGATTCATACCTGCACCCCACTGATGCATCAACTACAACTGGACCCCAAAAATAGTAGGATCACTCTACATGCCTCATTTTGGACCCTCAACTCGAATTTATTGAGCTAACTCAGTCATCATGACTTAGTTAACTAATACAAGTTGTTATGAGATGAAATTACAATTTATTGTCCAATTTATTTAAGGGTAAAATAAATTAGATGCCCCACATTCCTCACCAGTGTGCATCAAAATTTCCTAACCATTGTGCATCAGAGGTTCCTCACCAATGTGCATCATAAATTCCTCACCGATGTGCATTAGAATTTCCTCACCAATGTGGGTGCATTTTCTTGTTGAATTTCCACAATGGATTAAGAAATGATAATGAGGTTTCCACTTTTCTTGAGAGACTAGTTATTTTGTTTGTCCCGTGGAGGATTATCTTTCTTCTTTTTTCCTTTTCATTTCAACTTAATTCTTGGTTGCTAAGATTTTCATTTTGTGGATTGGACAACATTTATCTCGAAAGTAGAAGCCACAAGAGTAGTGGAGGAGGAGTTTTGGGTAGCCACAATAGGAGTCGAACCATATAGTTTATCCAATGACTGCTGGCTAGAAGAACTAATCACACCATCAGTGGCATGCGATTATTTACCAGGAGGTTGTGGAACAATATTAAAAGGTCACAGAGCATTTTGTATTTTATCATAGAGCATGCCAGATTGGGTATAAATGAGATCAAGATATTGGGTACGAGAAATTACTTGCTCTTCGGTCACAACTCCGATTTTAGTAACATAGTATTTATGGATGGTAACCAAGACTTAATAAACAATTAAACTTACAATTGTTTAGGAATGAAGGTTTTAAGAAAAAAATGATGACATTTCCACTCATGAATATGATTAGAAATATGAATGGAATCAAATTGTTTGAAATTATTCAAAAGTTCAGTTCTAGTTTCGTAGCAGACGGTCAATTGAAAATGAGTTAAAAACGTGGTTTCTAAGGAACTGAAATTTTTGAATGAAACTCGTGGTAATTCAATATACCACCTTGTTACCGTACCTGTAAGTGTCCACCGAAAAATATGTAAACAAACATAGTCATCATTTAAAGAGTTCGAAGAACACCACAAATGATATGTCATGACGTGCGTAGATGGGTCGTCTCCAGGATTTCAATTGAACTTTGGGATACCACTAAGAAATTTTTTAGGGCTAAATAGCCACCATGGTAAGTGACAAATGGGATCATTTGTAAGCATGGTAAGATATGGAAATTCAAGGGTTTCCACAAATGGAAAATTCCAATTAAATTCTGGTGAAGGGTATCCTGGGTAAGATGGGATGGTTTGAGCAGCAGCTGTGCTCCTGGGTAGGAAGGATTATGAAAACCTAGATAAACATAACCTTGTTACCAAGTTCTAGGATAACCTTACTGCTTAGTTCAAGGATAAAAAATGGATAGGTTTTCATTTGCTCACCTTGGTAAGGAATTTGAGGAATACCTTGATATGGTTGCCCCGTGGGATTTTGCATCATCCCAACATAAGGTTGGCTTGATTGTGCATGTGCCTGTGCCATCCCATATATAGGTTTACCTAATTAGATTTGATGAACAAGTTGACCAAGCGGTGGAGGCTGTAAGAAAATTTGAAGAGGATGGGTAATCGGGGCTTGAGAGGCCCTCGATATTGGTGGAATAGGTTGATTCAGAGATGTATCTTGCAAAGGTTGAATTACATGAGCTTGAGATCGAAAATGTTTATTGAGATTCAATAAGATGATGAGCTTAGTGAAAAGTAAGCACCTTCACTAAGTGGGGCCCGCAGGCTATTTTTAGGTGTATGTCTATTTTTAGACACGGTGAGCATATTATATAAGTTACATGATGCTATTTGTAGATGGTTGGTCAAATGTGAAAAATAGATGAAATTCTATTTTTAGAATAATGGGTGAAGTCTATTTATAGATGTAATATTCTGTAATGTGCCTACTTAGCCTTAGCTAAGAGGAAACATTCAATTTTGATTTATTTTATGTTTCATGAATAAATGAATAAAGGAGGACATGTAAAACTCCTAAAAAGTCTGAATAAATCAATGCCCATGTGAACAAATAAAAATCAGGGCTATGTAAATAATCACTTGCAGGGGTGAAAGAGGTTTGAGCCAAAGAATGGGTCCACCTTGACCAAATCAACTGCGCTGTCTAGGTTCATTGCATCTCCAAGAGGGACTGCGCAGTTCTAGAAGGGAGCCTCTAATGTGAAGAGGGCTAACTCATCAAGTGGTTTAGGGTGTGCAAGAGTTTCCTCATGTTATAAAAGAAGGAGGAGAGCAACATGAAGAGGTTGTTGATAGATCATATTTTCGAAGTATTTGTTTGCTTAGACAAATACCATTCTCTGCTGTTGAGTGGAGGATTGTGATTGGAATTCCTATTTAGGGGTTTCATCTCTTCCCTTGAGGATGATTGGAGGAGTTCTTTGCTGAAGTGAGCCACTATATGGTTTGAGGCCAAGCTCTATTTTCATGAGCAGCGCTGGCCCATTGAGGGTTTTGCAGCTGCTATCTTTGTAGCAAGTGGTTTTCTAGATCTGCTTAGATCTAACTTGTTTTGAGAGGCTTTCTCTGTTGGAGTGTGTTATTCAGCCTCCAAAGAGATAGTCTACCCATATTTTGTATCAGATCTGTAATTTCATTCAAGTTTATTCAGTCTCCTTCACCCTCTGCCAAGTTTCTGCTCAATACTGTGTTATTTTGTGAGAGGGCTTTCTTGTTTCAGTTTACTATCAGTTTGGAGGAAAATCTCTTGGTGTTAGGCTTGCCTTACCTTGGTGATCCATGGATTGGGTTGCTGATCCATGTCTCTATAGATCTGATCTATTTCAGCAATAGAATTTATCTTCAGAAATTTCTGGGTTTTCTGCAGCACTGTAAATTGTAATTCAGATCTACAGCTTATTATGCAACATTTTGATGTAATTCCAATTGGATCTTGTTCTTAAAGTCTTATAGTTTCCAGATCTATATTAGATCTGATGTTTCATCCATACATATGTCATAGATATGAAATGTAATGTACAATAGCTGAACCATCTGAAAAATAACGCTCTCTATATATTTATGCAGTTTATTCCTAGTTGCAGCTCTAATTTCTGAAGGGATTTTGCCCTAGTTCTCTTTATAATCTGTTGTAGAGGCAATAAGATCAAATATAAATCTGATTTAATGTTATATCTCTGAATTATCAGATCTTTGGCTGTCCTCCTCTGAGTTTCAGTCAAAACTATGCAATTCTAGTAGCTGGGGTTTTCATGTTGTAACAACTCTTCTCTTTGGCTGATTTCTAGCTAGTCTTGACTTTGGGAGATCTGTTTAATGTGCTTAAACTGATTTGTTTCAGCTGAAATTCTATGTATAAATCACATACATCGTAAATGAGGGGATCCCAACCCTAATCTGCGTTATTCTTTCTCAGATTTGTTTATACAATGTTTTCATTGAAGGCCTTGTTGAGATTCCCGAAAGGGATTAACACAAGTTCTATAGGCAGAGTCTACAGTTGGCCAGGTAGCCTCTGGTTCTCACTCTATTTTTAGAGGTGACATAACCAGTAAATGCCTCTGTAGTCCATCTCTGAAATAGAATCTTTAGAATCCCCAAAAAGGAATATTACATATTCCTACTTAGCCTAAGCTAAGAGGAATATACATTTCTGCCTCATTTTATGTTGCATGAATAAATGAATGAAGGAGGACATGTAAAACTCTTGAAAAGAATGAATAAGTAAATGCCCATATCAGCAGGGATAAATCTAGGCCATATAAACAAATCACTTGTAGGTGTGAAAGGGGTTTGAGCTATGAGACTGGGTCAACCTTGACCAAATCTACAGTGCTGTCTAGATGCAATGTACCTCATGGATGGATAACGCAGTTCTAGATGGAGGCCCATCATGTGAAAGGAGCTAGTTCATTGAAGTGGTTTAGGGTTTGACAAGGCTTTCATCTTATAGAAGGAAGAGGAGAGAAACAAGAGAAGGTTGTTGATTATGCATATTTCTGAGTATCTTGTCTGTTTAGAGAAATACCATTCTCTGCTGTTTAGCTGAGAATAGTGCTGCTTAGCATTTGGGAGTTCCTATGCAGGGATCCCACCTCTTCCATTGATGATTTATTGGATGAGTCTTGCTGATTTCATCCACTATCAGGCATTTGGAAAAGCTCATCTTTCAACTACAGCGCTGATCCTATTTAGGATTAGGTTGTCCTTGCAAGCTGCAGCAAGTGGAGGTCAGATCTGCTCAGGTGTAGGCCATTTCAGGCCCTCTTTTCACTAGGAAAGTATTCTATCCCATAGGAAAGAGAGTTCTAAACCTTTGGATCTGATATTTCACATCTTGGCATCAGGCCAACTCAGTGCTTCAAAACTACAACGCAGTATCCCTTCTAGGACTGCGTTATTTTCAGAGGAAGATTTGCAGGGTGTTTTGATCCCCTTTTTGAGAAGAGATATCTAGTGCTGGGCTTTGCCTTTCACTTTGGTGATGCATGGATTAGCTTTATGATCCATGTTATGTATAGATATGATCTATTTCTATTGTAAAACATCTTCATAAATTTCTGAATAATATTGCAGATGTACTACTTTAAACTCAAATCTACTCTTTGTATTGCATGATTTGATAAAAACCCCAAGGGGATCTTGTAATAGAGCCTTTCTAGAGTACATATCTGAAATGGATCTGATATTTTGTACACAGATCTGCTCTAGATCTTAAGTGTAACATACAGCTACTGCAGCTCCATAAAATAACACTGTTAAGCCATTTTGCAGTAAATACATGTGTTGTAGCCCTCTTTTCTGAAGAGTTTCTTCTCTTTTGTCTTCTATATTCTGTTATATAATGTAAGAGCATCATTATGGATCTGATTTTCTGCTGTATATTCAAAATTTGATCTTTATTATTGGCCTCCTTCTCATGCTTTCAAAACTGCATTATTTCTAAAGTAGTTTGTTGTACATAGCTGCAGCCCCTCTCTTTGGGTGTTTTTCAGCTAGACTAGGTGGTGGGAGATCTATTTACCACACCTAGTTTGATTTGTTTTTGCTCCCCTTTTGGATCTAGACCCCAGATCCACTGATCTAAGGGATCCAAGAGCTTCAAACTCATTTTCATGCACAAATTTCCCAGAAGTGCGTTATTTCAGAAGGCATTGTTGTGCATTCCCATTTTGGGATATTACAGTGGTATCAGAGCTTCTTTCTTGGCACAACCTGTGCTTATAATTGAAGAGATGAAACCAAGATGTCTTTAGGAGAATATGAGCGTCTTACTGATAGAGAGAAGAGATATCTACATAGAGGATAGAAGAAATTTTATTACACTAATGATGATCAAGACAAGGGTAAAGCCCCTGAATCTGGAAGTGATAAAGAAGGAGAAGAGTTTGCAAGAACTCTTTTGGTAGCCATGCAATATCTTGCTAGAGAGATAAAAGAGATGAGAATGGACAGGATGAAGGAATCTCTTGGGAGATTTCATCCTGGAGAAAGCTCTGGCATTTCTCACCACTGGAATGATCAACTAGTTAACCAACCACAAGCTCCACAAGATCCACAACACTTTACTATGTCTACCTTTTTGGCTGTGGAGAATGAAGGGCCTCAAGAGCAAGCATCCCTTGAAGACTACTTTGAGGAATATGAGTCTCAGAATCAGAGATTCAAGGACCACTTGAGTTTTCAAGAGTTTTGTCACCTCAAGGACAAAAAAAGACCAAGGCATCAGTATAGAGATGGTGGATTCATTCAGGATCATGATCGACATCACTCTATGGGCAGATTATTTTTACCTAAGTTTGATGGGTCATCCACCAGTTTTTCCAAAGCATGGGTAGAAAATATGGATATCTAATTTCAGTTGAACAAAGTCCCTAAGATGGAAGCCATCAAGATTGTAGCACTGCACTTTGAAGGTGAAGCACACAATTGGTGGTTCCATGGGTTGTCTACATTGGGCCATGCCAATGTGACTGCCTATTCTGAATTCACTAGAAGACTGGTGGAGAGGTTTGATAGAAAGGATCCAGAAGCACCTTTCACGAGCCTTGCAAAGTTGAAGCAGTTAGGGAATGCATAATCTTATATCTCTGAGTTTATGAGATTATTTGTTATGGTTCCTGATCTATCTACATCAAGGAGGATGTACATGTTCATCGATGGCCTAGATGAACCTTTGCATGGGCTGGTTAAATCTACCAAGCCCATCACTTTGCATGATGCCATTGAGAGGGCTAGAGACCTACAAGATGCCTTGCCAAAAGCAAAGACAACTTTTCAGAACAAGTCCCCTTACCTTTCTAAAGGGAAGGAAGAGAAAGCTACTCCTCCCAAGGAAAAATCATTCAAGAAGCCTCTTGATATTGAAGTTCGGAGGGAGCTAAGAAAGAAGAGGCTATGTTTCACCTACCAAGAGTCATGGGCACCTGGACATAGGTGTGCTGCTGGGAAAGCACACTACATATAAGTCTTCTCAGATTTTGAGGAGGAAGAAGAAGATGATGAACCAAGGAGAGGTCACATCACTGACAATGTTGAAGGATATCCAACACCGTCTGGAGATGGGAATGGAGCCTTTTCTCCAATAGGAGGAAATCTTGCATCTTTGAGAGGAGTACCTAAGTACTCGACCTTAAGAGTACAAGGTTCAATCATGAATCAAAGGGTTTCTGTACTAATTGACAGTGGGGCAACCCACAACTTTATTGATGCTCATCTTGTGCAGAGGAGCGCAATACCCACTAATAATTTTGAGGGATTCTTTGTTTTGGTCCTAGGAGATAGGGCAATGCAATGCATGCACTATTACCCATCACTTTCAATCACTATGGGTTTCTACACTTTGGTGGATCACTTTTTTGTAGTTGACATACCAGACACCGATATCATTTGGGTGTCCAATGGTTGATTACATTGGGGAAAGTCATCACTGATTAGAAGGCTTTGAAAATGGAATGGGTGGACATGAAGAGTGGTGAACCTCAAATGATCCAAGGCATGCATACTTACCCCTCACCTGGCACTTCCACACAAACAACAGAGATGGATTTTTGTAGTGGAAGGAAGGACCTCACAGTCCCTTCTCTTATGTTCATGAGGATTCTTCATGGGACATTCTTATCTAGTGGAAAACCACCTGGGAGGCCACCAGATTCAGATCTTTTGGGGAATGCCTCACAAAGTGCTACTCCAAACTTAGATCCAGGAGGGATTGGAGCAATGGAAGACCAAGCTACAGCGCTGCGGGGCTTGTAGCTTGGGACAACTCAAGGATAAGGAGAATCTTCTTACTTTATCACTACCACCCCCTCTCATCTCTAGATCTGCGCTGTGGGAGGAGAATAATGGGAGGATCAGCCTTCCAACACACATATTTGGCATGAAATATGTCAAAGAGGAGATCAACAACATGACAGACACTCCTATGGATGTATCATCAGTGATGTCATTGTTAAGCAGTGTGGATCTGTACTAGAAGTCTCAACTGCTTGTAGAGTATTCCAAATATCTCCACACATGTATGATAATAGATGACATGCAACAAGAAGAGGGCTACTTAGTCCAAGGGGGAGTCATCTATCATCATGGTAGGGTCTTCTTGTCTAGAGCTTCCAAGCTCAAGAAGAAGATACTACAAGGGGCACAAAAAGAGTTCCTTTTCAGCCATATGTAGTCAATAAAGATCTACACCCTAATCATGAGGAGCTTTGATTGGGAAGGATTGAGAGGGGAACTACATCAGCACTTTCAAGAGTGCATGAGCTATGTGGAGTTGGGGCAGCCATGGGACTCTATGCAAGTTTCATTTCAGCCATTTCTTCCTTCTTTTGGGAGAGGGGGAAAGCCCATGCACAACTCCATGTGTATGAGGAACTATGATGGTAAAGAATCTGATCATGCAAAGAAAGTGTCATTTTCTGATTTATCACATTCTTTTACCATGTTTTTGCAGGCTATGACTCCTAAAGGGAGTGAGATATCATGTAGATCTCATGGATTTTGGTGGGCCAATAAAAATTTGGACCTTGGCCACTCCCTTGTTGTGCAAAGGAAGATTCCTTTTCATGATGGGTGCTTCCCAAAGGAACCAAACATATCTGACATCTTCAACTATGTTAAGATGACTTATGCAGCAAATGTGTGGTGGGAAGGCCACTTACCACACCTTGATCTAATGCAGGTAGGAGATGCACTGCGCTGGCATCACATGTGGTATTTTGACCCACCTCCTCAAGCTCAAATTTTTGTTTGTGTATATGTAATTTTGCTTCCATACTTGGATGACATAGTTGTGCTATTTATGGGATTGTATGGAGGGAGGATGGGTAGTTTGTATGCACCACATGAAATGGAACTTCTCTATGTACCTCATGCTACATGTTTTAGAGAAATCATTGCTCCAACCATGTTTATTTCTGTTGATTTTTTCACTCCTTGTGGGATGGACTATGTACATCTTATGATGACCTTGGAGGAACAATTCATGATGTTTTGGCTTGGTGAACACTTGGCTTATGAGGAGGACTTGATCCTTGATGGTGTCACCAATGGAGGAGGAGAAGTACTGCAACACTCACCCTATCAGTTGCTTGAGGACAAGCAACATTTTGGAGGGGAGGACTGTAATATTCCTACTTAGCCTAAGCTAAGAGGAATATACATTTTTGTCTCATTTTATGTTGCATGAATAAAACTCCTGAAAAGAATGAATAAATCAATGCCCATATGAACAAGAATAAATATGGGCCATATAAACAAATTACTTGCAGGTGTGAAAGGGGTTTGAGCTATGAGACTGGGTCAACCTTGACCAAATATACAGTGCTGTCTAGATGCAATGTACCTCATGGATGGACATCGCAGTTCTAGATGGAGGCCCCTCATGTGAAAGGATCTAATTCATTGAAGTGGTTTAGGGTTTGACAAGGCTTCCATCTTATAAAAGGAAGAGGAGAGTAGAAAGAGAAGGTTGTTGATTATGCATATTTCTGAGTATCTTGTCTATTTAGAGAAATACCATTCTCTGTTGTTTAGCTGAGAATAATGCTACTTAGCACTTGGGAGTTCCTATGCAGGGATCACACCTCTTCCATTGAGGATTTCTTGGAGGAGTCTTGCTGATTTCATCCACTATCAGGCATTTGGCCAAGCTCATATTTCAACTACAGTGCTGATCCTGTTTAGGATTAGGTTGTCGTTGCAAGCTGTAGCAAGTGGAGGTCAGATCTACTCAGATCTAGGCCATTTCAGGCCCTCTTTTCACGGGGAAAGTCTTCTATCCCATGGGCAAGAGAGTTCTGAACCTTTGGAGCTGATATTTAACATCTTGGCATCAAGCCAACTCAGTGCTTCAGGCTACAGCGTAGTTTCCCTTCCAAGACTACGTTTTTTTCAGAGGAAGATTTGCAGGGTGTTTTGATCCCCTTTTTGAGAAGAGATCTCTGGTGCTGGGCTTTGCCTTTAACTTTGGTGATCCATGGATTAGCTTTCTGATCCATGTTCTGTATAGATGTGATCTATTTCTATTGTAAAACATCTTCAGAAATTTTTGAATAATATTGCAGATCTGCTACTTTAAACTCAGATGTACTCTTTGTATTGCATGATTTGATCAAAACCCCAAGGGGATCTTGTAATAGAGCCTTTCGAGTGTACAGATATGAAATGGATCTGATCTTTTGTACACAGATCTGCTCTAGATCTGAAGTGTAACATACAGCTAATGTAGCTCCATAAAATAACATTGTTAAGCTATTTTGCAGTAAATACATGTGTTGCAACCCTCTTTTCTGAAGAGTTTCTTCTCTTTTGTCTTCTACATTCTGCTGTATAATGTAAGAGCATCATTATGGATCTGATTTGCTGCTATATATTCAAAAGTTGATCTTTAATATTGGCCTCCTACTCATGCTTTCAAAACTGCGTTATTTCTGAAGCAGTTTATTGTACATAGCTGTAGCCCCTCTCTTTGGGTGTTTTTCAGCTAGACTAGGTGGTGGGAGATATGTTTACCACACCTAGTTTGATTTGCTTTTTCTCTCTTTTTGGATATAGACCCCAGATCCACTGATCTAAGGGATCCAGGAGCTGCAAACTCATTTTAGTGCACATATTTCCCAGAAGTGCGTTATTTCAGCAGGCACTGCTGTGCATTCCCATTTTGGGATATTACAATAGATCGTAAATCTAAAAATAGACGCATACCGATTATTATTAGCCCTTAATAATAATACGACAATAAATATCAAAATATTCTCTTGGAGCACTTTATTTTAATAAACAGATTTGAAAAATCAGTGGGTTGAATGAATTACGCAATTCCTAGGGTTATTGGTGGCTCATGCATGGAGGACTCAGTTATAACTGAAGTGGGAAAGTTATGACAGAGTTGGAAGAGTAGTTATGGGAGTTGTTATTTAGCTTAACTCAATTAAGTGAGTTAAACTCAGTTGAGCTAGTTGTATCTAATCTAACTGAAAGATACACTAGTGAGAGTTTAGTGAATTAATTAGTTAATTAATTCACAACTAATAACTCACTAAAAACTGAAAAAATACAGTACTTAACTACTTGCATGTCAGTTCCAGTGGAGACCCAGTGGAGAGATAGGTGAAAGGGTGAGATGGACTATCTGATGTGACTATAGTGATGCATTGAATGCATTTGACACACATTGGAGATGCCAATGAGGATTGCGCAGTCAAGGAAAGGCCAATTCAAATTCATTCAGGGGTCTTCTTCAACAGGGATTGCGCAGTGGAGGCAGGCTGTCAGGAGGCAAGAAATTGGTGCATAGATATGAAAATTTTTGCATGACAGTGTGTAATGATTGTTGATTGTATTGAGAGCTTGATGTACTAAGCTTTGTATGAGATTATTACATGATCAATTGATATACATAATATATGATAGTTGGGGTTTTTATCTTTAATATTTCCCGTTAAACAACTGTGTTTATGTGCGATTGATTTTCTTCACATGTGTTTGCAATTGGCGATTTATTTTACACAAAGAATTAAGTGGAAGGATTCTGAATTTAGAAAGAAGATAAATATTGTTAGATCAGGAGAATCCAGTAATAATATCAGTATTAATAAATTTCTACATGGTATCGGAGCAGTGTCGATCACTGGAGATTGCAATTTTGAAGAGGTGTTGAGTTTTGTGTTGGTGGAAAATTCGAATTTGCTGCAGAAATTTCTTGGTGCGACAGTTGAGTATTCATTGAAATGTATTTCAATAGGTTGCGATTGGAGTATGCCCGTGAGGGTAGCTCAAATTACATAGCCTGGAAGGATAGGATGGACACGGTGCTTGAAGATAATGGAATAAAGGAGTTCATCGATAGCGATGTTCCTAAGCCTACTTCTAGCGATGTTGCATTACTTGACGCATGACAAAAGAAGGTAGCAAAGACAAGAAGAATTCTGTTGGAAGGTGTGAAAGACCATATTGTGTCAAGCCTTCATGGGAAAGCCACTCCATTTTTAATGTGGAAGGCTTTGACAGATATTTTCCAAAGTAGCAGCGACCATAGGAAGTTGGCACTGAAAGATAAGCTTAGAAAAATAAAAATGGAGAAGGGCGATAGTATTCCAAAATATCTCATGAAGTTTGTCCAATGTAGGGATGAGTTGGGAAGTGTGGGAATTATAGTTGTGGATGATTACTTGGTGAGCTTGGCTCTCCTTGGGCTTCTGAAGAGTTGGCATAGCTATGAAGACTCTGTCAATGGATGGGAGAAACTGCCGGATTGGGAGCGACTTTGGTCAGATCTTGTGCAGGAGGAGATAAGGCGGAATACCAGGGATGGATCTTCATCGAAGAATGATGATGAAGAGAATTTCACTTTGGCTGCCAAACCAAGGAAAGCGAAAGGGAAGAAATTCCATCCAAAATGTGAGGCTAAAGGTAAGAAGCTAGATTTTTCCAAGGTGAAGTGTTTTCACTGTCACGAACATGGCATATCGCCACTAACTCCCATAGAAAAAGAAGACCAAGAAGGCTGCTGGAGCTACAGCTAGAGAGGCCTTAGCCTCTCAATTTGAACTTGATTTCTCTTTGATCGCATGCTTGGTTTCAAGTGCTACGGGATCGGTGTGGTATCTTGATAGTGGTGCTTCCTTCCATATGATGGGAGACAAGGATTTTTTTAGTGACTTGGAGGAGAAGGATCTCCAAATGCATATAGAGATGGGCGATGATGGTAGATACAATACAACTAACATTGGAACCATTACCTTTGAGAGGGAGTCACGTAAACCATTTCTGTTGAAATATGTTATGCATGTTCCAGGTCTGAAGAAGAACTTGGTCTCGGTCACTATGTTGGAGGACAGAGGCTATGACGTTGTTTTTAGCGAGGGAAAATATTTCCTGCAACATAAAACAATGGGTAAAACCAAGAGGATAAGGATTCAAGTTAAGAATCTCTACAAGTTGGAGGTATATGGCTGCGCTGCAATGATGGGCAAAGAAGAAGAAGTGGTGAGCCGGGATGAGGGCGAATTATGGCACAAGAGATTGGGCCATCTTCACCATGGCACCTTGAATATTTTGCAGCAGATTTCTAGTGGACTTCCCAAGGGTACTCTTGCATAGTCAAATCAGTGCAAGGGATGTACTATGGGTAATTTTGTGAAGACCACCTTTCATGAGAAGGAGAACCGTGCTTCAGTGATCCTGGAAAGAATTCAAATAGACGTGTGTGGACCTTTCTCGATTGCTTCGACAACAAAACATAGGTATTATGTTATTTTTGTTGATGAATATTCTTGTAGATGCTGGATATTATTCATGTAGAAGAAGAGCGAAACATTCTCAAAGTTCTGTGAGTTTAAAGCATTGGTGGAGAAGGAGTCGGGGAAGCAAGTGAAGGCTCTATGGAGCGATAATGGTGGTGAATATATCTCAAACGAATTCAAAGAATTATATAGAAAAGAAGGAATTCGAAGAGAACTCATAGCACCACATAACCCATAACAGAATGGGGTCGCGGAGAGGAAGAAAAAAATGATTGTGGGTGTTGCACGAGCTATGCTTGAGCGGGACTAGAATTGCATGCAGAGGAGGAACTGCCTGTTCTGAAAGATGAGCCTCCAGATGTGGATCAGCCACAGGAGGAGATTCATGGATTGGAGGAGTCCACTGACGCAGAACAAAACATCAGAACTAGCAGAAAGCATACTAAAGAAGCTGAGAGACTGAAGCTTGATGTGGTATAGAATGTAGGAGTCCCTACATCACAACGCAGACAGAGATAGTCACCTGAATGATTTACTAGATACATGGCTCTTATGAGAAAGTGTGTCATGACAAAGCCATATTATTTTGAAGAAGCTGCGCAGGAGCCCACATGGGTAGATGCCATGGTGGAGGAGTATGACTCCATTGTCAGAAACAGTGTTTGGGAGATTGTTCCAAGGACGGTGGGTAAATTAGTTTTAGGATCAAGATGGATCTACAAGGTAAAGCAAGCTGCTGATGGGAGCATCGAGAAGTATAAGGCAATATTTTTTTCCCGAGGCTTCTCACAGATTGAGGAGATTGATTATGAAGAAACATTTGCACCTATCGCACATTATTCTTCCATAAGGACCATCCTTGCTCTCTCAGCATAGATGGGTTGGCACATTCATTAGATGGATGTGAAGATTGTGTTCCTTAATGGGATCATTAAGGAAGAGGTGTACATTGAGCAGCCTGAAGGATTTGAGATCTTCAGCAGTGAGTCGCATGTGTGCAGACTCAAAAGAGCGCTGTATGGGTTGAAGCAAGCACCACGTGCTTGGTACACATGGATCGACAACTATTTTACTGGACTTGGCTTCACCAAGAGTGAGGCGGATGCAAACATGTACCAAATTGTGGTGGAGAGTAAGCTTTTAATCATTGTTCTTTATGTTTATGATTTAATACTAACGGGTGATGAGTAGTTGATACACTCATGCAAGGTAGATATTGTAAAGGAGTTTGAGATGAAGGATTTGGGCCTCCTTTATTATTTCCTTGGATTGGAAATATGGCAGTGAGAAGGTGAACTATTTGTGTCTCAAGGCAAGTATGCTCAGGAGATACTTGGTAAGTTTCACATGGAGGACTACAAGCCCATGGACACTTCTCTTCCAGGAAATTGGAGGAAAGAGGATGCTACATCGACAGAAGTAGTGGATGTAACTATTTATCGATTGTTGGTGGGTTCACTCATGTATTTAGTTAATAAAAGACCAGACATATGCTATCCGGTGAACCAGCTTTCTCAAGCGATGGTTAAGCCTACCAAGCTCTTTTGGAAGGCAGGGAAGAATTTCCTGAGGTATATCAAGGGCACATCTGAGTATGGCTTATGGTACAGACAGATGGACGAGGTGAAGTTGCATGGCTTCACAGATGCAGATTGGGTAGGCAGCCCAACGGACAGAAAGAGCACATCAGGAGGGGTTTTGAGTATATGATCTACAACAGTTTCTTGGTACAGCCGGAAACAAAGATCCATGGCACTCAGTTCAGCGTAAGAAGAATACATGGCAGCAAGTCAAGCTGCATGTGAGGCTATCTGGATGAGGAAGATCTTGGTCTGTTTGTTCGGTTCTCATTTATATCCTACAGTGATACATTGCGATAATTAGAGTTGCATTAAAATCTCGATTAATCCTGTGTTTCATGATAGATATAAAAATATTGATATCCGATATCATCATATCAGAGATTATGTGCAGCGGAAGATCATGTTGCTTCAGTACATTCCTACGAAATATCAGGATGTAGATATTCTGACGAAGGCGCTTAGCAAGAGAAAATTCGAATAACATAGAGGTAGGATCAGGCTGAAGGATAATCCCTATCTTGTTGAGAGGGAGTGTTGAGATTCAAAAAGATGATGAGCTTAGTGAAAAGTAAGCACCTTCACTAAGTGGGGCCCGCAGGTTATTTTTAGGTGTATGTCAATTTTTAGACATGGTGAGCATATTCTATAAGTTGCAGGATTCTATTTGTAGATGGTTGGTCAAATGTGAAAAATAGATGAAATTTTATTTTTAGAATATTAGGCGAAGTCTATTTATAGATCGTCAATCTAAAAATATATGCATGTCGATTATTATTATCCCTTAATAATAATCCGACAATAAATATCAACTTATTCTCTTGGAGCACTTTATTTCAGTGAACATATTTGGAAAATTAGTGGGCTGAAGGAGTTATGCAATTCCTAGGGTTATTTGTGGCTCATGCATGGATGAATCAGTTAGAACTGAAGTGGAAAAGTTATGACGGAGTTGGAAGAGTAGTTATGTGAGTTGTTATTTAGTTTAACTCAGTTAAGTGAGTTAAACTTAGTTGAGCTAGTTTTATCTAGTCTAAATGAAAGATACACTAGTAAGAGTTTAGTGAATTAATTAGTTAATTAATTCACAACTAATAACTCACTAACAACTGAACAAATACATCAATTTACTACTTTCATGTCAGTTCCATTGGAGACCGAGTGGAGAGATAGGTGAAAGGGTGAGATGGACTATCTGTTGTGACTATAGTGATGCATTCAATGCATCTGATAGACATTGGAGATGCAAATGAGGATTGCGCAGTCAAGGCAAGGCCGATTCGAATTCATTCAGGGGTCTTCTTCAACAGGGATTGCGCAGTGGAGGCAGGCTGTCAAGAGGCAAGAAATTGGTGCATAAATATGCAAATTTTTGCATGACAATGTGTAATGATTGTTGATTGTACTGAGAGCTTGATGTACTAAGATTTGTATGAGATTATTACTTAATCCATTGATATACATAATATCTGATAGTTGGGGTTTTTAGCTTTAAGATTTTTCGTTAAACAACTGTGTTTATGTGCGATTGATTTTATTCACATGTGTTTGCAATTGGCGATTTAATCTCTGCAAAGAATTAAGTGGAAGGATTCTGTATTTATCAAGAAGATAAATATTGTTAGATCAGGAGAATCCGGTAACACTATTTGTATTAATAAATTTCTACAATGCTTGGATATAGGTATACAAGTAGGAATCAAAGATGTAGTTGGAACAAGGTGAGAGGTCTAAACTTGATTCACAACCGATCTAGGTCATACATGAAATAGAGTTTACCAAATATTGGTATCCATTCCTTGATATGGAGGAATGTAACGATGTTGCGCACTAGCTTGCAATATTTTATTAGGATAAGATAACAATCCAACAAAAAATTTCTCACTTGTTAAAATAGGAGGGGAATACAGAGGAAATTGCACCTTAGGAGGAGGGTACCCACTATAAGGTGGATTGGGATATTGTAGGTGTCCATACCCATTAAAATATGAACCATATTGCTACTTTACTAAAGGTTGGGATGGAGGAGTAAGAGAAGACTGTTTAGTGCTCATAGAAGAAGTGCGAGATGGGATTCCAAAAGAGGATGACATGGGAAAAGTCCATGGAGTAGATGTTGCACCAGAAAAGGTACCAGACAACGATTGGAAACTAAACGGGATGGACTTGCCACCATATCAGTGTGTTTTTAGTGATGTTGCAAACATAGAAGAAGATTTAACATTGGTTGTCTCGATCATAATAACAAATGCAGGATGCAAAATGATAAAAAACTAAGTCATGGTTAAATTTCCCATAGAGAATTTCCAAGGGAAGCTAAAGGGTAATTTGAAAAGAGGAGAACCAGACAAAGGAGATTTTTCTAGAGTATGAGGAGGAGGGACTTCATTAATGTGAATCCCTCTCAAATGAACAAGAGAAGAAGGTCGAGACTCTTCTTGAGGGGTCTCCTTGATACTCAGAATACCAGGTGTAATTTTTTCACTGCCAGGTCCAATATATACAGATTGAGGTTGAGCCAGATACAAAGGAGGAGAAGATGAAGGGTCTGGAGAAACAGATATAGCTAATTGAGGTTCCTTAGATTGTATAATATCAGGTTGTAATGTGTTTGAGTCAAGAAACTTAGGTTCAATGACCTTAGGTAATAAAACATCATTTTATTATGTTTTGATTGTGTCAGACTCACTAGCTAATAAATAAGTGATCTCAAGTTTAGTATTCACAGGAAGGGATGATTCAGGAGGAGTAATTTTGTATGGAGGTCTAGAAGGGGTAGCTCCTAAATTACTAGATTTGGTAGTTTGTGTTTGTATGAATCTTAATTCCAAGCGTACGAAAAAAGACCACTTTAGCTGTGCATGAAAAACAACCCTAACAAAAAATATGGCTGCCAATATCCTCAGATATGCAGTTAGGTGATCAAGATAAATGCTGCAAAAATCTAGATCTATGCATCAAAATACATTAAGAAGTAATAAAAACAATATTTACTCCATGCATCCAATAGACAAGACAAGAATATGTTGAATGAATTTTGTATTAATGGCACCTGGGAGGAAAACATAGAAGGATGTTACCAGTTCTCCTCAATGGGATGGGTTCTTGTAAGTCCTCAGCACTTCAGATCTAAAATCTCTCTCTCTTGATGGTGTAGAAAACCCAGACAAAAATGGTAGAAAAATATGACTATGATGGTGGATCAAAGTCAGAACAAAAGTTTAGATCCAGAGTGATCTTTAGGCAACAAAAGGTGGTAAATGAATGAGAAAGCCCTTCTATTTATAACAAAATATTGAGTTAGTCTAGATATTAGTGCATTATTAAAATATTATTAACCAAATCAAGATCCACCTTTTATGGAATATTTTATTATATTTGTTGGAGGGAAAAAGAATTTGACTTGGCTCAAATCCATTTATTTGTAAATAATAAATAAATAAATGATTTATTTATCATTTTAAGGATGTGGCTGAGTAATAATCAAATAAATAATGATTTATTTAATTATTTATGGGTGATTTAGTGATATTTAACAAAGAATATTATTTAAATAAGGTTTAAATAATTATTCCTAGAAAATAATAAGATAAATAATGATTTATCTAATTAATTTCCCTGTTTTGGGTTAAATATAACCAATAATATTAATTAAACTGTTGTTTAACTAATTATTCCTTGAGGAAAATCAAACAAATGTAGATTTATTTAATATTTCCTAAACGGGTTTCCTGTTTAGACCATAAACAACTTAATAAAGGTGGTTTACTAAGTTATTTTCATAGTGAAAGCAATTTTACTTAGGACAAAATTGGTCTTACATGGTGTACTTGGGTCCATCTAATAATAATAGGTTAGATGGCCAAAAAATGGTGTAACAGATTGCCCCCCAGCATGCGAGCATTAGGAGCTAATTGTATCACTGAAGTACGTTGTAAGAACTCAATCACTATACACCGAAGGGGAAGTTAGAGAGAGAGAAATATAAGGTAGACCAAAGTGCTGAGAGGAATAGACCCTGAGGAGGCGAGACTTACAGTTGCGACAGGTCTCTTTTATGAGAGAGTACCTATGCTATAGGCAGCGGGGGAGGCATACCTATGCCCGCCGAGACAAAGTACAAAGAACAATGCATCAAGAAAACAAGGGAATAAACAATATAGTACATGCTGACATAAACATGAGCCAAATAAAAATATGATAATGAATCCCACATACATACTGTGCCTGGGATAACAGCCAGGACTTATACAATAATATCTGAGTACATGAGATACAATACAACCCAGATGCCCCTGTAAACAGGAAAGGGCTCTGAAAATATAACTGATACATGCAATCGAAAAGGCACTGCAAGCGACTGAGGCCGAAATCATCAAATCTATGGAGCTGCATTGGAGGCTGAAATGAAGAGGTCATCCGGGCATGTGGGGGGCTACCTATAGGGCCACCCCTTCTTGAGTGCTGAAACATCTCACACACACCCGGGAATCACTGGTCCAATCTGCTGCATCACTGAACCATCGAGTATACAGATCTAGATCATGCTAAAAGGAGCTGGAGCTGAGAAAAAATCAATTCAAAGGGATATAAGGGGTCCCTTTTCCTAATCCGAGGCACCGAACAAGAGTGGAAGCTGGAACCAAGGTACACCGCCCTCTAGACATGTCTTATGGAATAAATGATCTGATGTTGACAGAAGGAGGTCTGTCATAGGTGAGGCAATAAGAGGTCCTCAACTAAGGCATGAGAGAAAATAATAGAGTGACTGGTAGACGGACGCCAGGGGTGATGATGAAATGGGGGGTACTGAGTAGCGGACGTACGACTTACCTTGTTAGAGCATAAAGGGCATGGATGACCTGGCAGCAATTGACACAATATCATGAGGGATAGGGGACAGTGGGACTAGAGGCCATAATGTGTGACACGAGAGAGGGACCAAGCAACGAAGGATGGAGGAATATAGCGAGATACAAAGGGACTTGGGATAGACTCCATGAATGCGATGATGACTCACCTCAGATGCTCTAAACAAGGGCGACTCGACGGTGTTGCCACACAGTAAAGGTACAATGGGGGACCATAGAAGCATGAGTACAAGATGGTAAGTCACAACGAAAATCGACACGGATGTGGACAAGTATGGAGGCAAAATGGCACCCCTAGTACGAGTGTTGCAAGTGAAGAAATTTGATTTTGAGGAGGGGTGAAGTATCAAATCACTAAAAACTAACAGAGACCCATTTGAGGGCTTGGTGAGAGCTTTCCAAAAGTACAAACGGTTCATAAAACTGAGCTACTGTTTGGCTGCAGTAGGAAAAAGAAAAATCAGGGGTTTGCTTTTAATAAGGCGTTTCCCTTCCAAATTCACTCATTTTCATGTGGAGCTGTGGTGAATGTAGAGAGGAGAGAAGGCCCTAAATCTTGCGGCAAGCGTAGTGGACAAACTGACCGTTGGAATCAAGATCAGTCAATTGCAGGTAAGAGGCCTAACCCTACTCTTTCATTTTAGTGGATTGAAAGTTTAGTTTAGGTCCCCAGAGCTCTTGAACATGTCAGGTCGCACTTTTAGGGGTCTCTTCTGTGACCTGGGTAGCAGGTATTGGGCAGAAAACTATGACCTGCCCCAGGAAATGACCTGAAAAGTGCGAACTATCAGAGAAAGGGGGTTTCAGTGCTATTTTTGGCTGAGAACTAGGATTTTTATGGTTGAGGGGCATAGGTGCTCCCAAGCATGTTGTGGTCATGCCAAAATTTATTTAGAAAAAGGGGAATCTAAACACATTTTAATGATGTGGTGCGCCATTTATTTTCGTTATGGTTATGCAGTTTGAGAAAGGGAATGGAGGGTTACGAATATGTTTTGGTACTACATATATGAATGATATGGAATTTAAGTTTCCAGGTTGGCATACATGGTGTCACTATCCCAAAGAGAGTATTTGGAGATAATGAACTGGTGCTCTCCTAGAAAATTCACAGGTTGGTCAACAACAATGTCGGAGGGACTGGGTTGTTGATGTAAGATGAAGGAATGATGAGGGGTATCATCCCTAGAGTGATCTGAAGTGATATGGGACTCTAGAGGTTCTTCTAAATGTGGAAGAATAATGGTACTAGAGTCGACACGACCAGATACACTAGGAGAGTTGTGGAGAATTGCTTCTCTTGGTCTCTCAAATATGGGTGCCCCCTTACCCAAACATTGGGTGTCAATGTAATGGACACAAGGTGTATGTGGTTCGAATGCATGGGTTAAATTTAAGGGGGGATAGATAAAGTCAGGGGTGGTGACTGCTTCCATATTGTCGTCATCATAATATAAGATGGGGTGACTAGTGGAAGGGAAACCACCGGACACGGCGAAGCTACCCAACTCATCATCATGAGAAGTGAGCTTCACATGTGCAGTGTCACGGAGGGTGAAAAAAGAACAAGTAGATGAAGGATCCACCAATGTTGAGCCCAAGGTGATCGCTGAAGGGAGGTCAGGCAAAATAGAAGGGGAAGGCCAGGGGGGGTCTTCCACCGAGGATTAGCATAGATGAT
>CM076584.1:667922225-668324370 GCA_034641835.2 Pinus albicaulis | reverse complement strand
CCACTTAGAACTCGTTGCATTGGCTCACAATGGGAAGAACTAGGATTGAAACTAGTGAAATGAATCACATGGCATTATTCCACTTAGCACTGGTTGCATTGGCTTACAATGTTAAAAACTAGGATTGAAACTAGTGAAATGAATCACATAGCGTCAATCATCACCACACTTGCATAGGGTAACTAGGACTTGCACCAGGTAACTAGGACTTAAGGGAGGTCACCCATACTATGGCTAAGCGTGATTAAATATGGAGTTTTCCCCAAAATCAAGCCCACTTAGCTTGCTACCCTATTTGGAAAAAATTAGCAAGTATTGTACCTCATGAACCATGAGTAAAGCTCACTTCACTCTTTTTAGAGGTTCTTGGAGTGAATTATATTGGATATACAACTGTTTTAAGTAAGTCATTCATCTATCACCATTTACATGAGAGGTAGTCATGGAAAGAGTGATAAATGACTCACTTAATTAAAGCAGTTAAATCCCAAAAAAATGATATCTAAAAATATTTTAATTTGAGAAGTAAAATTTTTATTGAAATTGATAAATAACATATACAAATAAAATTATTAATATTTAATTAATTTTATGATAAATTTCAATCCTAAATCAAATATTTTAATATAAATTTTTAATTAAAAAAAATGACCATCATTCCAACTAGGATAGGATATTATTACAGAATATTTTATTAAGTAGTGGAAACAACTATATTACGTAAAGAATTTGAGGCCGACCATTTAAGGGAAGAATACTTTATAAATAAAGAAGCAATGAACTTAACCATTCAGATAGTCCTAATCACGGGGAGCCATTTCGCTATCCTTGTTTACTTATTTCGCTAACAACGCAGTAATTGTTCTGTCGAGGGAAGCGGGATGGAGGGAGGCAGTAAGTCGTCTGCTTGCACTAAGAGACTGATGAGTGATTTGAAAAGGATGAAAGATGGCTCCCCTGCAGGTGTTAGCGGAGCTCCGCGGGAGGACAATCTTATGGTCTGGGACGCTATTATTTCCGGGTATATACTTTAGGGTATGTAGCATTTTTTTCATTAAATACGGCAGGGTTTAGACTTTCAAAAGTTGGACTCATCTGAATACGCGTAGGTTTTTTACATTTGATCAAGTAGGTGACTCACCTGTGCCCATAATGGTTCGCAGGCCTCCAGACACTCCATGGGATGGAGGTGAGTAGTTCTCCAATTAAAACTTTTCGGTTTTCTTCAGAGATTTCGGTTGACTGAACTTGATCAGTTTTCTATGGCAAATTTGTAGGCTTATTGAAGCTAACGCTGGAGTTTAACCAGGATTACCCTATGACACCTCCAAAGGTGAGGTTTGTATCGAACATGTTTCACCCCAATGGTAAGTGCTGTCTATGCAGCGTTAAATTTCTTATTTGATCGTGCAAGAAGAAATAAATCTGCCCCTCATCCTTTTAAATTCCTACCATGCATATCAGATCCAATGTTTAAAAAGGCCTCTGGTAATCATCAGCGAAGTGATCTTTGGTTCGTCCTGTGCAGTTTATAATCATGGTGGTATTTGCTTGGACATTTTGAATAACATGTGGAGCCCAGCCTATGGTGTGGCTACAATTCTCACTTCAATTCAGGTACATTTTGGTTGTCAGGTGATTTTCTTGATGTATATGGTTGTGGTTCAATGTGACTTTCTAAAAAGGAGAGAAATGCAAGTTACAAATATTTTTGGCTGCAATATCATTGCTGATCAATCTTTATCTTTGTATTATGTGGGTGCAGTCACTACTGTGTGACCCGAATACAAATTCTCCTGCGAATCCAGAGGCTGCTCGATTATACTGTGGAGATAGCGAAGAATATAATAAAAGGGTCGGGCAGGTTGATTTAGAGAGCTTATCAAATATACAACAGAAAAATTAGGTTTTCACAGTTATCAAAATTTTTTCATTTGGATTGTTTCGTTAAATAAGATTTCGTAGATTCAGATATACTTCGTCATTCACGCTATAGAAGTTACTAAACAAAATTTTACATTTTCACTAGGGTCTTGAATCATTTTTTTATAAAGTTTAAATAATAATCAAAATTTACAGCTGCCAGTTTAAATAATAATCACGTTCGTGAAAAACATTTGTTATTTTTGTAGAGTAGGATGTCTGGTCAGAGAGTTCATTTTCAGTTCTTCCCAAAACTTATCGAAAAAGGGATGTCAAGTGAGGTTACGATGAACATTAAGTTAGAGGGTTTGAAGAAATTTCGCCCGATTAATGTATTACCAAATTTGGATTTTTCACATTGTAATTTTGGAATTTTCTTTTAGAGTTCAAGAATTTTAATTTTGTGATATTTGAAGTTATGCTTAAATTTGGCTTGAGTTGATTAATTTGGAATTTTAATTTTGATGTATATTACAATTTTTCTCAGAATATATGGATTTGTATTCTAATTTTGTGGTATTTGAAATTGTATTTTTATTAATAAAATTTGACTTGATTTGATTAATTTGGAATTTTTATTTTTGAAATATATTAGATTTTCTTTGAGAATATATAGATTAATAAGATTTTTATTTTGTTATATTGAAATGTAAATAAAATGAAGAAAAAAATCAGAAAATTTATAAAAATATAGAGAATATGCTATATTTTTTAATTATTTAAATAATAATAATAATATAATCATTTATTTAATAAATTTCAACCTATGATTTGTGATTAAAATGGATTATACGCTGATAACTGTGATGAAAAAGCTCCATAAAATAAAGAAATACAGCTGGTTTATATTTAGGAACATACAAATAATCAAAATAAAAAAATAATGTTGGCTTATATGTAGGAAAATACAAATAAGTTATAGGAATATTAATTTTCATGATACTATTTGAAAGAAAAAAGACAATTAATAAATTTAATTATTTAAAAATAGAAGAAATAATATAATATTTTTTTATTAAATTTAGATGTATTCTTTATTTGTGATAAAATTGATAAAAGTAAAATGGATTATATGATAATTGTCATGTCAACGCCCAATCAAATAAGGAAATAATGTTGACATATGCTCGGAACATACAAATAAGTTACAGGAATATTAATTTTGAACATACTTTTTTTAAAAAGAAAAGCCTACATATATATGAATTTTTAAATGAATTTTGAAAGATATAAATATCATAAAACTTTAAAAGATGTAATTTTGTTATTAAAATTAAAAGTGGTAAAAAATTTCAGGTAAACGAAGATTTGTCAAATAATTTAATGAAACTAATCATCTTTTCTGCCATTAATGATTACAAGATTATTTGTTTAAGTGAATGAATACAAAATTATTAAAAATTTTAACTGAATATTTTGAAAAAAAAAAATATGGTTTTCAACTTTATGTGGTTATCCTTTCATGAAAAGAAAGATGTGTGGGCAGAGAGTTCATTTAATCGTCGAAAGTATGATCAAACAATGGTTTTCTATTATTTTAATTTAATGAATTATATATATATATATATATATATATATATATATATATATATATATATATATATATATATATATATATATATATATATATATATATATATATATATTATTTTTTATAAATATATGAAGGAAAGGTTTCATAGAATATAAAATATGTAGAAAAGTAAACCTATTTTAACTTATGTAAATAACATATGTTGTATTATACTAAATCAAAATAAGTCGAGAGACTTATATGTACATAAATGTCAAATTAATTGTTGTCCAAATTTTACACAGAGTTGGGATTCAGCCCCATGAATTAAAGCTACATTATCCCTTCGAAAATAGTTTAGATTTCAATTAGAGGAAGTATTCAAGGAATTATGGACCAACCTGTACAATTTATATCCAATAATTTTGTCACTGTATGACATACAAAATGATAACCTTGATGTCTAATGCAACAGAAAGATAGAAAAGGGTACCTGCACATAAACAAAATTAGATCAATAACTTACGAGGAATTTCAATTGTATATTCCTAAGAACACATTTCGATGTCAAAAGAATGACAAACGTAACAAAGGAATTTCAGAAAATAATGGAGAAACATATTATAGAATGAAAAATAGATTAACGACACAAACCCTGTGTCTATTAAAAAAGGGTACATATGCCAGAAATTTCGATGGGTTCTTGGAGTAGAGAAGAGCCAGGAAAAAAAGAACGAAGGGTATCATTAACTAAAACCCATAAATTAATTAAAAACATATGGGCAACATCGAATAACAAGATGTTGAGGGTAGTGAGAATATACATACCTGTAGAGAAATTTTGAAGCCATGAAGCATAAACTGTTGGTAGGCCTCCTAGAGAAAAAGCTCTCCTTGGTTCCGAAAAAGTCGTAGGCGAAGACCGTGTTTCATTAAAAAAATATTCAACCTACATCCAAAACCAAAAAAACAAATATTAAGTGAGAAAGTAGAGATAAGGAAACCAAAATGAAATAATAAACTCAAAACTGAGATAAACAATGTAGGAAATCATACTTCAAATGATGGAACATAATCCATACCCAAAGGAAATTTAATATCATTATAAAACATTCGAGTGGGAGTAAGTTTGAATTTTAGATTAACTGGGTAAATTCCTTACTCAGTATGCTCGGGGAATAGAGCAATTCGATTGGCCAGAGCTAAGAATGAGATTGGCAATGATATTCAACAATAAAACGAATGTTGCATCCATAATAAGAAATTAGGTATCATTTTTAGAGGTTTGTGGTTAAGGAAACATAAATTCAGAAACACCATAACCATGAGGGGTTTGCTCTGATACCATGAAAAGAATTGAAACATTCAAACGAAAACTAGAGCAGAGAATGCTCTTCAGAATATTACGAATAGATAAATAGGAATACATTGGAAACATCAGCAATAAATGACTGAAGTAAACTGAAGAAAACTGAAGTAAAATTAAACTGCCTATGACACCTAGCAGACAAGAAATTAACTGAACTGAACCTAACGGACAGTGAGATTAATATCTCAACATCCCCTCCTAATCTCAACTGTTACAAGTGGAGGCACTAACAATGCCTAATTTCTCTCTTTGAAATTCAAATACATTCTTTCCCAACGACTTTGTGAAAATATCTGCAAGCTGATCTTTGGAACCACAAAAAGAAAGAGTGATGTCCCCATCATTGACAAGTTCATGAATGAAATGAAAGCGTGTGTCAATGAGCTTGCTCTTTTTGTGAAAAACATGATTTTTTGATAAAGAAATTGCTGAACTGTTATCATAGTAAATTGGAGTTGGCTCCTTCTGAATATCTGAAATGTCTTTCAATAATTTTCCCAACCATACTGCTTGACAAGCTGCTGAATTTGCTGCTACATATTCTGCCTCTGCAGAAGATATTGAAATGATTGACTATTTCTTGGATGCCCATGAAATCATATTTGTTCCAAGATGAAAAACATACCCTGAGGTACTTTTGTGATCATCTAAATTCCCTGCATAATCGTTGTCTGTATAACCTGAAAGTGAACAATTTTCAGAATGTGTATAAAACAAACCATAGTGTACGGTCCCTGCAATATACCTTAAGATCCTTTTTGCAACTTTCCAATGAGTAAGCTTTGGTGACTGCATAAACCTGGAGACAAAACTCGCTGCAAACATAATATCTGGTCTAGTTGCAGTTAGATACAACAAACTACCAACTAGGCTTTTATACAATGTGGGATCAACAGATGGTGCTACATCTCCTTTGCTGAGTTTGGTACCTTGAGCAATTGGTGTATCAGCTGATTTGCAATTGGTCATTCTGAAATTTTGAATGATATCAGTGGCATATTTTTGTTGACCAACAAAAATGGCATTCTCAGATTGGTGAATTTCAATTCCTAGGAAATATTTCATGACTCTTAGATCTGTCATATCAAACTCTGCTTGCATTCCTCCTTTGAAATCTTCTAACATCATATTTCCTGTATAAAGAAGATCATCTACATAAAGGAATACAATAAGAATTTTACCTTCATGAGATTTGGTATACAAAGTGGGTTCATGGCTGCTTCTGGAAAAACCACTTTTGATGAGATAGGTGTCGATGCGACTGTACCAAGCTCTTGGAGCTTGTTTCAAACCATATAAAGCTTTCTTCAATCTATATACTTTATGCTCTTGTCCTTGTACTTCAAAACCTGGAGGCTGCTCTACATAAACTTCTTCCTGTAATACACCATTTAGGAAGGCAGATTTTACATCAAGCTGATAGACTTTCCATTTGTGTTGAGCTGTTGTGGAAAAAATGGTTCTGACAGTGTCTAACCTTGCTACTGGAGCAAATGTTTCACCATAGTCGACACCAAACTGTTGTGAGAATCCTTTGGCAACCAGCCTTGCCTTATGTTTCTCAACTTTCCCTTTTTCATTTAGCTTGGTCTCATATACCCATTTTACACCAATTTTTGTTTTGTCTCTTGGGAGATCAGCTAATTCCCAAGTCTGATTCTTCTCTATGGCAGCAATTTCTTGGTTCATTGCTTCGACCCAATGCTTTTCTTTGACTGCTTCTTCAAAATAAGTTGGTTGAGTTGAAATGAATGCAAACATATTCTGTTGTTCAGATTCATGTTCCTGTTCATATATCTCTCTGATACTTCTTGTTTTCTATCCCTCTTCTGAAGATGTTTGATCACTGGTTGAATCAGTGCTTGATGATGTTCCACTTTCATAATGTTCTGGCTGTTCTGGAACCTGCAATCTTGGAGTCTGTGGTAGATAAAAAGGCTGATTTGAAGTTTCATCTACATGGTCAAACCAAGATTTATTTTCGAAAAATTTCACATCTCTGCTTATAATGAACTTTTTGGAAATGGGGTTATAAAGTCTGTAGGCTTTCGACTACTCACTATAACCTACAAATATGCATTTCTCACTTCTGTCATCAAGCTTTTTTCTGAGTTTTTCAGGAACATGAGAAAAAGCTACTGATCCAAAAATTCTAAAGTGCGACACATTTACCTTGTTTCCATCCCATGCTTCTTGAGGTATTTTTTCTTGTAGGCTGGATGTTGGAGATCTGTTAAGAACATACACTGCTGTCGACACTGCTTCAGCCCAATAGTTATTTGTCAACTTCTTCTCCCGTAGCATGCATCTTGCCATGTTCATGATCAACTGATTCTTTCTTTCTGCTACTCCATTTTGCTGTGGAGTGTATCTGGTTGTGTACTGCATCAGTATACCTTGCCGTCAACAAAATGTTTTGAATTCATTTGAAGTGTATTCTCCTCCTCTGTCTGATCTGAGTACTTTCAAGAGTTTTCCACTCTGTTTTTCTGCTTCTGCCTTGAACTCCAAAAATCTAGAGAAGGTGTCTGACTTGTTTTTTAAAAAATACACCCATATTTTCCTGCTAAAGTCATCAATAAAAGTCAGAAAGTAGAAACTACCACGAATGGACAATGTCTGCATTGGACCACATATGTCGGTATGGACAAGCTGCAAAGGCTCTTTCGCCCTTGAGGTCGATGAGGGAAAACTATCTCTTTTATGCTTGGACAAGACACAAACTTCACAATTACAGACTGTTTCACTGATAGTAGGTAGACCAATGACTATAGATTTCTTTTGAAGCTGACTGAGACTCTTGACTGGAATGTGACCATACCTAGAATGCCATAGATGAGTTTCATCTATTTTTGATATATTGTGGACTAATGATTGGTTTGTATTCTGGCTTCTAAGGGTCAATGGAAACATCCTACTCTTGGTCTTTTCAACTTTTGCTATCAACCTTTTATGAGGATCTTTGTCATATATATAGCAGGTGTTCTTTTGAAACAATACATTATAGCCATGTTCCATTAACTGTCCTACACTAAGGAGGTTATGTTTGAGCTGTGGAACATAATAAACATCAGGGATGTATTTTCTTTGATTCTGATTAGTAAGAATAGGAACAGTACCTTTTCCTTCAGCTTTAATACTTGTACGATCTCCAAGAGTTATCTCTGATGTTATGGAAGCATCTAGAGAAGAAAGAAGTCTCTTATTTCCTGTCATGTGATTGCTGCATCCACTGTCGAGCAACCAAAGGTATTCACTTTGTTTGTCTTCTGAGAGATGACATGAAAGAAACATGGTCTCTGAGGATTCTCCTTCACTGTTGGAGAATCGATATAGCCTCTGTGCTGATCTGACTGTTTCTTTCTACAGTCGTGTTCATAGTGGCCAAACTTTTTACAGTAGAAACATTGAACACTTGATCTGTTCCATGACCTTCCTCTCTGATTTCGGTTTTGAGGAGGTCTCCATTGCTCTGTTGCATGATGATGATGATCAGATCTGCCATTGCCTCGACCTCTGCCTCGCCTGTTGCTGCCTCTGTATCCTCTGCCTCTTCCTCTGTCAAATGAGAGGTGTGCTTTGAAGGCTTGTTCCGTGGAATCTTCTGTCAGATTCAGTCTTGTTTCATGTGCCAAAAGTGATCCAGTCAACTGTTCTACTGAGAAGGTTTTAAAATCTTTGGATTCCAAAATGGCTGTGACAATCATGTCATATTTCTTCGGTAGACTCCGAAGAACTTTTTCAACAACTTTCTGATCTGTAATGGTTTCCCCAATGAGTTTGATTTGATTCACTATTCCCATGACTCTATCATGAACTGATCCACATTCTCAGTGTCAGCCATCTTTAGGGTTTCAAATTGAGTTCTCAATGTTTGTAGTTTAACGGTCTTTACTGTATCATTCCCTTGATATGCAGCTTGCAAAATATCCCAACATTCTTTCGCTGTTGTCGCACCAGTTATTTTGTCAAAAATAGAGTCATCAACTGAATTTTGTATCCAGCATTTGGCTCTGTGCTCCTTCTTTCTGAGTTCAATAGCTACAGTTCTCTGATTATTGGTCATGGCTGCCAATGCTTCCTGGGTTGGCTCTACATAGGCAGTCAGAAGCGTGTCCCAACAATCTTGTGCTTGTAAAAAAGTCTTCATTCTTAAATTCCAAAATTCATAATTTTTGCCAATCAGCATTGGTGTCTGTGGCAAAGAACTTGAAGAGGCCATTATTTCTTCAAATGCGCCTTTTGCAACTCTCCTCTAAAATTTTTAAATCTCTTTTAAAGATTTAAAAAAATTTCTTAAAACCCCTTTTTTTTTTAAATTTCCTCTTAAAAAAAAATTCTTCCTTAAAAAAACTTCACTTTCACCACATGCTCTAAATAAAAAACCTTTGAACAAATTTCAAGTTTTTTTTTATAAAAAAAACTTAACTAAAATTTTTTTTCTTCATATAAAGCTTTCACCCTTTTTTTTTTAAATCACTTAGAAGTTGGAAAATCAAAAAAGGTTTTACCTTTTTTAGATCAATGCTTTAAAAAAGCTTTGATTTTAAAACGTGAATCACTCTTAATAAAAACTTTGAATACGTTACGTTGACTTCCGTACCCTTTTAAAAATCGACTTTTGTTAAATTTGAATACGCAGATGCGTTCTGTATGTTTTTGCATGCAGACTGGCGCGTTCCCGAGGGGAATAGTCGCGCCTCTTTCAAATCCACGCGAGGCACGAAAATGGCGTGGGTATGGCGTGTATTCTCGCGCCTATTAGCTCACGCTTGCTGAGACCGAATACAGGATATTATGTTTGCAGCAAGTTTTGTCTCCAGGTTTATGCAGTCTCCAAAGCTTACTCATTGGCAGGTCGCAAAAAGGATCTTAAGGTATATTGCGGGGACCATAGACTATGGTTTGTTTTATACACATTCTGAAAATTGTTCACTTTCAGGTTATACAGACAGTGATTATGCAGGGAGTTTAGATGATCGCAAAAGTACCTCAGGGTATGTTTTTCATCTTGGGACAAATCTGATTTCATGGGCATCCAAGAAACAGTCAATCGTTTCAATATCTTCTGTAGAGGCAGAATATGTAGCAGCAAATTCAGCAGCTTGTCAAGCAGTGTGGTTGAGAAGATTATTGAAAGACATTTCAGATATTCAGAAGGAGCCAACTCCAATTTACTGTGATAACAATTCAACAATTTCTTTATCAAAAAATCATGTTTTTCACAAAAAAAGCAAACACATTGACACACGTTTTCATTTCATTCGTGAACTTGTCAATGATGGGGACATCACACTTTCTTTTTGTGGTTCCAAAGATCAGCTTGCAGATATTTTCACCAAGCCATTGGGAAAGAATGTATTTGAATTTCAAAGAGAGAAATTAGGCATTGTTAGTGCCTCCACTTGTAACAGTTGAGATTAGGAGGGGATGTTGAGATATTAATCTCATTGTCCGTTAGGTTCAGTTCAGTTAATTTCTTGTCTGCTAGGTGTCATAGGCAGTTTAGTTTTACTTTAGTTTGCTTCAGTTTACTTCAGTCATTTATTGCTGATGTTTCCAATGTATTCCTATTTATCTATTCGTAATATTCTGAAGAGTATTCTCTGCTCCAGTTTTCGTTTGAATGTTTCAATTCTTCTCGGTGGTCTGATTTCAAACAATGGTGCACCTGCACACTTACCTCCAAAAAGTCCCTAAATATTTGGCTATATGATTGTTGTATTCTAAAAAATATTTGCACCCTATTATCAAGTATTCCTACATCACATCCTTATTTACTACTAGAATAAGTGGGATCATAAAGCGTTCTTCACACTAATACTTGAATTCTTTATAAAACATAGGTTGAATACGAAACTCTCTCCATTATCTTTATTTTAGTTAATCAATTATATTTACAACTAGTAGTGGGGAGGTATTATAGCTTATCATAGTAAAATGGTAAAATACAATTTGTTATCTTACACCTAAAATATTTAGTAAGTATGCACATTTATTGAGTGGATAGTTTAATATAGAAAATAGCTAAATTTGAGAGATGAATACGAAGAATCATTTTTAAGAGATAAAAATTATAATTGACAATTAGTGAAGTCAAAATGCCCAATCTTTTAAAGAATAAAAATGATAATTGAGATGAAAATGATAATTGACATTTTTCTTGCCAATCTCAAAATGATGAGCAAAATGATGAGCTTAGTGGAAAGAAGTCGTCTTCACTAAGTGGGCTTGCTGGCTATTTTTGGCGCAAGTCGATTTTGAGACTATGTCTACTTTTAGAGATAATTGACATTTTTAAGAGATAAAAATGATAATTGACATTTTTGTTGCAATCTCAAAATGATGAGCAAAATGATGAGCTTAGTGGAAACAAGTCGCCTTCACTAAGTGGGCTCGCTGGCTATTTTTGGCGCAAGTCTATTTTGAGACTATGTCTATTTTTAGACATGTCGATTATGTTCTATAAGTTGCAGGATGCTATTTGTGGATGGTTGGTCAAGTCGGAAAAAATAGATGGATTTATATTTTTACACATATTGGGCGGAATCTATTTTTAGATTTCTAGTCTAAAAATAGATATGTCGAATATTATTAGCTCTTAATAATATTTGGACTATAAAAATTATCTTATTCTCTTGGAGCACTTCAATTAAGTGCACAGCTGTGGCACAGGAGCTAACAGAAGGAATTATGTTATTCCTCAGGGTTAAGTGGAGCTATTGCATGGATAATTCAGTTAAAACTCATGTGACAGAGTTTGGTGGAGTTATTGAGCTAGTTGATGGAGTTGTGTTCAGTTTAACTGAGTTAAACATAGTTGAGCTAGTTGTATCTAGTCTAACTGATTGATACACTAGAGAGAGTGGTGTGAATTAATTATTAATTAATACACTAATTATTAACTCATTAATCAACTAAAGAATACATCAGTTAACTACAGTGCATGGACAGTTTTAGTGGAGACCATTGAAGAGGTAGGTGAAAGAGCAGTGTGACTATCAGTTGTGACTATACTGTTGCATAATTTGCAACAACCAGTGATTGGAGATGCCAATGAGGATTGCATGAGCAAGGCTGGACCAATTCGAGTTCATTCAGAGCCATTCTTCAGCAGTGATTGCGCAGTAGAGGCAGGCTATCAGGTGGTAGAGATTGGAGCATGTGATTTGCTAGATCGGCTTGATTAGTGTGTAGCAATTGGAAATTATACTTAGAGCTTGTGAGGAGCTTTGTATAATGATTGTTAGACAAAAAGTACAGTTATTGACATAGATCTGAAGCATCCTATAAATAGTTATTCAATGGAATGTTAGTGGATGATTTATGACCCTAGTTCATTCATCTACAAACTGCTACAAGGATGATAAGAGGATTAGTTCAGATTTTTTCATATAATATTGGACAACCAAGAAACTGGTACACAAGAATAGTGATTTTGGAGGGTTTTTAGATGACTTCCAAAGAAGATCCCTAAGACATGTACTTTCGAAGGAAAACAAGACTGGTAGAACGGTAGGTGTTTTGGGCCTAAGGACATATATACTTTGAAGGACTAAAGTAGTAGTCAAGTGGGCTAGCCAACTAGCCCTAGATCACTATATTATAGAGAATTGAGTTAGTGACAAGAAGGGAAACCTCCATAGCCCTAGACTTGTCATATTAGCGTAAGGGTATGAAAAAATTGGGTAGACCAAAGAGTTGTTTACAAATGGAGTTGTGAACAATTGATAGAAAAACTTGAATGTTGCAAACCTTAAAGAAAAAAGAGAGAGATAGAGGGTTTTTTTTTTTAATTTAGTTCATTTATAGAGGCAGATTGAGGAGTTGCATAATGGGAGGAAAAAGGACCTGTGAGATGTGTTGAGGACATGTGCACAGAAAGGGCTATGTGTGGTCACCATCATAAAGTGAGTCAAGTGTTGTCTTGTTCAACTTATATTTTCTTTCAAAGGAATAACACCAAGCCCTAGTTTTATTCCTTGTATTAGGGTGATTGTAAAGGGCCACGCTCCCCAGTACAAGAGTTCTAACCTATTCTATTATAATTTGTAATTTAATGAAGAATGGTTTTAAAATTTTAATTATTGTCATGTGCACTAGTTGATTCACTGATGTGTGTATATTTCGTTGTGAAAAGTAGATGCGTTGTGGAACTTGAGTGTGTTTGCATCAAATATTCATTGGGGGACTTTAAAAATCACCACATGCTCCAAAATCTCAAGGTTTTAGGGGTGTTGAAGAATATTGTCGAATTAATCTCCGTGTTTTCTAGGTGTCGGTACACTTTTTCGTTTGAAAAGCGGTGTATCGGTAGACAACTGTGTTCTCGTGATCGTCGATAGATTCTCAAAGATTTCTACTCTGTCGGTATGTAAGAAGAATATCACAGCAGAAGCCACTGCTAAACTCTTCTTTAAACGAGTGTGGGTGCATTTTATGATCTCGCAGTCTATGATCTCAAATCAGGACAACGGATTCCTCAACACATTTTGGTCTAGCCTATTTTCAATCCTGGACACCAAGCTCACTAAGTCCACAGCTTTCCATCGCCAAACTGATGGCCAGACATAGGTCGTCAACATGATGATTGCACACATTCTATGCATGTACATTTAAAAGCATCCACGTACATAGGATGAGATCCTTCCATATGTACAAAACAGTTATAATCGGGCTCTCCACATCTCAACTAACTACAGCCCATTTGAGGTGGGCCTGGGCTTCTAGCCACTATGTCTCGTTGACGTAGCCATGCTATTTGTGGCTACTCAGGCCAATTCGGCTCATGTCCAGTCTAAAGCTGACAAAGCGAACAACTTCATTGAGCACATTTAGCACATCCACCAGCAGGTTCATGACGTATTGGATAGGGCCATTGCTAAGTACAAGAAACGATGTGATCAACATTTGTTGCCACACCACTTCAAGGTGGGTGAAAAAGTGTGGCTACATTGGCAGAAGGAGTGCCTCATTAGACCCCACTGCAAGCTTCGTCCGCTCCGGTGTGGGCCATAGACCATCACCAAGGCTGTAGAGAACAATTACTTCGAGCTTATTATTCCACCATTCCTTGGTCTACATCTAGTATTCAATGTGGACCGCCTTCGCCCCTATTTCCTACCTCTACTAGACACCTCTAGCATTGCAGAAAAACTCACACCAACATATTTAAACCCCGACCGTATGGAATAGGCCATCATAGATTTTTATCATCAACATGCAAATCAAGAAAACTCACCAACAGTAGAGCCAACTATATCGGGTTTTCAAAGTTGGTCATCTCCTACACCAAGGAAAGTGATTCACTAGGGACCAAGTTTAGCATAACTTTCCTCATCTCATGGAGGAATTCACCATGATGGGGACCATTGCTTCCTGAGGGGGGAGGAATGATCCAGGTGGATATTGGTGGCAGCTCGCCTATTCCACTTAGGGCTCCACCATTTTTTCTTTCATTTTTCCAGTTTCCTTAATTATAACACAATTTACTATTTTTAGTAGTTTTTCGGGTCATAAACTTTTGGAGCCATTTTTAGGCCCTGAACGAATTTTTTTGGGCATCAAACCTCCAACAAATATGAGTCTCTTACAGTTGGGGGGCAGATATAAAATATATAGCACCAAATTTAACATAGAATCAGATTTAACAATTTACATCTTATTTATGGAGGGACCTAAGCCATATTAACCAAAAAAATGACAAAATAATCAAACAACCAATTAACGATATTTCAAGTTGGCCAATATACAACATCTTCGTCTTTCTACTCATGCATATAGAAGTCCATGTGTTCCAACCAAACCTCATTCACTTGCAGTCTTTGCTCAGTTTGATGAAGTTATTCCATAATTTCAAATTGAGAAAATTGGATGTCATTTGAATATGCCACCATTTCGCTGTTATTCTCATACCTGTGATCGTTGATTATATCCAAGTTGACATGGATTCCTTGCAATTAATAAGTTATCAATTCCATGGAGAGAGTCGACACCACACAACCAAAGAAGGAGCATGGTTCTGTGTTATGTCCTCTTCTATATCTATATTTTCGAAGTGCTCAGAGCTCTAAGAAGATTCTCTAACTCCACTAGAAATGGTTTTGGCAAGATGCCCACCCCATTTGCACTGTCACCCCCTGTGTTGTGAAATGTCTACAAAAAAGGAAAATTTATCTACCAAACCCAAAATCGAGACCATCCAACCCATGCAATACTCCATTGTAAGAGGGTTGTAAAATACAAGTACCATAATAGAAGATGAGGCCATAATTAAAGATGAAGAAATGGTTCGTAAAACAGTTGGTACTTCAGAGAATTTACAACTCGATGAAATGGATGGAGAAGGGGTAGAATGTAGTTGTTGCTATCGGGAATTTCAATGTCAAAATGTGGTATAGTGTGGAGATGGGAATCAGTTTTGTTTTGAATGTATAGAGAACCAGGTTAATCAAGTCCTTTGTGGAGGTGTGAGGGAACATGGCTCTCTATCTTGCTTCGCAGCTGATGAAGAGTGCAAGGAATCAATTCCCTTGTCAGAGATTAGTAAAGCTATTCCAAATGACGTTTTTGAAAGATATGAATATCAGCAGGCACAAGAAGCATTAGCTGAAGCCAAAATTGAGAATTTAATTTATTGTCCATTTTGTAGCTTTCCATATGAAATAGACAATTGTGCATAAGTCTTGGACTGTCCAAACCCTAAATGTTTAAAATCTTCATGTATCCAACGCAAGGGGCTGAGTCACTTACCACTACGCTCTGAAGAGGTTGATGAAAAATCAGCTGAAATTTCTCTTCGTAGGAAAGTTGAAGAGAGGATGGCGAAAGCTTTGATAAGAGAATGTAACGTTTGCAAGTCATCGATAATCAATTCGGGTGGATGCAATATCATGACATGTGACTGTGGGAACCGAATGTGTTACGTTTGCAGACAGACAATTTCAAATTTACATTTTTGTATTTGTGGTCCACGTATTGGGGAACTAGGGAAACCCTGTCCACAATGCAACAGATGTTATATTTATGACTCTGAGATAGAAGCTAATGAGGCTCTCGCTGCCAGGGACGAATCCTTCAAAGAATTGGCTGCCATAAATCCTGAGTTGCATGCTCTGGAAATTGGACCTCCCCTCGAATGGGTTATACCGCAACCATACACAAAGGGGCAGACAAGTCGTATGCAACCTTTTCGTAAATGTGAATATATAATTCTAGAAGAATACAAATCTCTGCTTGCTAGGGTGGAAGCCAAGAAGGAATATAAGAAGGACCTGCTTGCTAGGTTGGAAATGATTCGCATGAATCGTGCATTGCGTGATCTCTAAATTCAACATCCCCTCAATAGGCTGGAATTCAACGTACATGGGATCAACTTGCAAATCGTTGAAATGAACTGAGACCTACGCAAGAGTTCAACGTACACAGTAATCAACTTGAAAATACGGTTGTACCTCCACCGCTACCTGTGCCACAATTGTTCGATCATTGTCATCAGCTTGCAAACATGCATCTACCTCGATCGTCACCTCCTCCTCCAGAATCGTTGGAAAATGGTAGTCAGATTTCAAATGATGGTGCACCTGCACGCTTATCTCCAAAAAGTCCCTAAATATTTGGCTATATGATTGTTGTATTCTAAAAAATATTTGCACCCTATTATCAAGTATTCCTATATCACATCCTTATTTACTACTAGAATAAGTGGGATCATAAATAGTTCTTCACACTACTACTCAAATTCTTTATAAAACATAGGTTGAATGCGAAACTGTCTCGATTATCTTTATTTTAGTTAGTCAATTATATTCACAACTATTAGTGGGGAGGTATTATAGTTTATCATAGTAAAATGGTAAAATACAATTTGTTATCTTACACCTAAAATATCTAGTAAGTATGCACATTTATTGAGTGGATAGGTTAATATAGAAAATAGTTAAATTTGAGAGATGAATACGAAGAAGCATTTTTAAGAGATAAAAATGATAATTGAGAAATGTCTCATTCTTAAGATTGCTTAACCTAGAAAATCATTTTTTCCTATGCAAATCTACCTTGAGCCAAGTATAGATGTAGTTTTAAAGCAAGAATGAGGATACTTTACTTATGCTTCAAGTAAAATTAGAATATGGAGAATCAATTAAGTACACTTCACAAAAGAATTTCTCACCAAAGAACCCAAATGAAGGGGTTTTGGACCCAAGATGGAGTTTAAAATATAAAGGAAAAATTAAAAGGAAAAAGCTATATTTCCTGAGGCCTAATTGGATACAGACTATAAGTTATAGGAGGCCCTAGTTTGAAGGCAAGAACATCAAGTGAGGAGGATCTCATTTGATCAAGGAGGCTAGGAGAAATGTAGTCCTAAAGTAGGTTGGGTTAAAGGGTTTGGAAGGGTTGCTAAAGGAAGGCCATGATCATCCACCAAGAGCAAGATCATCATGTGAGGGTTCACAAGAATGCCACATACTTTAATAGGTTCGAGATAGGAAGAAGCATGGCATATTTTTGGCTCTCTTATGGCACATCGAGCTCAGGAGAGGCGACTCATAAGAATTTAGCACAAGAGAAAAAGTAGCCACATCTGTAATATTCACTAAGGTAACGATAGTTTGAGGGTCATAGATATCTAAAGTTCTAGTAAATATTTTGTCAACGAAACGCCTAGAATCTATGGATCCATATGAGCTAGGTTGATTCTCTTATGGAGGAAAGAGTTTCTTTTTTTGCTCTCGGTGGATAGGGTTTGTTCTAAAAAAATTAGAATAGAAGGATAATTCCCTAGTTAGGGAGGCCTCCTAGCATGTTCAGTCCATAAGGTACACCCTTAAGTTTGTGAAAAATCTGCATAGAAGTAGAGGGGTCGTTACCCTTCGAGAGAGGTTTATATCTCAAATATATACGACATATTTGGAATATGGTTTGCATAACCATATGTAGAGATAAAAAATCCAAAGGAAGGTTGAATATGAGTAGAATATTGAGAAGAATAAATGTGCCATATGTGGAATGGATAGACAGGAAGTATAGTTGTGGACATAGATCTGAAGCATCCTATAAATATTTATTCAATGGAGCATTATTGGATGATTTATGACCCTAGTTCATTCATCTACAAACTGCTACAAGGATGATAAGAGGATTAGTTCAGATTTTTTCATATAATATTGGACAACCAAGAAACTAGTACATAAGAATAGTGATTTTCATAGGGAAAACTGATGGAAGTCCAACTACAGTTGGAGGGTTTTTAGTTGACTTCCAAATAAGATCCCTAAGTCATGTACTTTCGAAGGAAAGCAAGACTGGTAGAAGGGTAGGTGTTTTGGGCCTAAGGAAGTATATAATTTGAAGGACTAAAGTAGTAGTCAAGTGGGCTAGCCAACTAGCCCTAGATCACTATATTATAGAGGATTGAGTTAGTGAGGAGAAGGGAAACCTCCATAGCCCTAGACTTGTCATATTAGAGTAGGGGTATGAAAAAATTGGGCAGACAAAAGAGTTGTTTACAAATGGAGTTGTGAACAATTGATAGAAAAGCTTGAATGTTGCAGACCTTAAAGGAAAAAAGAGAGAGATAGAGGGGAATTTTTTTTAATTGAGATCATTTATAGAGGCAGATTGAGGAGTTGCATAATGGGAGGCAAAAGGACCTGCCAGATGTCTTTAGGACATGTGCACAAAAAAGGCTATGTGTGGTCACCATCAAAAAGTGAGTCAAGTGTCGTCTTGTTCCACTTATATTTTCTTTCAAAGGAATAACACCAAGCCCTAGCTTTATTCCTTGTATTAGTGTGATTGTAACGGGCCACGCTCCCCAGTACGAGAGTTCTAAGCTATTCTTTTATAATTTGTAATTTAATGAAGAATGGTTTTAAAATTTTAATTATTGTCATGTGCAATAGTTGTTTCACTGATGTGTGTATATTTCGTTGTGAAAAATAGATGCGTTGTGGAACTTGACTGTGTTTACATCGAATATTCTAAGACCAAACCTAGATTCTCATGTGTCGTGGAAATTCAACATATGTCGTGTTCACTTAATAACTACATGTAAATAATCTTAGGTTACTCATGTCCAATCTCAACTCATCCCACTTAACAAACACAACAACAAATCAATTCGGCTCACAATTTCCCATAAACGTTAAAGAAAGAAAATCAATTGAGTCAGGAGAAACGTAAAGATAACTTTCCAGATTTTGTGTGTGGCTCATAAAACATAACATTAATGGAGATGTTAGTCCCAAGAGAGGCCTACGTGTTATTAGGAATGGAGGGAATAATTCATATGTAGAAGAGAAAAGGTTCCATAATGTGCATATTATGTATATTGCTCAAAGTTGTAAGATACATATATTAAATGGATATACTCCAAGATTATCATATACGGTATACAATCAATATATATTTATGTCATGTGAATCCAAGTTTTTTTGTATATTATTAGCTAAAGAAAAATAATGCAAAGAATATTTTCAAGTTTAAATATATATGTGGTTAATAGTGTTAAGCTTTAGGTAAAATAAATATAGGCGTCATTTTGACATTTTAGTAAGGATAAGAGAGTTATATCCTTAGTTAGTATAGTGGGATTAGAACTAACTCGCACAATTTTTTTTTTCAAAAATATGGGAATGAAGGGAGGGTGATTTCTCTTAATAGAAATAAATTCCTAGGTAGAATTAAGGATACAGGTTAGTATCATCAAACAAATTAAGAATCAGTACAGTGAGAAGGGAAATGACTGGCACGGGTTGCGAACAAAGATTCTTAACATAATAACCACTGTATGGTGGATGAAAAAAATAAGACAAGCGGTAATATGTGAAGGTGATATTTAGAAAAAGTATACAAGAATATTTCTTGATAATTAAGGGAGTGACCTTAATTAAACCCGAAATGGTAATTCATTTCTTGAAAGTCTGTAGTAGGATAGCACTACACCATCATTGATTTCTATCAGTAGAAAAAAGAAATTCAGTAAGTGGAGTTGTTACAAATTGTTATAGATTAATTAGTAATCAATAAGTTTGTTGAACTTTACAATGATCTTAAATTAATAATAATAATAATAATAATAATTATTATTATTATTATTATTTTTCTTATTCTTATTATTATTATTATTATATAAAGAGTATCATTTCTAGAATAATGATTTTTACTATAAGATTTTATTTTTGACTAAGTCATTTCCGTTTATTTTTGTGATTTTTTTTTAATTAAACATTCAATTTATATTACTAAATTTAAAATTACATATATAGTTTTTACTGCTTGTCTTACCTCATTTCAACCAGATTTGTTGGGACGGAGAGTTCGAGTATATAACACCAAATTTAACATAGCATGAGATTGAGCACTATACATCTAATTTATGTAGGGAAAGAATCCATATTAACCGAAAAAATGACAAAATAAGCAAACAACCAATCAACGATATTTCAAGTTGGCAAATGTGCAACATGTTTGTCTTGCTTCTCATGCATATGGAAGCCCATGTTTTCCATCAAGCCTCTATCACTTGTAGTCTTTACTGAGTTCGACAAAGTTATTCTAGAATTTCAAATTGAGAAAATTGGGTTTCATTCGAATATGCCACCATTTAATTGTGGTAATCATGCCTGTGATCATGCCCAATATCCAAGTTGACCAAAGAAAGAGCATGATTATCTGTTATCTCCTCTTCTATGTTTGTATTGTATAAGCACTCTTCGCTCTAAGAATATTCTAACTCCAGTAACAATGGATGGGGCAAGATGTCGACCCCCTTTTTACTATCACCCTCTCTACTTTGACATGTCTACAAAAACGAAGAATTTCTCTACCAAAGTGTGACTCGAGACTAGCCAACGCACGCAATACTCCAACACCCCAAATTCCTCCCAAGATCACCATAGTAAGAGGGTTTGATAATACGAGTACCAGCACAGCACAAGCCGAAGACTGGAAACTCTCCATCTCTAGACTCTCCAACAATACACCAGAAAATTAACACCGAGATTGAAATTGATCATACATTCCACACAAACTTCTTCTAAATGCCACAATAATGCACGAAAGACCTCCCTGAGACATCAACCTAACACTTGAACGGAACTTCATGAGCAAAATATGAGACACACATTGGGTGGTTCCAAAAAAGAGGACTCAATAATCTAAATAAACGTTTTTTAATACATTATAAATTGAAATATCCTAAATTTAGAATTAATAAATTTTAAAACCCCTCATGATCCATGTCCCTAATCAAATGACACATAAAATGAAACAAAATAATTTCATTGGGGGACTTTCAAAATCACCACATGCTCCAAAATCTCAACGTTTTATGGGCGTTGAAGAATATTGTCGAATTAATCTCTGTGTTTTCTAGGTTTGTCGATACATTTTTTCGTTTCAAAAGTGGTGTATCGGTAGACAACTGCGTTTTCGTGATCGTCGATAGATTCTCGAAGATTTCCATTATGTCAGTCTGTAAGAAGAATTTCACAGTAGAAGCCACTGCTAAACTCTTCTTTAAACGAGTTTGGGTGCATTTTGGGATCCTGTATTCTATGATCTCAGATTTAGACAAGGGGTTCCTCAACACATTTTGGTCTAGCCTATTGTCAATTCTCGACACCAAGCTCACTAAGTCCTGAGCTTTCCATCCCCAAACTGATGGCCAAACATAGGTCGCTAACATGATGATTGTACACATTCTACACATTTACATTTAAAAGCATCCACGCACATAGGATGAGATCCTTCCATATGTACAAAATAGTTATAATCGGGCTCTCCACATCCCAACCGACTATAGCCCCTTTTAGGTGGGCCTGGGGCTCTAGCCACTATGTCTCGTTGACGTAGCCATGCTATTTGTGGCTACTCAGGCCAATTCGGCTTATGTCCAGTCTGAAGCTGACAAAGCAAACAACATCATTGAGCACATTCAGCAAATCCACTAGTAGGTTCATGACATATTTCATAGGGCCATTGCTAAGTGCAAGCAACGTCATGATGAACATTGGGTGCCACACCACTTCAAGGTGGGCGACAAGGTGTGGCTACATTTGCAGAAGGAGTGCCTCATTGGACCCCACTGCAAGCTTTGTCCTCTCTGATGTGGGCCGTAGACCATTACCAAAGCTGTAGAGAACAATTCCTTCGAGCTTAGTATTCCACCATTCCTTGGTCTACCTCTAGTATTCAATGTGGACCACCTTCAGACCTATTTCCCACCTCTACTGGACACCTCTAGCATTACAGAAAAACTCACACCAACAGATTTAAACCTCGACTATATGGAATAGGCCACCATAGATTTTTATCATCGACATGCAAATCAAGAACACTCACCAACAGTAGAGCCAACTGTATCGGGTTGTCAAAGTTGGCCATCTCCTACACCAAGGAAAGTGATTCACTAGGGACCAAGTTCAGCAAAACTTTCCTCATCTCATGGAGGAACTCACCACAATGGCGATCATTGCTTCCTAAGGGAGGAGGAATGATCCAGGTGGATATTGGTGGTGGCCCGCCTATTCCACGTAGGGCCCCACCATTGTTTCTGTCAGTTTTTCAGTTTCCTTAATTATAACAAAATTTACTATTTTTAGTAGTTTTTCGGGTCCTAAACTTTCAGAGCCATTTTGAGGCCATAAACGGCTTTTTTTGGGCATCAAACCTCCGAAAAATATGAGTTTGTTCCGGTTGGGAAGGAGAGATAAAATATATAGCACCAAATTTAACATAGAATCAGATTTAACAATTTATATCTTATTTATGGAGGGACGTAAGCCATATTAACCAATAAAATGACAAAATAATCAAACAACCAATGTTGTGTAACCAGCTCCAAAAATAGAGGAAAAGAGATATCAAGGCCTTAGAAATGGGCCACTTCGAGGGGGCAACCTCCAATACATTACATAAATGAACAATTCTTGGATGATACAAATGAACAAAACATCCTTCTATATATAGGAGTCCATGGGGCCACAATGTAATCCTAGCCGACCTAACAATAATAATGTAAGGGCACAATAATAACAATATGGGGGTTACAGGGGTACAATAATAACAATAAGGGGGACTACACTAACATAATAAGGGGATACACTATTAATATAGATACTTAACATGCGCCTCTCCTTCAAACAAGTGTTGTCCTCAACGGTTGATTATTTCTTGATGCTTCTGTATAAAATTCTCATCCTCCCATGTGAAATCTTTTACAGGAAATTTCTTCCACTTGCTGAGATACTCTAAAATTGATCGTACTTATCGATTTATTGTTTCTATGACTGCTTCATAACTTCTTTCCACGTGATGTTGATCTTCCTATTGTTTCATTAGATTCTGCACCAAAGTTTGGTTATCCTTTGAGAGTTGGAAAACTTGTTGTTGATGCTCGATGTGATCTTCCACTAATTTATCGTCCATATTTGCTATTATTTGATCCTTCAAACCATCCAAATTAGCCTCCATTTCTGCTTTTAAATCATCTATTTCATCTTCAATTTCTCTTCGTAAGATTGAAACTTGTTGCACTTGGTACAGTAATTTTAATATCTCATACTGCAACTCTTTCTCTTCATGCATCATAGTATAGCTTTTTCTTGCTTTTGAGGAGCTTGATATTGAAATCTGATTATCTCTGCGATTGTAGCACTTCAATATTTGAGTTTCGGTACCAACGTAGCCCTCTAAATTATCTTTCGAATGCCAGAGGTCTGACCTAATTTGGATTCTCCAAGACAAAGTTGTGTCCAATCTCCCACAATGACCTAATTCTAGACTTGTTAAGTAGAACCAAATTGTAGGACTTGCCACGTGTCACTGTTTCATCCTTTGTCTTTGAAATTGATAGCCAAGAAACTAAGGTCCGTTTACTTGCGACCACCTTTACGGCACTCCAATCCAATGCCCAGAGAGAGAGTTATTTAACTTTTCCCACGATCACCTCTTTGAGATGAAATTCAGGAGCTTGAAAAAGCACTACATTCCACAGATCACATCTCCAAAAATATTGCGAACCAAGATCTGAAATTTTTTGACGAATTTCCTTAGGCTTTCAGCTTCTCACCATACAAATCTCAGATTCTGAAACTTTGTACAAAAAAATTTATAGCGCAAATGCCACGATGACCTGTTTAGGAGCTTGAAAAAATACCTAAATTCCACAGATGACATCTATGAAATTATTGTGAACCAAGATCTGAAATTTTTATACAACCTCCCTCAGGATTTCAGATTCGCACCCTAAAACTTTCAGCTTCTGAACCTTCGTAGAAAAAAATTTATAGCGAAAATGCCACGATGACCTGTTTGGAGCAGCGAAACCCTAGAATCCAAAGCTCTCATACCAAATGTTGTGTAACCTGCTCCAAAAATAGAAGAAAAGAGATATTAACGCCTTAGAAATGAGCCACTTCTAGGGGGAAACCTCCAATACATTAAATAAATGAACAATTCTTGGATGATACAAATGAACAAAACCTCCTTTTATATATAGGAGTCCATGGGGCCACAATATAATCCTAGTGGGGCTACAATGTAATCCTAGCCGACCTAACAATAATAATGTAAGGGCACAATAATAACAATATGGGGGTTACAGGGGTACAATAATAACAATAAGGGGGGCTACACTAACATAATAAGGGGATACACTATTAATATAGGGCCATGTTTTCTTGTTGAAGCATCACCTGTAACTTATTTAATTCTTGAGACAACTGATGTTCTTTATGTATAACTTGTTGTTCAAGCTTTTGCTTTTTAATATTCAATTTCTCTTTGAGCTGCTCAGTCTTTTGACTTTCTTCAATGAGCTGTTGTTCTAGCTGTGTTATCCTTTGTTGATCCGTTGTTGCCCTTTCTTCTAATAGAGCTATCTTTTGATCTTTTTCCTTTATCAATTGACTGACCTCAGAGGCTTTGTCTATTGTAGTTGTTGTATAAGCCCCCACATATTGAGATAATTTAGTTAAATCCTCTGAGGGATTAACTTCAGAATCCTTCTAGACAACATTAATTAATTCAATTTGGGGAGATGAAAATAGACCTTGATCAATTTCCTTTTCTTTCTTTGTTTTTTAACTACAACCCTATGCTTTGGATTGGAAAAGACATCTAGAGGTGGTATATCTTCAATCTTTAATACAATTTACTCGGAAGGATTTTCAAGAATAATCTCAATATCCTGTCTATTAGTATAGCTGAATGTTCCTTCATTTGTAACATTGGTGACTGAAGGCTATTGTGTTGCGTGCGTTTGCATTGTAGACACATTCTGAGAATCTTTCTGGCCCTTGATCTATTGATCAAATTGTTCCCATTCCTTCAATAACTTTGAATGATCATCTATATCCATTTCAGTGGAATTACCATCCTTATTTCCTGTATTTTCCTTTTCCTGCTCTGTTTCAGTATTCTTTTCTTCTCTGTATTCTTCATGTTGTAGAGGATTAGTTCTCAATTGATCCAGAGGTATTTTTAGTAGTCTATTATTTCTGAACTATAAGAATTCTTCCATGCCATTTGCTCCAAACTTTAATTTTGCTAAATGTTTAACTTGTGAAAATCCTTCGGCCGAGGCAAATAGATCATCGAAATCTGCATCTTGATGTTCAAATTTTGAAATCTGTACCATATATGTAAAATTGAAGGCAACCTTCTTCGGATCATACTATATTTTGGGAATGGTTGCCAATCTGAGCTCTTTTATCTTTTGGGCTTATTTCTCTGCACGTTTGAAATCATGCAGAGAAAAAGATCCACATTAGACGGGAAATGTCGGCCACATCAGCTTCTTAGAATTTTTTAGGTTTCTGGACATTCCTTTCTCTACTATCTGATAAGCTATTTCTCGGCCTAATAGTTTGTCAGGAACGTACAAGGGAAAAACATGAGGATCAATGATACTTCCGAATATTCGGATATAAGTGAATTTTTCTTCCCCAAGCCAGCTTCCGATTGAGGTTAGGTCAGTGTTGGCCTCATCAGATAACCTCAGAGCAGGTTTATTGAATATAAATTGATGAACTGGCAGAATGAATTCATTGCAAATTCTGTATATGTGGTCTTTATAATAGGATTTCCAAAGATATTTGTGATAAATGTGGATAGGAATTGGACTTTGAGAGTCCATTTCCAACCTAAAATAGGGAACTCAGAATTGAAATATATGGTATCAATGATATAGGGACTGCTATAGGGTAAAATTGTTGGGTTGTTGGTTATCGTATATCCCTCTCAGGGCTTTCCGGTGCCCGAGGTAGACAGTAAGATTAGTTGTACAGTTCACAAAGATGGCATATGCATGTTCATATTAACTTAAAACCACTTGATAGAAAAAGATAGAAGATTACATCTTTAATGATCTTGGAGTCCTTTGGAGAGCACTAGGTAGCGAAGTAGCGGTTCTCTTTCACCAGCTCCAAATCTAGGTCCTGCAATCAATTAAAGCACCCGTATAATTTCTAACATAACATACATTTACTATCAATTAAGTCAATATATAATAAAAATTTAAATTGTGCACATCTAAGCCATTCATCTCATGCTATATAAGTGATTAAATATTAATGACAATATCAATGCATAGAATGGACAAAACAGATACAGTTCTATTGATTTATAAAAAGGAGGATTACAACCGTCGGTTGCACCAAGCCCTCCTCAGCCTTCCAATCTCTCTATCTCTTAAAGTGGTGATGTCTTGATCAACAAGTTCTCAATGAACCTCTTTGACCTTTGACCTTCACACTACAACAATGATCTCTACTTCACAAGTATTCGAAAACTTGACAATCCTGTGACCTTGAACCAAGAGCCTTCAACTCCATTTTATAGGAGATGGAGAGAGTAATCATTGCCCTTCTCTTTCCACCAGTTCTGAATAGAAAAAAACCAAGATGTTTCCCCAACCTCCATGCTTTTTCCTTCTTTGAGAGTTCAGTTGTTTATGGCAATGCCCAATAAGAGATTAGTGCTTTGCAGTTTCCTTTTTGTACTGACTCTCTTGTGAGAAAAAACTGGAGATTCAAATCATTCTCTGCGGGTTTTTCCCGTTTCAAACTTAAAACATGAGTAACGATGCCCTCTAGTGTAAACAAAGCGTTGACCTAGCCACTAACGCGGCCTATTCACTGATCAGCTGCGTTATAACGCTCTTGTGTTGTTATAGAGAGGCGTTACCTTGGCAGAAATAGGTTTAATTTAGGTCTTTGTATTCCTTCCATATTTGTCTTCTCCTATGAGCTGATGAGGAGGTATTTTGACCTGTAACAAATGCCCCCTAAAGTGTGAGGTCAGAGATGAAGACGATGGCCGAAATACTTTACAATGTGTGTAGTAGAGATAAAGAGATTGAAAGACTAAGGAAAACCTGAAACAACAACATATGTCAGAAAATATAGTATTTGCCTTGAGTCGGGCATTCCCATGCTCAGTAGCTTAAACAACATGATTTCTCTAGAATAGAGATATGAAGAATCTGTCCACCGATAAGCACAATGTGGGAGTGTCTGTCATAATAGGATCAGGTTGAAGAAGCTGTCTCCATAAACAATATCGCAACTTGGGGAAGGGAACACAACTTTAATGATGTAACCTTTTCCCCAAGGTCTTGACCGTCGATTCGATTAAACTGCATATTCCTCAACATGTCAATGAAGGAGCTTTCGTCGAACATGTGAAAAATCGTCTGATTACCAGTAATTAATGAAAATTGTTAACAGACGCGAAGGTGGCCATCGATAATGATGATGGTCCCTAAGATGCACAGTACAATCTAGCGAGTGTGAATAAAAAGAGTTGAAGTCGAACACTCATAGAATCATTCGACCAGGAGCCAATGATGAAGACTCTTGATCAAACACAAGACTACCTGCCACTGATGTCTGCAAGTATCTGGGTACTGATGGGTTTCTGGATCAACTTCCTAGATAAGATGCTGAAGTCGATAGGAAGAGATTTGTTGAAAGGTAGGCACTGAAGCGTCCTACATCAGTCAACACGAAACGGAAACCAACTGATTTTGTTTATGATTGAGATAATGGAGAGTAAATGGGGATGTCGGACGACAAATAATTTCTGGCATAATGAGCGGTTTGGTTGATAACAGGAGCAATAGATAACGAGATCTGCTTGAACAATAGAAGGCACTGTAACAGGGTACTAGGCAGCTGAGGCTTAATGAACACCGAAGAGTGTTTTAGGATTTTACCGGTGCAGGGACACTGGGAAATGAAGGCTAATACTCATAGATTGTAGGGTTCTGCTAACTGTGAAAGAGTTTTCTGAGAAGTGCCATGTTCAAGATTTTTGCTGCCAAATCGACCTTTCTGAAATGTAATAGAGGTAGTATCCATTTTGTGCAAATTTTTTCCCCGTCTGATTAAGTTTAACGAGTCCAGATGAGTAAACTTGGTGATTTTTTCATGTTTAGAGAGTCTGAAAAATGTCGTAAAAGACAACTCTGTGCCTCGTCTGATTAGGTTTAACGAGTCCAGACGAGTAATCTTGGTGAATTTTTCATGTTTAGAGAGTCTGAAAAATATCATAAAAGACAACTCCGTGCCCCGTCTGATTAGGTTTAATGAGTCCAGACGAGTAAACTCGGTGAATTTTTCATATTTAGAGAGTCTGAAAAATATCGTAAAATACGACTCCATTGGGGTACCTTTGTCATGTCTTGATAATTGGGCACGGCAAAGGGATAATAGTAAGCCCGAAACAGTTCATTTTTCGTAAGTTAGTCCATCGAAGCTGGAAAAGTGAGAAATCTATGTTCGATGGACGTCTGCCTCATTTTGTTATGAGTACGAGGAGACGGAGTAAACTCAGTACTCTTTGTGAAATTTTAACGAGTCCAAAAAAGAAAAACTCGGTGCCCTCCGTGGAATTTTAACGAGTCACGCGGAGAAAACTCGGTTACTTTTTCGGTTTAAAGAGCTTTGAAAAAGAGGAAAAGAATGGCTCCTTACTCTTTGTCGAGGTAGTTTAATGAGCCTAAAAAAGTTAACTCGGGGTTTTTTCAGTTTTATGAGCGAGAAAAAGGTTCCTGAAAAGAAAGCTCAGTGCTTCTTCATAGTTTTAACGATTCTGAAGAAGAGAAATCTAGGTTGTTCGGATTAACGAGCAAGAAAAAGACCATATAAAAAGAACGCTCGATATCAACTTCGTATAAGTTTAACGAGTTCGAAGAAGGGAACTCGAGGTTTTTCAGATTAACGAGCAAGAAAAATACCGTAAAAAGAATGCTCAAAATTTCTTGATCTCTTTCTCGTCAATAGAAGAATCTATGTCGGGAAGTTTCTTGTAAGACCAAGCAAACACATCGCGGAATTCCTTGAAAAGGGATGTGAAGCATGCAATTTCCTCAGGATTGCAATCGACTCCAATCTGAATGTTTTCCACGGTACCCGTTTTGACTGAGATATCAATGAGCATTGTCTTAGAAAGATAACCTATGTTCCCTTCCGAATCGATAATTTGAACAGTCATGTAAGCGGAGGGAACCATCTCAGGTGGGTCAAAGGATGGGATTTCAGTTTTTATCACGTCCGAGTCGATCATCGAAGCGCGATGGTGAAACTCTCCCCAAGGTCGTTCTTCTAGAGACATGATCTCTCGAATAGCTTCGTCTGTAGGCAAGACTTCATTGAGGAGATCTTTAGAGAGAACTGTGATGGGTGGGAGGTTTGTACCTTCGGTCGAAACCATAGCAGTGGAGGGTTCACATGTGATTTGGATGGCTTTGTAAGCCAACTCGGCTAGTGAGAGTAGCATCTGATCTCCGTAGGAATCAATGTCTGAAGGTGCCAGGATGATCCATGGGTCGATAGAGCCATCCAAAGTGGTGGATATCATTGCAACCGTGTTTGGGATCTGTGGCGGTAGGAGAGGAAAACAACCTAGTAGGGAAGATTCCTTCAGAATACCGGTACCAATATTGACGTAAGAGTCAGGAAAGCCTCCTATTAGGGGTACAGTGATACTTGGTAACGTGGCATAATCAGGGGTGCAGAAGGATAACTGATCCACTGTGACTATTTTCCCATCCAATGGAAATAGGATGAGTCGGAAGACTAAAGAAACAATGGCAGTCATGGCATAAGACCAACTGCGACCGAGCAATAGTTTATAGTCAAGATGGCGATCTACGACTTCAACGTCCACGGTTACCGTTTTCCCACTCAGAGTGATGGGAAAGCTAATAAGGTATCCTTTTGGGAGGAACTTGTGGCCATCGAAAGCTTTGAGGGAAATCGACGGCGGTGTTAAGGTAGGAGAACCTAAAGCAAGCTAGCAAGCTTGTGACATAACGCAGGTCGAAGCACCTGCGTCTATGACAGTGCGATGGATTGGTCTCCCTTTCGACACAACCTGCACCTGGAATGCGAGTTGGTGTGAGAGGTGAGGTTTAGATTTTTCCATATCAAAGATAGCTAGCATGGAATCCTGGGGGTCTATTCCACAAATGGCCGAAAGCAAGGCTTTCCTTTGTGCTGGACAGGTTTGTAATAATTCGAGAGCAGACATAGCTGACGGTGCCTGCGCCAAATCTTCTACCATGTTGTAGTTTTGGGCTGCATGTGCAGAGGTGTTATGAGTCGTGCGTCGAAGTGTCCCTTTGGGGGGACGAATCACGGGGTCAGCAGTAGGCCGTTCGATATGCAAATTGTTGGGCGACAGTGGATTTGAACTAGTACCAGGTTCTTGAGCATCTATGGTAGGATTTCCATAAAGCTTGGATCAAGTTTGAAGTTCAACACTCTCAATGCCATAAATGGAGGATGGTCCTTCGCTAGAAGGATGTGAACCACCATTGCCCCGTTGATGGGGTTGTGGCAGGTTGTCAACCATGTGTTGATGTTACTGCTGTTGATTAGGGAAAGCATTATGAAGAACGACAGGTGTTCACCTAGAATCCTTGTTGGCAATAAAATCGGTGCATTCCTGCAGCCGAGGACATTTGTATGTCAAGTGGTCCTCTGCACAGATCTTGCAAGGAAATTTCATGGGTTTATCCTTCCCTTTGTCATTTCTGGCAGCATTTTTCTGATTAGGGTTATTCTGATTGTCCGACTTTTCTTCCAAAGAAGACGTCTTTTTCTTGTTCTTCTTATTTTTCCCGCTAGGTTTTTGTGAGGTTTGCACAGAATTTACCTCATCGGTAGGAAGAGTAGTCATTTGGTGAGGGGCGGTGGTAGCCGAAGATGGCTGGGAGGCTTGCCCTCGAGACTGTTTTATGGCTACACCAGAGATTGTGCCAACGAGACCATTGGCATGAGCTCTGGTTTTCTGAGTAGCCGGAGGATTTGGGTTACCAGGGGCATTGGGGGGAAAATCATATAGTGTACCAGATTGTGAATAGATTAAATCCAAATGCTGGGCATGACAAATGCATTGATCTTTTGTAACCGCATCGAAAAGGCCAATGTCTTTAGAGATGTGGGGTAAGAGAGACTTACAAAACCAATTGGATAAGAGATGATTCGGGATTGGCGCTTTGACTAGCCTCCTCCTATGTCTCCATTCATGAATGTGATCGGAGATGTGGGTGGCGGTGTCTTGGCGCAGTGAGCTTAGTAGTTCTGTTCCGGTTTCAAATATGATTGGTAATTGGAAGTTCTTTAGAAACTCCGTTGCTAAAGCACCAAAAGTATTGATGGCATCTCATGGTAATTTAATATACCACTTGGCAGCATTTCCTGTAAGGGTGCGGGGAAACAGTCGAAGCCAGACACTATCATCCACCATGGAATTGGATATAGACCATAGATGAAAGGTAGTGATGTGTGCGGTTGGGTCGTCCCCTTGTTTCCCGTCGAAATTTGGGATGTCAGAAGGAATCTTATGCAGTACTGGAGGCCAGAGCGGGTTGTGATTGATGGGATCATTAGTCAGTTTATGGATATCGGGGATGTCCAAAGCTGCCAAAAATGGCAATTGTGGATTTTCCCCCGAATCTAACCAAGGCAGTATGGGCTGACTACTTAGACCATAGGGTCCACCCATCAATGTGTTACCAAGAGAATAAGTAGGACTTTGATAAAAACTTCCTATAGGTGGGGGAGTAGGGACATACTGTTGCTGTCCATAGCGCATATTGTATTGCGGGGCGAACGGTTGGTTGCCCCCAGTAAAAAAGTTCCCTCCCATTCTAGATGGAGGTTGGGGTTGGTTAGTCCAAATGGATGCAATAGAGTTTCCCGGACGCATGCTAATACTTGCATAGTTTGGCAACGACATAGACCCTACACCTATATTTGAACCACTTAAGGGAAAAGTATTAACAATAGGTTGTCCCATTTGTCCTAAGGATTGCAGGGGAAGTGAAATGTTTCCTGCTACTTGTGTGCTGGTGACACTGCCCCCTGGTATAGTGGCCAAGGGGTTTGAACTCAGCAGAGGGTTCCAACCGAAAGGGTTGCTAAAATGCACCAAAGTAGTCACACTCATGGGAGGAGCAACCGTGGGTCCCAAAGTGGTCACGGTAGGAGTAGATACTGAAGGATTTGGCGAGCTATTGACAGTCGTGATGACCGTAGGGTTGGGATTAGGTATATGTTGACTACTGGGGTTACCAAATGATGGCATAGAACTGACCACCGGCGGAGAGGATGGTGGCGAGCCTAGGATGGTTGCCATTGGCATCGACCCTGTGGATACTGGTGGTGAAATGGATGTTTGTGCGGCCGAAGACATATGTTGGCGTGGTGGAATCTGAACTATCACAGGCCCCAACGGATCAGTGAGTGGAGGATTGTAATGAGGTACAACCCCTTCCGTGAAAGGGTCCTCCGGAAATTCCGTATGATATGAGGCTATGTGAAAATCAAGATTAGTCAATGGAGACTGCTCTTTCGCAGAAGGCACGGGTTCACCAAGGTTCGGTTCTTCCTCAATAGTTAGAGGAGGTAGATCTTGTTGTCGTCGAGACAGATGGCGTGGGTTGGAGGACGCCACGGTGACCTGTTTATTTTTAACAAATTTTAATGAATTGTGATGTATTATAAAGTCTCAATGACAGTAACCAAACACCTAAAAAAGAAAAAAGGACTCTCTAAAATCAATCAACAAGCAGCCAGAATAGGGTGCCCTATCTAAGTACTACCATTTTCTGGTGATAAAATCTAGTATCACAATAGTATACAGAGAGGGTTGGTTGAAAGTACAGTTACGGTCACTCTAGTGCTTCACCCGAACCTCAGACGATAGGTGTAAGCACTCTCGTGAAGACGAGTACCCTCCTAAAGACCGAAGACAGAGTGGGTCCGTCTGTTTCAGGTACCAGGACAGCCCGTCCCAGTCACCTTGTGTAAGTCCCTAAAAAGTATGGCCACTAAAGATACCTCAAATCACAGACATCATCAGGGGGGTCCATGGTCAAGGATAGCGTGCTATATGGGCAAAATACCTAGATCCCAGGTCTAGTTTCGACATCCCCGAAGGGAACCCCAATATATAAGACACCCACCGGATGTATTCGAAGGCAGGCTACCTTCTTGTGCACCCAAGTGTTGTCTCGCGCTGAGATCCGGTAAAGGAACGGTCCCAATAATATGAGTGTAGTAGGATTTCGCTCGTTAATGACTCTAGTTTCAAGTTTGGAGATCTTGGGTGATTTTCTCACTTTTCCTAACCCAAGATCCTAGCCTGAACTATTGTTTGTGTGAGCTCAAAAAGAGTAATGTGATTGATTTTATTATCGCTTAATTCTTAGTGTACTTGATTATTAGTCTTGCGGAGGGGGAGTGGACGTATGAAATGTAATGAGACTCTAACTCAAGAAACCATGCAAAACATGCTCTAAATATTCAATTCGATGAAGAGTATTTCTACAAGGAGAGGTTTCTTTTCAACATCCATGCACTAACATTAAAATAGCACAATTCAACTTTAAAGATTCAGACTTCTATCTACCTCTTCTTAATAGTCTATGAACTGAAATTTTCAGAATTAACTCAGCTAGATGCAGCAAAAAAATAAAAATAAAATTTCTTCTCTAAAAAGTAAATTCTTTTGACACTAACTTTTCAAACAAGAGAAAACAAATAGAAATGCCAGCTTAGTAAACAAGCACAGGGATTCAGTCAAGGGGAGATATTGATGGTCAAAAAACTCTGCAACTAAAACAAAATCACAGCAGTGAACAACAAGTTTTGGCTGAGTAACGCACTGTCTCTGAGTAAAGACAGCGTTAATCCAGAGACTAACGCACTGTATTTAAGCAGAGCCAGCGTTATAACGCACTGGAAAACCTACAGGGGTAACGTTAGCCAGGGTAAAGTTCTTTAGATAGTCAAACATAAATAGGATTGAACTCTGCGAGCTTTTGAAATGTCTACTGGGCATAAATACTGGTCGGAAGGATTTGTGAACAGAGGAAAGAAGAAAGGAGGGAAGAAATAGTCCAGAAACTATGGGGAGTTTCCCCAGCGGAGTCGCCAATTCTGCTATAGGGTAAAATGCTTGGGTTGTTGGTTATCGTATATCCCTCTTAGGGATTTCCGGTGCCCGAGGCAAACATTAATATTAGCTGTACAGTTCACAAAGATGGCATATGCATGTTCATATTAACTTAAAACCACTTGATAGGAAAATATAGAAGATTACCTCTTTAATGATCTTGGAGTCCTTTGGAGAGCATTAGGTAGCGAAGCAGTGGTTCTCTTTCACCAGCTCCAAATCTAGGTCCTGCAATCAATTAAAGCACCCGTGTAATTTCTAACATAATATACATTTTCTATCAATTAAGTCAATACATAATAAACATTTAAATTGTGCACATCTAAGCCATTCATCTCATGCTATATAAGTGATTAAATATTAATGACAATATCAACGCATAGAATGGACAAAACAGATACAGTTCTATTGATTTATAAAAAGGATGATTACAACCGTCGGTTGCACCAAGCCCTCCTCAGCCTTCTAATCTCTCTATCTCTCAAAGTGGGGATGTCTTGATCAACAAGTTCTCAATGAACCTCTTTGACCTTTGACCTTCACACTACAACAATGATCTCTACTTCACAAGTATTTGAAAACTTGACAATCCTTTGACCTTGAACCAAGAGCCTTCAACTCCATTTTATAGGAGATGGAGAGAGCAATCATTGCCCTTATCTTTCCACCAGTTCTGAATAGAAAAAACCAAGATGTTTCCCCAACCTCCATGCTTTTGCCTTCTTTGAGAGTTCAGTTGTTTATGGCAATGCCCAATAAGAGATTAGTGCTTTGTAGTTTCCTTTTTTGTACTGACTCTCTTGTGAGAAAAAGCTGGAGATTCAAATAATTCTCCACGGGTTTTTCCCGTTTCAAACTTAAAACATGGGTAACACTACCCTCTAGTGTAAACAGAGCATTTCCCTAGCCACTAACGCGACCGATTCACTGATCAGCTGCATTATAACGCTCTTGTGTTGTTATAGAGAGGCGTTACCTTGGCAGAAATAGGTTTAATTTAGGTCTTTGTATTCCTTCCATATTTTTCTTCTCCTCTAAGCTGATGAGGAGGTATTTTGACCTGTAACAATAATCTATTTGCATTCATTGTCTAGGTTCATCTATTTTATTTTGGCTCACACAGGTTTGACGAAAGGAGTTCACGCAGGGTTTGGAATCACATGGAAGAGGCTCGCTTTGATCTAGGATTTTCTGGATCATAGCCATAGGCTTGAAACTGACATTTTTAGGGTATATCCATTGGCACAGTTTGTCCTAACTGTGGCCAGGGTGTCATAGCCATGGGCACAATGAGTTAAGGTAGCGGCTAAGGCTTAAGAGGTCAATTGGGTTGATCACAGCCATAGCTGCATGCATAGAGTGTTGTGGTAGTGGCCAAGGACCCATAGTGGCAAGCAAAGATTGTTATGGGTGAGGCTAGGGCCTTAGAAGGCAGATCAGGCTGCACTAGTCCATAACTGTAGACACAAAATGTCCTAGTAGCAGCCAGGAACCCATAGTTGCAGGCACAAAGTGTTATGGGTGCATCTAGGGCCTCAGAATGCAGATAGGGATGAATCTATAGTACTTTGAAGTTTCCGCTCAGTGATAGAAGTGTTCATTAGTTAACTACAGTCAGTGACAATGCATTAGAGTTCTCAAAATCATTATCCTTTCGTAAAAGTATGGTTGAGGTTATATTATGCATGTGATAGTTGTTTTACTGCATTATGAAGATATGGATCAATGGATCATTATACTCTTGTTTGTTGAATCATTTGATGCCAATATAAGAAGAATAATTTGCAAGGGTTTTCCCCATAGTGGGTTTTCCCCTAGTCTCATACCAATCCTGGTGTCTCTATGTGTGCACGTTTCTCTTCCATTTGTTTCTTTATGTTCCTCTACATAGATGATGATGATGTTATTTTTATTTCTACATAGTTGCATATGTTGATGGTTAATAGTGAAAATATGAATAATGATATAATGATATGGGGTGAATTATATGGCTTAATGAATAAATGCAACTATCAAAGCAAAGATTAGTGTAGCCTTATGTTGTGATATACAACACCCCCCATTTATTTTAATAAATGGGGACCCTTTAGAAATAAATAGGAAATTTATTTTAGCTTTAAAAAAACAAATAAAATTAGGAAATAAAAGTTTTCTTTTGAGTTTTCCTCTTTATTCCTTTAGTGCATCGCAAACCGCATAGCTTACAACTTAAAAAGACTTACAATCATCTAATTTACGCAGACTACGAAATGCGCTAACCTTTTTCGAGGTTATGTTTTAAAAAAACTTGCAAGCACTTCAATTATAGTAATACTTTCTTTATCGCACCACACCTCATTTAAAAACAAATCAGCTTATAAATAAATTCGATATAAGAGCAATTGCGTGAACCCAGTGAGCCAACAAAGTAATAAAAATAAATCTCCAAAGTCCTATTAAGCACGACCGCTTGAATTTTTGAATGCGCAATTCGCATAACTTAACCGTAAACAAATTCATTATCCAATAAAAGTTGCAATGTGTGATTTGCGCAGATCACATTTTGCTAAATTTATGGGAAAACATCATAAATGGTAAGAATTATATGTCGCGATGTGCTAACTAACATCATTTAATTACTCAAGCATGCGAAATGACTTATGTTGTATCAAACCAAAGTTCAAGATCTAACGGCTTAAAGTTGATTGATAGATATTTCATGTGAAGGTGTAAGAAACATGATTTTGAAATAATTATTGATGATTGACATTATATTTGAAAGATTCATATCTATTCATGCATGTTTGATATAAACAATGGATTTGACTCTCTGTTCTCTATAATTTTAATTCTCTCCCTATTTACTTGAAATCAAGAAACCATTTAACAGATTAAGGAAATTTGAAATGAGTAAAAGGGAAAATAGATTTCTCAAGCGCTGCCTACTGAAGACTTAGACATGTCTCCCTTATTTTCAGATGCCACTTGCAACAGGGATTGCAACAGTTCATCATGGGAAACAATGTATAAAATGTTTGAAGACGAAAATCCAAAAGTAATAACCAAAGTCTCTACAACAGGCAGGGCATCTACTTCAGATGTGACCTACTTTGATGTTGCATGTTCATTCATCCAAAAGGTAGCTACAAGACTGAAAATTCTCCCTTACACAAACATGGTTAAGTGGGTAATTGACCACTTAAGCATCGATGACATAGAATTCAAGGATTCAAAGGGAGAAAACATAGGGTCTTTCAGGGAAAAATATTTACAAGCAATGTACCATCTACCCTCCTCGTAGCCAAAATATGACAAGGCTTTTCTACAAAGATTTAGAACAGAGCATCCAGATCTCATGAAAGTTATCAAAGAATGGAAGGAAGACCAGGGCAAGTTGAAGCGAGATAAAACTGGTATGTACCCAATTGCCCAAATTCCTTCCCCTCATTGTTATGCTGTCGGTATGTTGTGTATATTGTTTTCCAAACTTGATACCACTAGGTTTTCAATAGATTGGGTTCCATTGATTGACGCAATCATCAATTCCTTAATTTTGAATTAGGAAAAGGTCATATTTGACAGTTTATCCAAATACATTAGAGAATATAGGAATAAAAGGAGTTTTTCATCTAGAGAGATACCTCTCTTTTATATGTTTGCCTATGTCATGGACGCAATCTACTTTTCTCCTAGCTTTCCTACCATGGGATGGAAATGGACTGCCCAAGGCCCTATCCCAATCCACATCTACCACAGAGCCCTTTGGGATTCAGACTTCCACCTACATTTTTACAAATTTTGTTATGGAGTCATGTTGCCTATGCACCAAGTGATATTCAATAAGAAGTCCACTAGAGTTTCTGAAGAGGTTAGCACAGATATTCCTTTTGTGGCTAGGTGGTTTGCAGAAGAGAATTTACATATGTCAAAGTATTCGGGAGTTATGCTTCTCCCCATGTCCTACCCTATTATGTTACTGATAAGTTTCTTGCACGAAATATAGCTTACCAGCTTGTTAATGGTATAAATAAACAGTTGAAAGATGCTAAGAAGGTCGTTTGGCCTAATTTCCCTGTACAGTGTGACACTTTTGCACTTTTTGATATTGGTCATACCTACAAGGAGGTTTCCAAGATTGATCTATTGAATTTGGCAGTAATGCCAAAGAGTATGTATGATCCAATTGATGTAATTAAAAATTACACTACAGAGCTCAAAATGAAGCCTTTTGTAAAAAAAATAGATAGATTTGATGATCTCTTCTAAGGCATGGAAAATTTTTCAGATATAATCAAGTTTGCATCCAGACAACTTAGCCAAGATGATTTGGATGCCTTCCAAATATATAGAAATAAGAGACTGGAAAGATTTCCTCTCAACTTGTTAAGTATTGAAGATGTCAACAGACCTACTCCAAGTATCAGCTTGGATAATGAAGCAAAAGACATGTCTGAGGATGAATCAGGTCAATCAGAGCATCATTCTCACAATTCGAGTAACTCTGAAAATGAATCTGAATCAAGAAAGGATAGCCCAAAAAAGATAATTGATTAGGTAATCCAAGAGATAGAGATGCAGAAGCGAAAAGAAAATAATGGAACAGAGTCAACTTATCAAGAAGTTCAACACAGTCATGACACACTTGATCAGTCTTGAAAGTCACAAACAAAGAATTTTAGTAGTGAATAGGAGGAGTTTTCTAAAGCAATAAAAACTCCTAAAACTAATCCCAATACTGATCAAGTAACTAGTTTTCAAACACCTGAACATTCCCAAAAGATATTGGAAACTGTTAGTCCACTACAACAAGTTCTAGAGACTCATGATCAAGAGATCATACCGGCCTACCCTACAGAACAAATATTTTTACAAGTTGAAGAAATTCCTTCACTGGACATCTTCTACAGTCCTAGCTATAAAGTTGTAGTTAAGAGGAACAAAAGGAGAAGAACTAATGAAATAGTCTCAAACCTCACAGATGAATCAGCTGACGTACTATGGAAGGTTTCCTTGGATGATCCTACAGAACATCTAACTAAATTATCATATTATGCAAGGGCATATGCTACTTCCACTGTTGATAAAGCTACTGAGGTTAGAGTGTTTTTGAGGCCAGAGTACAAGAACTAGAGAGGTTGTTAAATGAAGAAAAATCCAACTCCAGTGAGCAATTCAAAGCAAATATGGCCCAATTTCAAAAGGATTTCGAGAGTCTTAAATTGCAGCATCAAGTTGAAATCAATGAGAAACAAGCACAACTGGAAACAACAATGAACAGGTTACAGAGCCAACCGCAACTAGAGAAATTTATAAAATAATCATTGGATGTTAATGCTATGTTAAATAAAGAACATGAAGTATTTTGTCATCAAGCTTCTATGATTGACTCTTATTGTGATTCAAATAAAATACTGATCCAACAAGTAGCTATCTAGAAACTTCAATGCGAAAGGCTCGAGAAGAAAATAAAAGAACACATTCAATGGAAAGAATCAGACTTGGGAAAGGAAGCTAATCTACCTCAGGTAGATAAATTTCATAAGGAGATCATATTCAAAGATTGGGAAGCACAAATCAAGCAGGCAAAGAAAGCAGCAACAAAAACATCAAAATTATTAAATGAAATTATTGAATCTACATGTGAACAGCTGGTGAAAGCAGAACTTCTCAAAAAGTACACATCTGCAGTGTTCTCAGAAATAAAATAGCTAGAAACACAGTGGAAGCAGAAGGTAGACACATAGGATGAAGTAATTAAAAAGGTAAATAATTTTGATCAAGAACATTATTGGAATTTTCGGATCAAACCTTATCATCAATATTAGATTCTGCAATCATTAACAAATTCAACAAAAAGATCGCAACCAATACTTTCAAACGCAATATTCAAGGGACAGGTCAGATCGAGGATTTCGCAGCCAGCTCAACTCAAGCCTATGATAGATATTTGCCAACTTCGTGACCAAATCTAGAAGAAAGGGCATAATTCATAAATCAAAATTGTTATTTTATTTTCTTAGATTATAGTTTAATTTAGTCTTACGGGGATGGTTGTTTGAAACCTCCTCTATATTTTTGTAATAATCTATTTTAGAACATAAGTTAGTTTAGTATTTAAACCCCTCTCATGCATTTGTCAAAAACATTTGCAAAGAATGCACTACTGTAAGCTTGTGAATGATTTGATGAATTAATGGAACACATATGTTATCTTTTGAAAATGAAAGTTGCTTAACTGATGTTTCACTACTGTACTCTTTAAATTGATTGAAAGTGAGAATGAGTAGATCAATTACTGTCAGTTTACATGAGTAGAACTTCGCACATATGGTACCTTTATTCACTTGTATTAAGTCTTACTTTATAGATTGATAGTCATATTTTATTCCATTATATATTTGAAATGTCATTATAGATGAATGTTACATGCACTTTTGTTCTACTATTTATCTGTAGTTTCTTATTGAATGTATAATCACACATATGAATGCGATTAATTTTCATAATTCTTTTAGTCAAACTATTTTTTTAGAAGAATCATCTTACATAATTTTCATCTCTTTCAACTGTTAAATGATCTATATTACTAACAGTTGAAGGATATATTTTTAGATAGCATAAATGAAGAAACACCCCGGGTATGTTGTAGAATAAATAGTTTAGATAGATGCATAAGATAGATTAAAATAATTCTCCATTTTCATGCCATACAATCACACGCCCTCAAAATCATCCTTATTGGGAAACTGGTCCCATTATCTCCAGTCAGAGCCACTACACCAAACGGAAAAGGAGCTGATTTAAGGTTTGGACCAGGTGGTTTTTCCCCATGTTGTGGCTGCAAAATTCTGAGGCCTCAACACCTTATGAAAAATTAACACCCCGGACCAATATCAACGATGGACCAAGTTGATAAGAAAAGGAGAAATGACAATAGTAATATATTGACAAGATCATCCTTTTTTCGACAGAAATGCCTCTTTGTCCAACATAAGTGCTTATTTTCCATTATATCTTCTTATGGCATCATTTATATTCATAGATATTGAATTATGGTCAACATAGTGACTCTTTTTCAACCATGTGTGTTCTTGATTATGGCATCAATAATAACAATTGCTTGTTGCTAGGGTTTCATCACTGAAATTAATGACAACTTTATCCAACAATTATATTTTTGTAATTCACAAATGAATCAATGACTAGAAACTCGATATGACAGTGATGTGGATCTATACGACATTGACATGGATTTGTATGACTATAACAATAATATTTGATACGGGGAAATGATATATATGTATGGTAGTGGCTTTGTGGTATGGCATATACCTTGATGAATGACACGACAATGATCGTGTAAGATAGTGACCTGGTTGTATAACAATGACCTTAATGGATGATCGATGACCTTGGTGATAACATGCTCTTGATGATAGTGATAACATGATGGAAGACAGATGTGATAGTGTCTCTATAGCAAATGCAATATTGTATATGACAATATCTCTCTTGGACTTATTTCGTTCAATTCACAAATGAAGCTATGAATTGATCTGTGTTGGCCCTAGGAGGCCTAATGTGATTGATTAATCTCATAATATTTTTACTTTTTTATCTCATATAAACAATTAATGAATATCTGATTGGTTTTTCCCCCTTGTGGGGTTTTGCCTTGGTCTCTAACTAAATCCTGGTGTCTCTATTGTGCATGCTTTTCTTCTGTTGTTCCTCTACATTGTTGATATTATTGTTATCTCTAAATAATTGCTAATGATGTTATTGTTCTCTCTACATAATTTCTAATGATGTTATGATGTTATGGGGTGAATGTAATATGTAAATGATGAAAAAGTTTGAAAATGGAATTATCTACAACAAAACAATCTAGCCCTAAAAAATAACATAGGAAACGTTGAATTTAGGGTTAATTTTATTAATGTGAAAAATGAGACCTCTATGCTAAGGTAAAAGGCTTCATATACATGTTGACCCAACCCTCTTATGCTTCTTGATGACTTTATCTTTAGTTTGGGGAATCAATGGCTTTTGACATTTCTTTCTTTCTTTATTCCTGTAAATTAGTTAATTTTAACTTTACAGAGAATTAATTATCATTAGCATTAGATTAAAACATAAATAAAAAACACCATTCAACAATGGACAACATCAAAGACAATACACAAGATATTTTTAGGTGGAAACCTTTTAGGGAGAAAAAACACCAAACACTTAATATAGGTTTTTTCAAGATTATATCAATAGGAAGCTCTAACTTCCAACATTCCCCAATAGAAACTGGAAGTAGGCTCCAACCCCTTGATTTATCAATTCCAACTAAAAATATGCTCCAACACCCTAATTTACCAACTCCAATGCCCTGATTTACTAGCTCTAACTGTAAGGATGCTCCATTGCCCTGGTTTACTAGCTCCAACTGTAAGGTTGCTCCAACACTTCATTTATTAGCTCCAATTGGAAGGACACTCCAATTCCCTATTTTTATCAGTTCTGATTGGAAGGATGTTGCAACACCCTGCACAAGCTCCAATATTCCCTAGCACCACCCTACTTCCCTGAAGTGTTCTCAGGCTCCAACCCGAAGGAGACTCCACTCTTCACCTTGCACCACCCTGCCACCTTGCTTAACAAGACACCACTTTCCCTAAAATATCCAACCTTTAGTTCACCACAATGGACCATGTTTCAAATTTTTTACTCTTAATACACCTCTACTTAATAAACATCAATCTACAATGGAATCTTCAAAAAAATCACTATACTAATGATATCTAGTAAACACGAAAATCTGGTCACCAATGCCAATTACCCTCTCTGTAACAACAATAGTCTTAGTCAATCTTAGCAGCATTAACAACAAGCCTCTGATCATCAATAGTATCAAGCCCTAGTACCAACACAAACTCATATTTTCAATCCTTGTAGCATACATTATAGACTCTCAGCAACATATATCCTAGTAGCAACATAGACTCTTTTTAATACAATGTCAACTCCATTACATGGCTATAGTGTATGTACTCCACTTAGCTAGCTAGCACCAACAATAACATATTGACAATACAATGTTCAAGATGACAACCATGTCACCACAATATACTAGTAGGTCTACATCACTTAGATCATCCCTAACATTATGTCACCTAACACATGAATAATTTGTTCAACAACGCTTTGTTGTTGTAATGTTGCTACAACAAAAACACAATGCAAACACCACCAATCTCTAAAAAGTGCACTAGTCGCAAAATACAATTGGATTTAGCTTTCATGCAAAAATTTGCAGGACTCTATCAATTTAATGTGTTCTTGATTCAATTGACATAGTGCTCATGCAATGTCTTGACGCATCAAATTTTCACAACAGTATAACAATCTCTTCTATCACTAATATGAAAAGACATTGTCAGCATAAGTAATTTCATCACATGAAAACTTTGTCAAAACCTTATATTCAATCTCTACCAAAGACTCATTTTTGTCTCATCCATTCAATCTCCACAACAACCTAACGATGTATTTTTCTTACATGTATATCACAGATCTATTGTTTCCACGTAGTCTTTAGCACAATGCATAGGTCAACTTGACCAAGAACAAACTCAATCCAAATCACACACTATCATCTAGAATCCATTCCATAAGTTTCAGGCTCCTGCAATCTATCAGTATCGGATACCTGTAGTTGTTGGTCTATATATTGGACTGACTAGTACCATTAGTATTACCTGTATCATTATATAAGCTTCCTAAAAAAGACTTGATTTAGCTCAAGGTATGGTCCACAATATTTCATCCAAATGTTGCTTCTAATCATTCCATTTAATTACAAAGAATATTCTAAAAAATACTTCCTTGAACAACTTCATAAGAATCCTGAGATACTTTATGTATATTTGTCTTCAAGTTATAAACATAATAATTTGATAGGCCTTCCAAGGACTTTCCATGAGACTAGAGATCTCCCATTATAAATCAACCAATATTCTTGTCCACAAATGGATCCTCGAGATTTATCTTAACAAATTAGGTATGTTTTTGCAATTCCATTACTTCAAAAAAATATTCAAACCATAATATAGTCCTTAACACTTGTAATAAGACATGTCTTGCAATGCTCATGGATGATTGCCTTCAAACATCCTTAGTTTCAACCTCTGGCACAAGAAAACTTCTTAGTAATGATATGCCTCAATTCTATCAAGGAAGGCCGGAATATCTTTCAATTATGTGCCAAAACATTCCTGAACTTGTGCCTCAATATTGCAACAAATTTACTTCAGGTTAAACTTCACAGAGATAGGTTTGATTCAACTGAATATGAACCACCAAGAGGAGCCTCAAGAATGTCCAAATTGTTTATATTAGGCCTCAAAAAGGTCAACGAAATTTAATTGGACTTGCACAAATAAACCCTCAGGAAAAGAACGAGATCTTCTTCAAAAAAGAGACCGAAATATGTATCAGAATTAATACAAAATAACCACAAATCAGTCTTCAAGCAGCAAGGGTTTCCATAGAAAAAAGGGTCTATGAAATACCTTAGTAATCCATGATCAGTTGGCTTCAGAAGATGCCACAAAACCCCAAATTCAATCCTTAAGAAAGGCCATAGAGATGTGTACAAAGGGGGGGGGGGGGGGGGGGGAATACCTGAATAAAGCGCCTTAGAAGTCATTGCCCAGACATGCCCCTTACTGATGAGTTGTGTTTAGCCCGGTTAGCGGGGCCAAAGATGAGACATCATAGAACCACTTTTGGGCCCTAGGATCTAGCCCTCCTGGACCCAGAGAGGGATCTCTCCAATACAACAAAGAATGATATATCTTTGAAGCTCAATATGAGGTATTAGGCTAGTTATGAAGTACAAAGGGGGGTTTTAAATGATTTGGTTGAAGGGCTACTGGGTTGATTAGGAGATCATGGACTGGGAAAGTGATGGGAGGAAATGAACAAAATAGCAGGATGTTTCAGCAAGAAGGATAGGTTAAGAAAGTGCCATCCATTGGGCCATGGAGTCATAAAAGGAAATTACATGCACAACTAGCCAAGGCTCCCACAGGGAAAGTCATCTACACTAAAGGATCTTTTAGATAGATGATGGGGTGGAACATTAAGGAAGGAAGGTGAGAGAAAGAAAGCAGCCCAATTCCTGTCTATAGATCAGACTAGAGTTCATTTAACTCCAGATTTGCTTGGACATACTCAAAGGCAACTCTCAAAGGGACAGAGGGGCAGCTTGTAGATCAGACCAGAGGTCATTTAACTCCAGGTCTGCTTTAGCAACTCTAGAGGAAAAACAGAGATAAGTTAAATAGAAGGGATCTTAGAAAGGCCAGCTGGTCGTGCAAGGATCCTAGTGGACAGGGCTAACACTCATCCCCAGTGTTCCTAAACCTTCCAGCTTAAACCCAGCAAGAACATCTAAGAACTGATTCAACCAATTCATACATCAGAGAGTAGGCAATAACATCCACTACACTGGTTAAATCAACTGAAATCAACTCTTAGATAGCACATAAGGAAGAAAACATTAAAGGTAGGGAGAGCAGGAAACATAGGGCACCTAACAAGGGTGAATCCTATGTTATACTTCTGTTGCCTACCAGAAGAACATGAAATAGTATGAAAATGTGATATACAGAGTTAGAAAAACATCACCAATAGTAATAGACCAGGATCCTGTGAAATGTGCTTTGATTAATTGATGCAAAACCAGTCATGTACAATAAGCTCGATGGCTAATATAGTCCAGACTTCTCCTCCCAGCCTATTATATACAACTACTCTGCTACTCCCTCCCAAGACTGTTCTAACAGTCAAATGAATCCCTCTAACAGCAACGGCAGTAGCCAACAACAAACTTTTACATTATGTTCTTGGGGATCTCTTATAGGAGAAGAGGAAGAAACAACAGTAGATAAACAAATAAATGAGTCTCATTAAGACAGTAAGGCGGAAGTGTTCACGCCCATACCACTTAATGGCTTTCTGCGACATTGCTTGTACTCTATGATCTGTTTGGGGAGTCCCTGTCGGGCCGAGATCGACCTCGGATATTTCTTTGGGGTCCTTTCTGGTGCTTGGAGCTTTGCGCTAGCCTTCTGAATAAATGAACTGGGTGAAAGATCTGCACGACTTCTCCTTTCCTCCATTACTGCGGCTCAGACGGTCTTTAATGGAGCTCCTGTCTGTGTATTTAATTGCTTATGGGCTCGAGGAGGCATGGAGAACCCTGTAGGTAAATATCCGTCCTGGAGAAAACGTTCTGCTGATATCAAAACGCGGATATGACCCTTTGTGTGCTCAAGTCTTCAAACTGTGCCTTTCCTTTGAAATGCGGGGTTTAAGCATTAATAATATCAACAACCGCATTAACCCCCTCGGAATCCCTTTTGATAATTCGCTGGCCAAGGTTGAATAGACCTCCCTATGATGTCTGCACAATTTAGAATAAACCTGTTTAAAGCCCGGGCAGTGGTGGCAGAGGAAATGCTGCGGAGGGGGTGAAATGGTGGCGGGACAGTCGAGAGAAATGAAAATAATGGAGAGCGGCAGGAGAGAATGGTGACATAGTGTAAAAACCCAAAGATTAAACGTTTGGGCGAATAAAATAGGGAAACGGAGAACATTAATGAAGTGGAGCCACGGAGGTGGGACCCGGTACGGAGATCGCAAATCGCAAGAGCGGAAAATGCGATGGCGGAGAGTGGCACCACACAGAGATCTGCGCTTGCGATATTGCGATGGGGCAGACTTGCGCTGGGAAGGAAGATACGATCGGAGGGAGAATGTGACGGGCGAAAAGTGCGATAGTATGAAAGTGCGACGGCGCGGTCAGATCACATCGCAGATATTTGCGACGCGATCAGATCGCATCGCAAATATTTGCGATGGATCTGACGAACACAACCCGCAAAAAACGCGATCTGCGATTTGCGATGGGCGCCTTAAGGAGCAGCGCTCAGTTACGTGGGAACGGGGCTGGCGGAAAGGGGCTAAGCCTTAGTATAAGGTCGGGAGTGGGTTTGGCCCATTTCAATGCATTTTAGGGCCAAGGAAGAGTAACGATAGAGGGAATAAGGGGGAATTTGGCTAAACAAAGAGTAGAGGAAGAATATAGAGGGGATTTGGGAGGATTGAGAGGGTGCAAAGGGAAATAGAAAGGAGGACAAAGGGAAATGGAATAAGAAGGGGAGGAGGCCTTTTGGGCATTTCCTCACAAAAGAGGCTTTATAATGGAAATCAGCAGAAGGGATTTCATCAAAGGACAAAAGGCACAAGGAGACTTCAAGGATGATGTGTTTTAAGAGGAAATGCATTCCTTGAAGGCTCAAAAACAATTTAGCCCCCTATTTGTTTGTCAAAAAATTTCATAGGGGGGCTAACAGTGGCTCCACATGGGGATGGCTTCTTCTTGAAGGAGTCAAGAATTCAGAAAATTAATCTTTGGTGTAGGCCAGATGCCTGCTGCTTAAGCCATATTTCTTCTTTGATCAGTTGCCACAAATTATGAAGACATCATATCAGCAGTAGAATTTCTCCCAAACAACTACCTACCCACACTATAGTCCTAACATTTTTTCTTCTTGGGTGCATTTGGACTTGCAGACCCTTTTACATCATCAATTTTTTACAAACAGGAAAAATAAACCTATTCTACTTCTACCCTTATTACTCCATGAGACCAGATTAGACTGTTGGTCTCATAGTTTCTCTACCTAAACCACTACCTGCTAGGATTAGACTGTCTAGTAGGTTTCTCCTCTACATTCTAAGACAAAAATCTAAAAACAGCTAATCTACTTGCTCATAGGCTGAGTTTTATTGAGCTTTTCCTACCTACCCTACTCTAACTGAAATTATTACAATCTAGCTTACAAACATTGTCTTCCAGTGCAACCAGTCCATCAAGTGATCCCATGGCTGGTATTTTTTGCTCAGCTCCTTGAGCAGGCTAGATAGGTAGGGCAGCTCCCACTCTTTCTCCTTAGTAACAGCAGTCTTGAAAAAAGCTCTCTCTATTTGCAACCTGCTGCTCAAAAAGACCTTTTATCCTTCCTCAAATGTTTGCAGGAAATGAGCATAAGGATCATGATAAGATACCTGGCTACAAATGCCTGGCAGGCTGGCTTCAACCAGGATCTCTTCCTCTTCCACTGGATCAAGAATGAGACTCCCCTGAGAAGGAGAATCTTCCTCATCTGCTTCACCTTCTAAACTGGAGGACTCATCGTATATGGCAGCCGAGTCCTCTTGGAGCTCTGAGTTATTCTGCTTTGTTGTGCTGGGCTTCGTGAAAAGATCAAAGTATTCTTGAGCAGGGTTTTGGTCCATTGCTTCCTCTTTTTCAAGAGAAAGCTCTTTGCTTAAATTCTGCTCCAAAATCTCTTCTTTGCTTTCCTCCTCGTCTTCTGAAAGGAAAAACTGCTGATCTTCAATTTCACTGATGATCGGTGGTAAAGAAAAATGGAGATTCGCAGAATCTTCATCCGCTATTAAACTGTCTTGGTTCTCTCCATCAGTGTCATAAATAGGCGGACTTGACCAAGTCAACCATTTTGGGCGCACAGCAGGTTTTTCTTCGTCCTCATCCATAGAGGAGCTTTCTGGTTCTGAATCATCAAACTCATAGGATGAATGAGCAGGAGCGCGTGTTCTACAGAAGACCTCAGAGGTGGACTGTTGATTTAATATTTGATCAATCTCCTCTTCTGTCAAAAGAGGGGTTCCCCTTTCATCATGGACAGAAGAACAATAGTCCTCTTTTTCTTGTGTCGGCTGATTCGGAGGCGTGATATCTTCTTGAACCTCTTCTTCCATATCAGAAACTGCCTCTTTTATTTGGTCTCCTGTTTCCTCAAGGCAACTTTCCCTATCAGCCTTTGCTAATAGGTCTTGATATTCTCTGGTCAGCGCAACACAAGACATAAGTGAGCAATCAGGTAATTCCTGATCGCCCTCCTCATCATCTTCCATAGGTTCTTGAGCATCATACATGTCCTGCCCGTCCTCTTGGTCTTGAGTTTGTTCTTGTTCCGGGAGATGCATGGGCTGTTCTAAATAATCATCATCTGCATTCATATTGGCCATATGCATCTCCAGCACTTTGCCAAACATCTCTGTTATTGCACACACTTTATCATACAGAGCATTATACTTTGTACCTCTGTCCATGTTTGGATTCATGCTCTTGTAAAGAAGGCTACTGCTTCTTCTCAACCAGTTCGGAGTTTTTCACCAGTGGAGTCATCGGGTCTTTGGATCATAGGGAGTGTGGAGTCGCCAGGTGGATGAATTTGACTGTTTGGAGCAGGCTGCTGTCCGCCATCAGCAATTGAAGCCAATCTAAAAGCAAAGTGGTGTCTTCCCCAGTGGAGTTGCCATTATGTTGAGGTTCCCATGTTTTGGCCAGATTGGCAAGACCAAAAGATGAGACAACATAGAACCACTTTTGGGCCCTAGGATCTAGCCCTCCTGGACCCGGAGAGGGATCTCTCCAATACAACAAAGAATGATATATCTTTGAAGCTCAATATGAGGTATTAGGCTAGTTATGAAGTACAAAGGGGGGTTTTAAATGATTTGGTTGAAGGGCTACTGGGTTGATTAGGAGATCATGGACTGGGAAAGTAATGGGAGGAAATGAACAAAATAGCAGGATGTTTCAGCAAGAAGGATAGGTTAAGAAAGTGCCATCCATTGGGCCATGGAGTCATAAAAGGAAATTACAGGCACAACTAGCCAAGGCTCCCACAGGGCAAGTCATCTACACTAAAGGATCTTTTAGATAGATGATGGGGTGGAACATTAAGGAAGGAAGGCGAGAGAAAGAAATCAACCCAATTCCTGTCTATAGATCAGACCAGAGGTCATTTAACTCTAGATCTACTTGGACATACTCAAAGGAAACTCTCAAAGGGATAGAGGGGCAGCTTGTAGATCAGACCAGAGGTCATTTAACTCCAGGTCTGCTTTAGCAACTCCAGAGGAAAAATAGAGATAAGTTAAACAGAAGGGATCTTAGAAAGGCCAGCTGGTCGTGCAAGGATCCTAGTGGACAGGGCTAACACTCATCCCCAGTGTTCCCAAACCTTCCAGCTTAAACCCAACAAGAACATCTAAGAACTGATTCAACCAATTCATACATTAGAGAGTAGGCAATAACATCCACTACACTGGTTAAATCAACTGAAATCAACTCTTAGATAGCACATAAGGCAGAAAACATTAAAGGTAGGGAGAGCAGGAAACACAGGGCACCTAACAAGGGTGAATCCTATGTTATACTTCTGTTGCCTACCAGAAGAACATGAAACAGTATGAAAATGTGATATACAGAGTTAGAAAAACATCACCAATAGTAATAGACCAGGATCCTGTGAAATGTGCTTTGATTAATTGATGCAAAACCAGTCATGTACAATAAGCTTGATGGCTAATACAGTCCAGACTTCTCCTCCCAGCCTATTATATACAACTACTCCGCTACTCCCTCCCAAGACTGTTCTAACAGTCAAATGAATCCCTCTAACAGCAACGGCAGTAGCCAACAACAAACTTTTACATTATGTTCTCGGGGATCTCTTATAGGAGAAGAGGAAGAAACAACAGTAGATAAACAAATAAATGAGTCTCATTAAGATAGTAAGGCGGAAGTGTTCACGCCCATACCACTTAATGGCTTTCTGCGGCATTTCTTGTACTCTTTGATCTATCTGGGGAGTCCCTGTCGGGCCGAGATCTTTGGGGTCCTTTCTGGTGCTTGGAGCTTTGCGCTAGCCTTCTGAATAAATGAACTGGGTGAAAGATCTGCACGGCTTCTCCTTTCCTCCATTACTGTGGCTCAGATGGTCTTTAATGGAGCTCCTGTCTGTGTATTTAATTGCTTATGGGCTCGAGGAGGCATGGAGAACCCTGTAGGTAAATATCCGTCCTGGAGAAAACGTTCTGCTGATATCAAAACGCGGATATGACCCTTTGCGTGCTCAAGTCTTCAAACTGTGCCTTTCCTTTGAAATGTGGGGTTTAAGCATTAATAATAACAACAACCGCATTAACCCCCTCGGAATCCCTTTTGCTAATTCGCTGGCCAAGGCTGAATAGACCTCCCTGTGATGTCTGCACAATTTAGAATAAACCTGTTTAAAGCCCGGGCAGTGGTGGCGGGACAGTCGAGAGCAATGAAAATAATGGAGAGCGGCAGGAGAGAATGGTGACATAGTGTAAAAACCCAAAGATCAAACGTTTGGGCGAATAACATAGGGAAACAGAGAACAATAATGAAGTGGAGCCACGGAGGTGGGACCCGGTACGGAGATCGCAAATCGCAAGAGCGGAAAATGCGATGGCGGAGAGTGGCACCACACAGAGATCTGCGCTTGCGATATTGCGATGGGGCAGACTTGCGATGGGAAGGAAGATGCGATCGGAGGGAGAATGCGACGGGCGGAAAGTGCGATAGCGCGAAAGTGCGACGGCGCGGTCAGATCGCATCGCAGATATTTGCGACGTGATCAGATCGCATCGCAAATATTTGTGATGGATCTGACGAACACAACCCGCAAAAAACACGATCTGCGATTTGCGATGGGCGCCTTAAGGAGCAGCGCTCAGTCACAGCGCTCGGTTACGTGGGAACGGGGCTGGCGGAAAGGGGCTAAGCCTTAGTATTAGGTCGGGAGTGGGTTTGGCCCATTTCAATGCATTTTAGGGCCAAGGAAGAGTAACGATAGAGGGAATAAGGGGGAATTTGGCTAAACAAAGAGTAGAGGAAGAATATAGAGGGGATTTGGGAGGATTGAGAGGGTGCAAAGGGAAATAGAAAGGAGGACAAAGGGAAATGGAATAAGAAGGGGAGGAGGCCTTTTGGGCATTTCCTCACAAAAGAGGCTTTATAATGGAAATCAGCAGAAGGGATTTCATCAAAGGACAAAAGGCACAAGGAGACTTCAAGGATGATGTGTTTTAAGAGGAAATGCATTCCTTGAAGGCTCAAAAACAATTTAGCCCCCTATTTGTTTGTCAAAAAATTTCATAGGGGGGCTAACATGCCCAAAACCCCAATGAAAAACCAATACAAAAAGATAATTTTTTAAGTGCCCAAAACTCTCTCCTAAGAATTTGGCCTTCTACTTGATTTATCATGACTACATAGAGCCTCAGAAACATCGCATGGATGTTGGATAGTGTTGTCATTGATGTCAATCCATGAAGTTGACTGAGTTTGAATTTGACCAAAAACACCAATCATTGAAGTCAAATGGATAATAAACACTTCTTAGTAATTGTCGGATTAGACCTAGATAACAGTTATATTGTTGGATGTTTGAAACCACAAGTCCTGGGGTTTGGGTTCCTTGGACTGAGGATATACCTCGACTTTGTCAAGGGTTTTTGGTAGGTAAAATAATTCAGTTTTGGTCGGATAACTTGTCATTAGATTCTTCTCGATTTTTTTTTTTGTTGATATGTGGTACACCCCAAAAGGCCTCCTAATTTGAGAGATATTCTCAATTGAAGTTAGTGACCCTAGTTTATGGGCTAAAACCCTAGGGGGTAGTTACATGACAGCTCCTCCTACGTTTTTCAACATATTACATTGTTTATCAACGTAATATCATCCTATATAAGTTACATAAATTCAAAAATCAAAGACAATAATCAATCATTGACTTATTTCACTGATATGTCACCTACAAAACACATCAAACAAACAAGTAAATAAAAAATTAAATTAAATCAATGTTATTAAGAATAAAAATTGTTTGAAATTTTCTATAATCCTCAGCTAATGAAATCCTTACTAGCCCCTCCAAAACAGTATAAAAATAGACCTTATTCTCCTCACCTAACACTAAAAGTAAAATATCTCACAATAAGGGTAGTGACTCTTTATTAGCACACAAGATATTAATTAAATTAATTTTAATATCTTTATGAATCCTCCTAAAATTATCTCCAACATTCACTTTTGGAACCCCTCTAAACTCTATAAAAGAAGACTTATTCACCTCAAAGACATAACATCCTCAACATATGATCTTGTATCTCTAATCTTTTCGACCCTTATAAGGAAGAAATTTTCAGTCACCTAAGACACAAAATAGTAAGGATTGAATTTGGTTTTCTTTTTAGGTATTTGTTGGGGCATATTCTTTTGGACTCGGCCTATTTCAGAAGTTATCCTACTCGGCCTCTTGAGGTAATATTTGCAAAGTTCAAAGTTCTTTTTGAACTTTGTTTTTGTCAAGTTCTCTCGTGCATACTTCAACCTCCTTTAGGGCTAAGTCCTTAGTGACAAGAGTTTTTTTTTTGGCATATATGGGTCTCTTGTTAGTGCTAATCACCTCCAAAAGAGAGAGTTTCTGAGTTTAGGCCTATTTTATATCAGTCTATTGAGACAACAATTTATCTCAAACACGCTACAGGTGTATTTGGATCCATTGTATAAAACAATTAGGGAATCAAGGTCTTCTTCTGTGAAATTTTGATGAGTATTCTCTATGGTATTGTCTTCTAACCATATCTCATTAACCTCTAAACTAAAGTCTCGGATAAGAAATTTTGGATGGTTGTTATTTTGTCTTGGGTTTGCATTTGTAACGACCAATATGCTACAGTGTAACCTACAACACTTGGACTATACGGTGACATGATTTTTAACTTCAGGAGTTGTAAGCATGATCTTATACCGTGGCTACACGTGACCTTTGGTTAGCTACAACACTTATGTAAATTAAACTATGCATTATGCAGTGACTTAAAGTGAAGCAATGTGATAGATTCGTTGGAATCTTTGACTTGACATAGTAATCTTGTAAGACAAGCTATAAAGTAGTTTCTAAACATAGATATGCACTTGTGACAACAAATCTTAGACTTTATGGCTAGAAAAATACATAATCATGACAATATCCTTGACTTGAAAAGTTGTGAATAGGTCTTATAATATGACCTTGAACAGTAAGTTGACAATTGTTAGTTGTATACCCCTCACACGTATTTGATATTAAATCACCATGACAACATTTTGGACAATGGTAAATTGACATGGCCTTATATTAAGGTGGCAACTAGAGTGTACAATGACTTGAATGCAATAACTAAGCAAATGATAAACTTGACTAGTGGAATAACATTGACTGAAATAGTGTATGAAGCAATAACATCTTTGGACTATGTTGTAGTATAGGATATTGAACTATGAAAATATGAATTGAAAGACAGTAACATTGATTCCATACCTTGACATGTACTATGATGAGTTGATTGCTTTGATTTAACTCACTTGATTGTGACATTGACAATGACAACAATATGTAATGGACAACAAGGTAGTTGTGAACAATTCCTATGATTGTCTCAGTAGTGAGATTTCATGATGATGTAACACTTGCCTTAATGTAAAGTCAGATGTTAGAGTTTGTATTCACTATTCCTTTTGATGAAAATAATGAGATTGTAATCTCCTATACAGTGAGAAGGTGATCTATAACAAGTGACACATTGACACTTACATGGCCTATTGTCTTAATCCTTAGATTATAACAATGATTCATTTAGTTAACAAGTGCATTAGGAGAATTTTGAGGTCTAAAATGGGCCTCCTAAGGAAAATGTACAATCAAAATTCACTTTATGAGAACCAATCACATTTTAGGGGATGACATCATCCTCAATGGTTGAGGTGGCATTGCTTGATTTAAAGGTACATTTTTTTTACATTTTCAATGGTGGATAAAAACTCATGTTTAACCATGGTAGTGCTCTACATACTTTTAAAGTCATAAAGTAAAATACTAATAATAAATGTGATTTCACACTTTTTGAATAAAATATTATTATTTTCATTTCATATTTAAAGAAGAAAAAATGCATATCCTTACATAATTTTCATGTCTTTACACATTTTTCAATAAATATTATATTTTTATATTTTAATGTATTTATTTTTGAATGATATATTCATCTTGTTTTATTTAATATTATAATTTCAATATAATTATAATTTAACATCTATACTTATACATATGAAATAAAAATAACTAAAAATATAACCTTGTAATTTTAGGATAAATCAAATCTATTAATAATATTATTATAATCTTAATAACAATACAAACATATTAAAATTAAAGAAAAAAGGTATATTGTTTTTGTATGATGAAAAAAAGAAGGTATATTAGTTTTGTATGATGAAAACATGTACATTAGTTTTGTATGTTAAAAAAATGTATTTTAGGTTCAACATAATTTGGGGCAAAAAAAAAATATAAAATTACAATGTATATAAATCTTATATTATACTTATAAATAGAAATTAAATCTATTTCAATAAAAATTTTCTTTAATTTTAACTACAACTAAACTAATTTCATTATGATTATATTAATATTATATATTATTATACGTAATATTATGAAAAATATTCTAAATGTTATAGAATATATATTATATTCCTTTTTATATTACCTATTATTTTTTCTTATGGTATAAATCAAATCAATTCAATACGTAATATAAAAAAATACATAAAATAATATATTACATTTATTATATTATATTATTTGATTTTTATATCGTATATTAATTACATGTTATTATATAATTTAAATAATATAAATTTTAATTAATAGTATATTATCCAATTAAGAATTTATGAATTTAAATTTATTGTTTAATTTAAGTTATTTAAGTACAAAGGAAAAATGCATTAGTTATTCAATGATCATGACATTTTCTTGAAAAGCTCATTCTTATTTATAGTCACATCAATACAATTTTTTTATTAATTTTGTTTTGTTACATCCTTTCAATTGAATTTAACCATGGTTACATGGATTGTGGCGCAAAAAGTAAAATGAAAATGCATAAATATTATTTTACTGGTTTAACTATTATTTTATTATTTCCTTAGGAGGCCCATTTTAGACCTCAAAATTCCCCTAATCGTCTTGACATTGACTACACTTGACTAAGACACTATACGACAATGTTGCATTACTATTGATTTGACATCTTGATAAGATTTGGACGTGACCTACTCATTTGACATATTGATTTTGTCTTAACCTATAGCTTAAGGTACATACACCTATGACAGTGATGACCTAGGGATTTGTGTACAGTGACACAATTGTAATCTTGCAGGGGAACAAGTGTTGAAGATGAATATATTTAGTTGTGCAACACATTGAAGAAAATGGATAACATGGCTTAACCAGTCAAATAGTGTGTTGACATATATGTTGGTATCTCTTTGGGGACATAACTTGAGAACATTGATTGCGGGGCATCGGGATGACCTGAGACCCCTTGGGTTGTGCCATTATTTGATAGCGGTGTCAGATGGTTGCAGCATCATGTTCTGCATGATGATAGAAATGTTTGATCATTGATGAATATTCATTCATGAAATGAAATTTAGTGGTAGCCAACAATTATGCAGTGATTTGTAGAAAGAATAATGACATATGTGATGTGATAGTGACATGCAATGTGTAGTGACAGTGATGTGTGGTTGTATAGTGATAGCTTGATGTGTAGCATCGTGAAACGAGCAGTTTGTGGGAACAGTGACCAACGGCTACTAGGATTTGATTTTTAATCTACATTTTCCTTCCAACTATTCTACATTGATTGAGATTACAGGGGATACAGTGTGAAAATTGTGAAACATGATCTATCGACTCTTATGGGTGATTTGCGTCACCTTCAAGTTGTTGCCTAAGAATAGTCTTGGGTGGCAAGGTGGTGTTAGAGCATGTTGTGTCTTTCACAAGTCGTCGTGACATCCATTCAGTTGTGGCTAATAAACTAACAGGGCAATGAAGCATCCTTTTCGACAAAAACTGGTAAACAGAGTGTTGGGGCACTCATCAGGGTGTGGCATGATCTACAGGGTGTTGGGGTGTCCTCCTAGTTGCAAAAATATATTAGGGTCTAGTAGCATCCTACATGTTATAGCATGTGAATTATGGTTTTGACACCTCCCTCAATTGTAGCTAAAATATTGATGTAACCAATTTTCTTTTCACAAGGAGAATACAATTACTAAATAAGCGTTCGGTGGTTTTTGACCCGGAGGGGGTTTTCCACCTAAAAATATTTGTGTCCTCTATTTATCTTTCTGCATTTTTGTATGGTGTTATCTACTGTTGATTATTTTTTATGATCATCTGAAGAAGAACAATAATAATAACTTAAGATTAATTAATGCTCTGAAAAAATCAAAAAGTACTAGTTGCTAAGAAATATTGATTCACCCCCCTCTCGGTATTTCCAACAATTTCTATCGGAGCTTGGTTCCTTCAGTAATAATTTTACCACTGGAAGGAACTTTCAGAGCATAGATATGGGAAATTCAACGAAGAGGGTTTCAAGGATTTCAAAAGAGGGTACATGTACCATAAAATCTGAAGAAAGTGAGTATTGTGTACCAACCCCTAATTTTGATGAAGATTATTACTAGATATGGGAATCTAGGATGGAAGTACATTTGTAGGCACATGGAGTATGGGAATCAGTTGTTTCTGGAGATGCATCTACCAACGAAGCTAAAAGGTACAATTCAAAGGTCATGAATGTAATTTTGAATGTTTTTCCAAATTCTTTGAAAACAAAAGTTAGTCAATGTTCAAAAACTAAATATCTTTTGGAAAAGCTTCATAATCTCTATTCAACAAAGAAATTAAGTCAATATGTAATTGAAAATTCAGATCCTTCTTATTATGATGAAGAAATTTGAGAAATGAGTAATATAGAGTTTCAAAATCAAGTAATGAAGGTGATAAAGGAACTCAAAAGTCAAGAGGAAATGACTAGAATTTTGGAAGTAGAATTGAACACAACAAAAGAACTCATCAAGGAAAATGAAGAGGTTGAGAAGATGATTAGAAGATTTAGAAATCAAATGGAAGAAGTCAAGAATACAGAGACACAAGAACTCAAGAGAGAATTCCAACAGAAACAACAAGAACTTTACACAGCCTTTGCAGATATTAGAAGGCTCAAACAAGGGATGTGAGAAGCAGAAATGGAAAAGCCATGGAAATCCAATTAAAGGAATTAGAAACATCCTTCGCAGAAATAAATAGGCTTAAGGTTGAAAATGAGACACAAAAGAAATAGATACAGATTCTCAACAGAGAAGTAGAGAATAACACTCTTCTCAAGCTACGAGTTGAAGAGGTAGAAAAAAGAAGGGAGATCTTGAAAAGATGGTTTCAAGAAGACCTTGCTCAAAAGAAAGAAGAACTTGATGTAATGATTAATAAGATCAACAATATCAAATAAAAGAACCATTACAAGTTATGGATAGGATAGATAAAGAATTGGAAAAAAGAACAGATAAGACACCAATTGATGAAGGTACAAGCTCCACATCTTCACACAGTCAAATTGAGAAGACGATTGAACCAAAGAAGAACGTTTTAACTCCAAATAATGATGCGAAAGCAGTCAAGGACAAAGGACGATAACAAAATATAGCACCACCTCCAAAGAAGAATGAAAAATCTTCTAGGTATGTTCATTCATTTAATGGTTATTGTTTTTCATGTCCTAACTTTGGACATATGGCTAGGGAATGTAAAGTTGTTGACAAGTACAATTATCAAGGACCATTGACTCGAATGAATTATCCAAGTATGCACATTCATTTAATGGTTATTGATTTTAATGTGATAACGATGGACATATGGCTAGGGATTGTGAAGTTTTTGACAGGTACAATCATTATTCGCAAAACCTTGGAAGCGAGTTTGCAGTATCACGAGACAGAAACCAAATAGAATCTTCTTTGGATGACATTGAATGCTTGAAATGTCATAATTACGAACACATATTGAGAATGTAGGTATAATCTTGATAAATAATGTTACAAATGTCATAAATATGGACACATAGCTTGTCACTACAGGTACAAGGTAGAATCAACCATGAATGAAAAGAGGTACAGGATGAATAGGTAGAAGACAAGCAAGAAAAAAAGGAAGGAAAGAAGGTCTTAGTAGCTATGCTTTCAGGGTTCGTATAAGGTCGTAAGTAATTAGCAGTTGCCTCCGTTAATGACTCAAGTCAGGATGTTATGTTAGGTGATACATTATTTTGAAAAATATGGCTCGTTGACTCCTTGAAGTTTCTAAAGGGGGAGTCTATGCAACAGTATATGGCACAAGTCTACGATTGACAGACATATAAATTGAACAAGATGGCAGTTTCATAACAGGTTCAGGGGGAGAAGAAAATTTGAAGGATTACAGGCTCACAAAGGAAGGCTTCTCTTCAAGGGAAGCACATACAGGACATAGGTCCATAGGGATCGTCATTAATAGACTATTACAAGAAGGCTTCTTTTCAGGGGGAGCATAGCAAGATAATAGGTCCACATGAAGCAAGACAATTCTCAGGGGAAGTAACCCTTTTCCATTGATGTCAAAGGGGGAGAGAAAATTCTAAGGAGATTGAAATCTGGAGGAGGTGAAGCATGATGATGGTCGAGTTGTACTCACAGGAGTACGTGTGTTGCCATCAATGACAAAGGGGGATATTGTTGGATGGTGTTGTCATTGATGTTAATCTGTGAAGTTGACTGGGTTTGACTTTGACCAAAAACACCATTTATTGCATTCAAATGGATAACGAAATCTTCTTAGTAATTTTCGAATTACATCTATATAGCAGTGATATTGTTGGATGGTTGAAAACACAATTCCAATGGTTTGGGTTCCCTAGACTGAGGATATACCTCGACTGTTTCGAGGGTTTTTGGTACGTCAAATAATTGAGTTTGGGTCGGATATCTATTCCATTATATTCTTCTCAAAAATATGTTTTTGTTGATATGTGGTACACCCTGAAAGGCCTCTTGGTTTGAGAGATATTCATAATTGAAGTTGTTGACCCCAATTTTTGGGCTAAAACCCCAAGAGGTAGTGACATGACACCTCCTCCTACGGTTGTCAACATATGAAATTTTTTATCACCATAATCTCGGCCTGTATAAGTTACATAAATTCAAAAATCAAAGACAATAAATCAATCATCGACTTACTGAACTCGTGTCACCGACAAGACATACCAAAGAGGGTTAGTATACAGTTTCTTGGTATTTAACCAAACAAGTAAATAACAACTATTAAATTAAATTAATGTTGTTAAGAATAATTTTTTTTTTTAATTTCCTACGATCCTCACCTAATAAACCCCTTACTAGCCCCTCCAAAACACTATAAAAAGAGATCGTATTATCCTCACCTAATCCTAAAAGTCAAATCTATCACAATAAGGGTAGTGACTCCATTTTAGCACACGATATATTTATTAAGTTAATTTTAATATATTTATGAATCCTCCTAAAATTCTCTCCAACGTTCACTTTGGGAACCCCTCTAAACTCCATAAAAGAAGACCTATTCACCTCAAAGTCATAACATCCTCAACATATGATCTTGTATCTCTGATATTTTCAACCCTTTCGAGGAAGAAATTTTTGGTCACGTAAGGCACAAAACAATAAATATTGAATTTGGTTTTGTTTTAGGTCCTCTTTGGGGAATATTCCTATGGACTCAGCCTATTTCAGAAGTTATCCTACTCGGCTTCCTGAGGTAATATTTGCAAAGTTCAAAGTTCTTTTTGAACTGTGTTTTTGTCTCCTCTTGTGCAAACTTCGGCCTCCTTTAGGGCTCAGTCCTTGGTGATAAGAGTCTTTTTTTTGGGCATATAAGGGTATCTTGTTAGTGTGGATCACCTCCAAAAGAGAGAGTTTCTGAGTTTAGGCCTATTTTATCTCAATCAACTGAGACAACTATTTATCTCAAGCATGATATATGGTATAAAACAATTAGGGACTCAATGTCTTCTTCGGCGGACTGTTGAAGAGTATTCTATGTGGTATTTTCTTCTAACCATATCTCATTAACCTCTAAACTAAAGTCTCATATCAGAAATTTTCGATGGTTGTTATTTTGTCTTGGGTTTGCATTTGTAATGTCCAGTATGCTGCAGTGTAACCTACAATACTTGTATTATAAAGTGACATGATTTTTTACTTCAAGATTTATAAACATGACCTTAAACAGTGACTACACATTACCTTTGGTTAGCTACAACACTTATGTAAACTAAACTATGCCTTATGCAGTGACTGAAACCAAAGCAATGTGAAAGAGTTGTTGGCATCTTTGACTTGACATAGTAATATTGTAAGACAAGTTATAAAGTAGTTTCTAAACATATATATGCACATGTGACAACATCTCTTTGACTTCACAGCTATACAAATACATTATCATGACAATATCGTTGAATTGACAAGTTGTGAATAGGTCTTATGATATGACCTTGAACAATGAGTTGACAATTGTTAGTTGTATACCCCTCACACCTATTTGACATTAAATCACCATGAAAACATTTTGGACATTAGTAAATTGGAATGGCCTTGTGTTAATGTGACAACTAGAGTGTACAGTGACTTGAATGCAACAACTAAGCAAATTATAATTTTGACTAGTGAAATAACATTGATTGAAATAGTGTATGAAGCAATAACACATTTGGACTATGTTGTAGTAGAGGATATTGAGCTATGAAAATATGAATTGAAAAATAGTAACATTGATGCCTTACCATGGCATGTACTATGATGAGTTGCTTGATTTGACTTAACTCATTTGACCATGACATTGATAGTGACAACAATATGTAATGGAAAATAAGGTAGTTGTGAATAGTTCCTATGATTGTCTCAAAGGTGAGATTTCATGATGATGTAACACTTGCCTTATTGTAACTTCATGTTAGAGTTTGTATTACTATTCCTTTTGATGAGAATATTGATATTGAAATCTCCTATACACTAAGAAGGTGAACTACAACAAGTGACACATTGACACTTACATGACTTATTCTCTTAATCCTTAGATTAGAACAATGATTATACATTTAGTTGAAAAATGTCTTGACTTTGACTACACTTGACTAAGACACTATACAACAATGTTGCATTACTATTGATTTGACATCTTGATAAGATTTTGACGTGGCCTACTAATTTGACATCTTGATTTTGTCTTAACCTATAGCTTGAGGTACATACACCTATGACAGTGATGACCTAGGGATTCATGTACAGTGACACAATTGTAATCTTGTAGGGAAGCAAGTGTTGAAGAAAAATACAAATATTTATGCAACACATTGAAGAAAATGGATAAAGGGGGCTTGAACAGTTAAATAATGTGTTGACATATATGTTGGTAGCTCTTTGGGGATAGAAATTGAGAGCACTGATTGCAGGGCATCGGGATAACCTGAGACACCTTTGGTTGTGCCATTATTTGATAACAATTCCAGATGGTTGCAGCATCGTGTGCAACCTGATGATAGCAATGTTTGGGCATTGATGAATTTTCGTTACTGAAATGAAATTTAGTGGTAGCTTGCAGTTAAGCAGTGATTTGCAGTGAAAGTGATTCACAGTAACAGTAATGACATATGTGCAATGACAGTGATATGTGTTGATTTTTCTTGAGTGATGGGGTAGCATCGGATGTGCTCTAGCTCCCAAAATTTGTGGAGGGACTAGAGTACATGAGATATCCAATACCCAGAAAGGGATTTGGGAAATTTCATCTGGTTTGGGAGAAAATTAATTAATTAATAATTTTTATTATGGACCCTAAGTTTAACTTATGGAAATTAAATTATTAAAGGTAATTAATTAAAACATGTGATGAAATGGTCTTAAGTCACACAGATCAAGCTTCCTTTTAATATTAGCCATGGATTCAATATTTGATCATGGTCGTTGGTTTCCCAATGAGAAAATTATAAAGGAAAGGCTTGGGGTCGTTTGGAGATGACACACAAAGGCAGAGCACTGAAGCTAAGCTGGAATTCTAGGGTGTGGTTTGCTAAGAATTTCCAGAAGTGTTTCAGCTGCAAAGAGGGGTAGTTAGGCAAAGGGATGGTCTGATCCCAATGCCTATAATTAGCAAGAGGCATAGAGTAGCTTCCAGAGGCAGCGTAGAGAAGCAGAGGCAGCACCAACAGAGAGGGCAGCAGCTGCGCAGCACAGGGGCAACTTCAGCTACGCAGGTGCTGCATAGTTCCTTTTGGGGCATCTTCAACTACGCAGGTGATACACAATCCCTTATAAGGCAGCGTTGGTCATCCAGGGACCATTTGGGTTATGCAGAGACCCTCAGAGGCAGTGTAGGTTCTGCGTCACCATCATCTTGGGGTTACGCAACCCTCTCTAGGATTGCGTAGAGGTACACAGAGGCTGCAGCGGTTGATGCAAGAGCTTCAAGGGCAACACTGGGGTTTCTAGGGCCAAGATCTGGCTGAATCCTGTAAATCGTGTTTGAGGGTGTGGATCAGTCAACATTTTGGCTTCAGAACAGCAAGTTAGCTGCAGATAGATATTTTCTCTGTCGGGTTTACCAATGTGGTGCCCATATTTGATGTATGCAGAAATACTACTTTATAATAAAACCCTCCAACAAAAAGAAGATCAGTTTTCCCGCATTGGGTTTTCTGAGGACTATTGTTCAGAAAATCTTATGTCACTTTGTCTATGCGTGCATGTAATTTTATGTTTTAGATCTAAATCGGTGAAATTTTTTTATGTGTTTTCTTTGATGTTACTCTGAAGTTTTAGCATTAATAACTTTTTTAAGTAGGAGAAGCATAACCAGATCTAACAGTATATTTCTTCATAAGTAACATTCAGAATTTTACACATGGTATTAGAGCGATTATAGATCTAGCAGGGTCACCAGTAGAAGACTAAAGGATCTTGCTGCAAAAAGTAGCAGAGAGAGTAGCAGCAGCAGCAGTAGAAAGCCATATCTAAAGGGAACACAGTTTCAGAGGGAGCAGAGCCACACATAGGTCAGGGTGACGCAGTCCTACATTTTCTCCAAGCAAGCCCACGTACTTACTGCGTAGAGGCAACACAGATGCAGTGTTGGGATTGTTTTCTCACGCAGATGCCAGCTAGGGTGACGCAAATCTGAATTTTTTTGTTTCAGAAGTGTCGGAAGAAGAGCTGCAGAACTTCAGAAGTTGCTGGTGGGGTTAAACTTCTAAAGGTTCATAATTTAGCCTAAGAACTGGGAGACAAAGAGAAGGAGGAGATCAACTTCTCAAAGATTTTCTAGCCAAAGAAACTTGCAGATCGGTCAGTGGATCAAAGAGAGCTAAATCATTTGATTTGGCATATTTCCAAGAGAGGAAACTAGTTGTTAGAGGGAGCAGAGGGTGCTTGTTTCGCCAAGGACCCTAGATCCAGATCTCTGGCACAGAGAGGAGGAGATCTGACAGATTTTGTAAGCAAATGGCACCTCATTGACTACGTGATCAGGATAGGTTGGATGGTCTATCCAACTTTGTAGTTTGGAAGGCTAGAATCATGATAGTCTTGGAGTCATATTGTTTAAGAGACCATGCAGAACAGGTCCTGGCCACGTCGGCCGAAGCATATCTCCTAAAAAATCATAAGGAAGCTATGACACATGCCAAGCGGCTCATAATGGATGGATTTAAGGACCATATTGTCCCACATATAGCTAAGAAGAAAAAATCTAATGAGATGTGGAAGCCCTTAACAACTCTATATGAGGGCAAGTCCGTCCAGAGGAAGATGCTTCTGGAGACTTAGATGTGATTATTCATGTTGACCAAGGGGGAAGACATGAAGCACTTTATCTTCAGATTACAGTCGATCACAGACCAGTTGACTGCCACGAGAGAAAAGGTGGAGGGTGATGCGATGGTTAGGACTGCACTCAATGCGGTCACAAATGAGTGGGAAACCTTTTTCCAAAGTATCTTGGGCAGAGTGAACCTTCCTGACTGGGACAACTTGTGGGAAATCATGCGTCAAGAAGAACTCTGAAGATTCACCAAGAAGCAGTACAGCACGAGATCCAGTAAGATGAAGAAGGAAGATGAAGAGGATGTAGCCTTGTCATCAAAGAGGTAGCAAGGGAAGAAGAAGCAGGATCTGTCAAATATCAAGTGCTTCCATTGTGGCAAACTAGGAAATTTCGCCAGCAATTGTCCTAAGAAGAAGAAGGACAAGGAAGCTTCTTCTTCCAAGGCTATTGTGGCGGATGATGGGTCAAAAGATGATGCAGCCATGAGCGCTCATGAACCACGAAAGTGGGGCGACATGGATCTGTAGAGCAGCTACAGAGTGGTGGATAGATCCTTAAGTAGCTCATCTCTTGGATCACATCCGAGTTATGGCAGCCTTATGAAAGTAGCAGGAAAAGTGGAGGAGTTCATGCAAAGAGTCACGGATGAAGCAAAGGCAGATCTGAAGGTTGGAAGGAGAAGTGGATTACAGATGCAGCAACAACATAGGGCATGATGTGACTTTAGCAGCACAAAGCATATTTTCTTACGCAGAGCAAATCTGTAGCAGCATAGTGGCTTCTAGAGGACAACACAACACAGCATCAGTGTGAGATATTTCAGCACAAGGGGTTGGTGTAACTTCAACAATGCAGAGGGAATCTGCTTACACAGTGCAGAGTTGTAGTTGTGCATCATCGTCCAGATGACAACACCGATCAACAACTGATGGAGCTTCATTGATGAGGATGCAGCCCAACAAACTTATCTATCAAATACAGGGGATTCAGTTGCTTCTCTCATCAACTGAAGATACAGTGCAGCAAATGGAAGCAATGATGTAGCAGATTGAGAGGGAGTTGCAGTAAATATGTGACAATGGCAGTAGCAGTGTCATTGGTAGTAGTACATAATAGTAGCAATAGTACAGTGATGAAGGGCAGCAGGTCAAGCATTAGTGCAGAGACCCACACTAGAGATCAGTGCGGAGCTTTGGGGTGGAGCAAAGTTTGTACTAGAGCACATTCCTCGCTAAGAGGGAGTGTTTAGTTTTCTTGAATGATGAGGTAGCATTGGATGTGCTCTAGCTCCCAAAATTTGTGGAGGGACTAGAGAACATGAGATCTCCAATGCCCACAAAGGGATTTGGGAAATTTCATCCGGTTTGGAAGGTAATTTGGTAATTTCAGGGGTAGCGTTGGGGTTTCTAGGGCCAACATCTGGATAAGTCTTGTAAATCTTGTTTGAGAGTGTGGATAAGTTAACTTTTTGGCTTCAAAACAATAGATTAGATGCAGATATATAATTTCTCTATCTGGTTTACCAGTGTGGTGCCCATATTTGTTGTATTCATAAATACTACTTAATAATACAACCCTATTGCAGCGAAAAGATCGGTTTTCCCGCATTGGGTTTTTCCGGGGACTATTGTCCAGAAAATATTGTGTCACTTTGTCTATGTGTGCATGCAATTTTATGTTTTAGATATGAATCGGTGAAAGTATATAATGTGTTTGCTTCGATGTCAATCTGAAGTTTCAACATTAATAACTTATTTAAGTAGGAGAAGCATAACCAGATATAATAGTAGATTTCTGCATAAGTAACATTTAGAAATTTTCACATGGTATCATAGTGATTGCAGATCTAGCAGGGTCACCAGCAGAAGACTAAAGGATCTTGCTGCAGAAAGCAGCGGAGAGAGTAGCAGTAGCAACAGAAAGCCAGATCTAAAGGGACAACATAGTTTCATAGGGAGCAGAGCCACACAGAGGTTAGGGTGACGCAATCCTACATTGTATCCACGCATGCCCACGTATTTACTATGTAGAGGCAGCAGAGATGCAACATTGGGACTATCTGCTCACGCAGAGGCTAGCTAGGGTGACACATATCTGAAGTTGTTTGTTTCTGAAGTGTCGGAAGAAGAAATGCAGAGCTTTAGAAGTTGCTGGTGGGGTTAAACTTCTGAAGATTAATAATTTGGCCTAAGAACTAGGAGACAAAGAGTAGGTTGAGATCAAATTCTTTGAGATTTTCTTGCCAAAGAAACTTACAGATCGGTCAGTGGATCGAAGAGAGATGAATCGTTTGATTTGGAATATTTCAAAGAGAGGAAACCAGTTGTCAGAGGGAGCAGAGGGTGCTTGTTTCGCCAAGGACCTTAGATTGAGATCTCTAGCACAGAGAGGAGGAGCTCCGACAGATTTTCTAAGCAGATGGCACCTCAAGGACTATGTGATCAGGATAGGTTGGTTGCTCTATCCAAGTTTTCATTTTGGAAGGCTAGAATCATGATAGTCTTGGAGGCATATTTTATAAGAGACCATGGAGAACATGTCCTTACCATGCCAACCGACGCAGATCTCTTGAAGAATCATAAGGTATAGAACATGCCAAGGGAATCATAATGGATGGATTTAAGGAACATATTGTCCCACATATAGTTGAGAAGAAAACAACTAATGAGATGTGTAAGCCCTTAATATCCCTATGTGAGGGCAAGTCCGTCTAAAGGAATATGCTTCTGGAGACTCAGATGCGGTCATTCATGATAATAAAGGGGGGAGACATGGAGCACTTTCTCTTCAGATTACAGTCGATCAGAGAGCTGTTGATTGCCACTCAAGAAATTTTGGAGGATGATGTGATGGTCAGGACTGCACTCAATGCGGTCACAGATGAGTGGGAAACCTTTGTCCAAAGTATTTTGGGCAGAGTAGACGTTCCCGACTTGGAGAAATTTTGGGCAATCATGCGTCAAGAATAACTCTGAAGATTCACCAAGAAGCAGTACAGCACGAGATCTAATAAGATGAAGAAGGAAGATGAAGAGGACACAACCTTGGCATCAAAGAGGTGGCAAGGGATGAATAAGCTGGATTTGTCAAAGATCAAGAGCTTACAGTGTGGTGAACTAGGACATTTTGCCAGCAATTTTCCTCAGAAGAAGAAGGACAAGGAAGCTTCTACTTCCAAGGCTGTTGTGGCGGATGATGGGTCAGAAGATGATGCAGCCATGAGCGCTCATGAACCACGAAAGTGGGGTGACATGGATCTGTAGAGCAGCTACAGAGTAGTGGCGGGATCCTTGAGCATCTCAAATCTTGGATCACATCTGAGGTACGGGAGCCTTAAGACAGTAGCGGGACAAGAGGAGCAGCTGGTGCAGAGAATCACGGATGAAGCAGAGGCAGATTTGAAGGCTAGAAGGAGAAGCGTAGTGCAGATGCATCAGTAGCATAGGGGTTGATGTGACTATTTTCTTTTGACCTCACCGATAAAAGAAAAGGAGCGACTATGCAAAGAAACCACGGGTTCAAAGTACAAGGAGCGGAAAAGCTATCAAAGGAGCTTGCAAAAAACAAGTGATGCGGCTTGGTGGGTGAACGAGATGAAGAGGAAGCCGTCGCGATCACTCCTCCCCAAAAAAACACCATGTGTACAGGCTCGTGGCAGAGCCACCCACCAAATACTGGTGGCCTATGGTCGTTCCTTCGGCATCTGAAGGAAGAGAAGGTGGCCGAAGCCAACCCTCCGGAGGAGGTGACGTCAGCCTTCCTCATGGCCAATTAGAGTGCTTTTGTGGGGGGAAGGAAAAGGGACAGAGGCCTCCATCCACCCCGTCGAAGATCAAGGGGGGCCACCAAGCTAAATAGTTGGTGTATATATGTTCTACATTAAGGTAAGTCCTGTATGGGGTACAAAGATCAGTACCCCTCTTGTTTGGCACGTGGCCCCCACCTACCCGGTCATTGTTGTCCAACCACCGTGTGCCACGTGTCCCATTCTCAGACATCCTCATGATGCCAGCCCTACATGTGTCATCCCGCCCCAGTAATTAGTAAAACCCTATCTCCATAGCAATTTTTTCTCTTGATTGTGAAAAATCATGGTTGTTTACTAATATTCCACTCTGTCAGGTGAGTAAAAACTCAGATACTGGTTGCTTTCCACTCTTGCATCGCTTTCGCTGCTACCTCACTACTATTTCAGGTATTTGGTCGTGTATTTTTCGTTATTTCACTTTTTAATGTTTGGTTCAAATGATCATGGAAACAACAAAGTGCTTCGCACACAAAACCCCTCAGGCTCACGAGGTCAGGACTAATCCTGGACCCGAATCTCTCATTGATGCTCACGCCAAACTCTATGACCCAGTCTATCCCTTCAATGTATCCCACACCAAATTTGAGCTCTTCTACTTTCAGTGAAGAGGAGAAGATATATCTAGGGTCATTGAGTCAGGTCTTTATTATCAAATTGCCCCGATGATGCATATGTTCCCAGAGTTTATTGTCTGGCTTGGGGAAGCTTACATCAAGCGCAAGGACATCTTCCTTTCCACTCGGGTGGCAAATATTGTTGAGATTACTCCCCATCTCATCAAAAAAGCCCTATGTTATCCTCCCGCCTAGGACTGTGTTGATTTCACCGAAGTCACTCTCTCCTGCTGTTACGTGGAATTATGGATTATGGATAAAACATTCTTCCCTAGATGTAGTGCTCATCTATAACAACAGGTTAAATACTTTGAAACTACTTTTCCTAACTGTAAATAGACACACAAAACAGTTCAAAGAACTTACTTGGAGTCCAAGCACTTCCTATTCTCCTTCTGTCGCTCTTGCTATAGCTTCAAATCCAAGCTAGATGTCCGAAAATATTTCCTGCAAGAAAGAACACTAAATAGAAAAAGATAGCAATAATATAGATATCTATTCAAGTTATTTAGTTAAATCAATAAAACATAAACCATATACATCAGATAAGAATTCATAATATGGAAAACATGAGTTGATACAGATACATATGTGGGAAAGTAAGCAACAATATTTATTAATAGATAGAAGGGAGGTTACAACCTAGTGATTGATTTAGTGTCACCATCTCCAGCAGCATCCTAGCCTCATCACAAAGCACATCTCTCTAGAAGCATGTCACTCAAATCAATTCCTCAATTGAAATTCCACCAGCATTTCTCTACTCAAATTCTTCCTTCTGAAGCACTAGGATCTGTGCTCAATTTATAGATGAGTTGAAGGTAGTTTTACAATCAATGAATTTCTAATAATAGGCAAGGCATGTTCCCAATCTTGTAGATGTAAAATGGACACATGGATTCGAAGTTTAACACATGTGAACTCTTCTAGAAGGCACTAGCCAAGTGGAGATTCCGGAACAATGAGAATTTCACTCCCAATGTGACCAACACACCCTATAGTGTCGGGAAGTGTTTTGCATAGCACCTTTGAATGAAGGTACCTACATATTCAACACACTTAGTCCCTTGAGGGGCAGCGTTGGTGAGCTCTCATATGATATATTATAAACTTCAAATCTTGGAAACCTTTGCAAATGGAAGTCATGTATGATTTGTTTTGTTCTTTGTCTTAGGGCATGTAGCAATTGAAATGATAGGGGATGATACACCATGTTCATTGGTCCTGGAGATGATGCTCAGTTAACTAGGTCATTGGGAATGGTGCCCAAATTTACCTATAACAATTTCTCCCTAAAGCATGAAGTCAGAATAATAATAACAATATTTTGATTGAGATGCTTTACACTATGATGGGTTGGAGATGAAGCAGAGTGGTGACCTACATCAATATTACAATACATTACATCATGATATATCCTCTTTGATCACAAATCGCTGAGCGTAGGAATTCCCATTTTCAACACATAAACAATCTAATAACATGTACATAATTCATAAAGTCGTCTACATTGGAATGTTTCCCAATACAGACATGCCTATAGATATAGTCCCATGTTCAAATGATGATCTGTATGTAAGGTCATCGTACAGATGATGTGTACAACAATCTTGAAATCGTAGCTCGAATGGATGAAACTAGATCTGGGGTCTTCTTATTTCATTCACTCAATCATTCGGGTACAAGTCTAGCCATGCGAATATATGATTTGTAGTCGAACATGGTAAGACATCGTTTGATTACCAGCCAATGATGTGAGCTGTTAACAAACTCGAGAGAGCCACCATTGATATCAATGGCCCTTAAGGTACTGCAGTACATTTCATAAGGCGTGAATAGATGATTTGATGTCAAACTCCAAACAAAATATTTCGGTCAAAAGTTTGAAAGCGAGGATCTTTTCAATGTTGTAACAAACCTCATGGTACTGGAATATGATGTTTCTAAGTGAACTTCCTAGATAATGATTTGTCGTCGACAGGAAACCACCTTATTGTGAAACGGGAGTTACTAATTTCGGAGACAAAGGTATGACTTGATATAGAAATGTTCAGGGATGACTGTCAAGAGAATGAAGGTTTATGAGTATTGCAGAAGGATGAGTATTCACTAGATGACTTCTCTTGAACATATCAGCGACACTGAGATGAGTTGGTAGCATTGACCCAAAACTGAAGTGGAGGTATGATGAACCATAGGTATGAATGAACCGTCAACAATATTACCCAACCCAAACAGTCACGGTGATGGAGTGAAGTGTCATGTTCAAGAGCGACCTACTACCGTAAAAAGTTCTGCTCACTTTCCCAAATTCTCTCTGGTCATTTGTCGACCAGTACCTCTTTATTTTTTAACAAGCTTGAGGAGAATAACATATTCTTGATCTATAATTCAGGCCTCCGGGAAAATAAAGTATCGCTATTTAATAATTTAACGAGTCTAGCGATGAATGAAACTCGATTCTTGCCATGATCAACAAGCCTGTCGCTATTTTATGTTTTAACGAGCCTAAAGACAGTGAGAGCCGGTCCTTTTTTATATTTAGAGAGTTTGAAAAAGAGGATGAAAGAAAACTCCATAAGTACTTTTTTCGTAAATTTGTTGCTCAGATCCGAAAAAGTGTAAAATAATATCTAGGAGAATCTCTTTGGTCATGTTTGACCAAGGTATTCATTTTTCGTAAATAATCTATCTCAGTCCGGAAAAGGGTTAAACTTATACTAAGTAGATATCAATTCATTTACTTTTACGAGCTCGAAAAGACAAGTGCTTGGAAATCTTTTCACATTATCGGAGTCTGAAAAGAGCTGAAAGTAGACTCAAGGGTTTCCTTTTTCACTGTTATAGAAGCTCGAAAGAGAGATAAAAGTGTGCTTCAAATCCTTTTTATTTTTTAACAAAGCTCGAAAAATAAGGAGAAAAAGTATGCTTTGTGGTCAAATCATTCTTGAAATAAATCTGCACGAATAATTTGTTCATCAGTTGTAAACCTTGTTCAGAACAACATCAAATGGATTAAAAATACCTGTTTCATGATAAAAACATAATAAAACCATATTAATAGCAATAAATATAATTTGAAAACAATTAAATGACTATTAAAAGTAGTTTTACTATTCATTTTACCTTTCCATAGTTACCATTTGCATTTTGGAGCTCTAAACCTCCTTTTGCCCCCGAACTTCAACTGCTGATTGCGATAGTTTTTGTGGATGGATTTTGTTGTCGTTTGATCTAGGTTAGTGCCATGAACCTCCTCTTTCCTTCATTAATCATTTCATTTCCAATTTCTACAAATTTTAAGGGTTTTGGGGTCCCTAGGGTAAATTCTGCTCCAAAAGAGGGCAATGCACCCTTGGATATCGAAAAGTGTGTTGCATAGCAACTAAATTGAAGGCTATTTGCATACACAATGCACTATATTTTGTTAGAGCCTGTGTTGGGCGCAATATACATTTTTGTTGTTTGCATTATGCCAAAAATTTTCCCAATTTTTTGCATTTGAAAGGAATCTAATGGTTCTTATGGTTTTATTTCAGGTTTCCATTAGATTATAATGACGATTATGTGGAGGGAAAGAGAGCATGAAGAACATGATATGATTTCCCTAAATGATTTGGACACGGTAAGAACCCTAAGAGATTATAGACTGCTAAAGTACTTTCGGTTGTCAGAGATGAGGCAACAAATAGAACTCTTGGAGTTCTTAGTTCGAGCATGGGATCCAGCTATCGAGGCATTTCATATTAAGAACCAAGTGGTTCCCATAACAGTTGAGGATGTATACTTTCTTACAGGTTTGTCGAGGAGAGGCTTGCCTATTTCACTCTCAGGGTCTATTCTTGGAGGAGAGACAGTGAGAGATTATGTTTTGCAACATTGTTATCCAGGGGCAGAGCCAAACAAATATGGAAATATAAACATTCGGGATGTGAGAGGTTTGCCTTTGAGAATTATCCTTTTCACGATCACAAAAATTTCTGGCACTGTTACATTACATGTAGTGAATAGATCGTATATGTAGTACGCGCTAGAATGTATGGAGCCAACATTCTTCAATTGGTCTAAAGTTGTACTTTCTCAAATAAAAGAACAACTGAACAAAGCAAAGGGATGAAGGAAGAAGAACTTCAGTTATGGTTCAATCCTCATATCATTTGCCTTAGAACGAATTCCACTGATGCAGCCACAACATGTGACATTGGATGTGTCTAATCCTAGAGATCCACGGATGCAAAGATGGGTAGAACTAATGGGTAGGCATGCATGCCAATCTACCATTTTGTTCTCAAATGCATTCTTCGCCTGGTTCAGGCGACATATTTTCGCCATCGATGAGTATGCATACACAGGCGTTGATTTCCGGGGAGATCCAGATTTAGCTTTACCAGAAGGCACTCAGTGGGGTGCAATAGGTAAGAATGTTATGACCATGTTTTTTGATTTTTTCTAAGTTTTATACAATGTTTTTGTATTTTGATGTTTTCTCAAGACTAAACTAAATGTTTGATGTAATACAGATGTTGGTCGAGTTCAACCGGTGGAGGAACCAGAGCGTGAAGCAGATGTGCCAGCAGAGAAGACTGTTGGGAGAGCAGTCCTTTAGGACCTTGATATGGCTGAGACTCTGTCTGAGCTTCGGCAACACATAGAGGGGTTGACCTTCGAGATTCCGGATTGTCGGATCGAAGATTTACCCATGCGACTGCAACATCACACTATAGGTGTTCTTAACCATTGGATGTGGTTACTGTGTAGGATAGCTAGATCTATAGCATGTTACATGAGCACCAATAGTTTACTTTTGACATTTTGAATACATTTTTAGGTCAGATGACCAATGTGTCTTGGGCACAAATTTTTGTAAAAACCTATAACTATCTATCTATATGATTTCAGTGTTTTCCTATGTTTATTGTGCAATCCTATTCAATGATGTGAATGTTTTCTTTACATGTGTTGAAAATTTCTGGCTGAAACTTGATTAGCCAATGAATCAGTTAATGTGTTCAAATTTCAGGAAATGTGTTGATATTGAATAAATCAAAGTGTCTTTCCAAAAGTCGAACTCTTAGGAACAAATGATGCAGTGTTGAATTTCTAATAGTATAAACACTAGTAAGCTGTAATACCACAAGTTGTGAGTCTAACCTTATGATTATGCAGTTAATACCAAATTAAATGACATCAAAGAGAAGTTCAATCAACAGCGATATTGTTCGTAGATCTACCGATACAAATCCCTTGAAAACTCACTAACTTGTCGTTCGGAGCGAAAATGGCCCACGCTGCAGAGGATAGATTCTGCGTACTACGACTAGCACCATCAGCATATGCAACAAAGGTTCTGAATATTCAAACATATGCGATGAAATGTAAAAAATATTACTAACATCAAGAAAACTCTAAAAACAAAACTAAGATAGTGAATGCAAATCAGCAACATATATATACAATATAATACAAAATATTACTATGCTCATGATTAAGCATAGTAACATTTCAAATACAACCCATTTCTGGGCTGCGCCAACAGAATTCCATTGTAATCAACCAACTCATAGGCACCCTTAGCAAGAACTCTTTTGAAAATATAGATGCCATGCCATAATGGCTCAAATTTTCCTGTACCTATTACATCAGCTTCTTGATCATAAAGAAGGACCAAGTTGCCCTCTGAGAAAATGCGAGGCTGGACATTTTTTTCATATTGCGCCTTTATACGTCTATTATGTGCTTCATTGGCCAATTGGGCTTCATGACATGTTTCATCAAGATGGATGAGTTTAAAAAGACGCACTTCTTCTTCTCAGGTGTCGGGTAACAAGTCAATTGCGAGTTTTAACGATGGTATTTCACATTGGATTGGTAAGATAGCTTCTAGACCATACACCAATTGAAAAGGATTAAATCCAGTTTCATTTCTCACCGAGGTTCGATACACCCACAAGGTGGAGTACAGGATCAAATGCCAGTTTCTTTTATGAACTCCTATCACTCCTTGAAACATACGTTTAAGAATCTTTTTGATAGCTTCAACTTGTCCAATTGATTGTGGATAATAAGGAGTATAATTATCATGTGACAATCCTAACTTGGCAGTCAATTCAGCCATCATGTGGTTGTGAAAATGCTTCCCATGATCTGTAACTATAGCTTGTGGGACCCCAAACCATGCAATAACATGATTAAAGAAAAACAATGCAGTTGTTTGTCCTGTGTTGTTGAATGTAGGCATCGCTTCAACCCATTTGGTAAAGTAGTCTACTGCGACAATAATATAACCATGCCCCTCGGACGAACGAGGGTTATAGGTCATGAAGTCAATACCCCATTTCGAAAATGGTTCCGCAGAGACAAAATTATGCATTGGCACTAGCGGTTTGCAGATTTTACGATAAGAAATTTGGCACGCATGACAACTTCTGACCGCAATAATGCAATCGCAAAATATGGTAGGCCAAAATTAACCGGCGCAGAGTATCTTCTGTGCGGTAGCGTATCCAGATAAATTTCCACCACAAGCCCCAGCATGACAATCATTTAAAACCTTCTTGGCCTCCTCATGAGAGAGGCACCTTCTTAAAATTGTATCAACACCACGACGATAAAGTGTATCACCAATGATCAGATAATCTTTGGCTTGGTATCAAATACATTTTTGTTCAGGGCGAGAGGTATCAGGACGAAAAGTTTGAGTTTGGAGATAAATGATGAAATCTCCATACTAACGATCAAATGATCCGATCAGAAACAGAGTCTCATTAGGAATTGATGGTTCTGACGTAGTTGCAGTACTATCAAAGCGAAAGTTACAAAGAAGCTCAGGAAAAACTAAAGACTTTTTGACTTGGATTTGATGAATTCCAAATCAAATTCCTGCAAAATGATAATCTAGTTTGAATATTTTCCCCTCATCAATTGACGTGATAAGATAAAATTCAAGGGGTTTCAATCCGAAACGAAAGTGGTCTTTCAGAGTAGGATATAGTGGTGAAATATTTGGACAGCTTGAACAACTGCCAAGGCAAGCTTTTCTACGTATGAATACTTAACTTCCATATCATTTAGATTACGAATCAAATAATAGATCAGATGTTCAATTCCATGTTATACTTGGACCAAAACAATAGCAATGGTTGTTTCAGCTACGACGATATATAGGAAATAATCATTTTGATAATTAGGGGGATACATTAATGACGCTCGGATAAGAGTATCCTTGACAACATCAAAATAAGCTTGCGCAACTTGGTCCCAATGGAAGGGAACCCCCTTTTTCAAAAGTCGATTAAATCCTTTAGCCATTTCGGCGTACTTTGGAATGAACCTCCTTAGGAAGTTAACCTTTCCTTGAAGTTTATGAATTTGAAGTAATTTTTATGGCGCAGGAAAATCAAGAATGGCCCGAACCTTCAATGGATCGATTTGAATTCCTTCTTTTGAGATGACGAATCCAAGAAAATGACCATAACCAACACAAAACACACATTTATGTCGATTGAGGCGAATTTTGTAGTGTTGGCAGCGTAAAAATATGGCTCTCAAATGCATCGGGTGATCAGTCTGATTTCGTGAATGTGCGGATAAATCATCTAGATATGGTTGAACAATGTGCTTAATGTCTTTGAAATCATAATCCATTGCTCTCTGAAAAGTTTCCTCAGCGTTCTTTAAACAAAACAAAAGTTTCCTATAAGCGAATGTGCCCCAGTGACAAATGAATTTTGTCTTATGTTGATCCTATAGGCAGATATTGATTTGATTGTAGCCGAAAAATCCATCCATAAACAGAAATATTTCACATCCAGCACAATTGTCAATAATCTGGTCGATAAAGGGAGTAGGATAGTTGTATTTTGGACAAGCAAGATTGAAATCCCTATAATCGACGCACACTCTAATGGTTCCTTGCTTTTTCATGACATGAATGATGTTAGAAACCCACTCAGTTATCGGAACAGGGTAAATGAAACCAGAATACAAAAAAATTTCAACTTCTTCTTTGATGGCAGTAGTCTTCATTGGATGAAAAAGACGAAGGTGTTGACGCACTGGTTTGACATCAGGATACATATTAATAGTGTGTTCAACGATACTAGTATCTATGTCTAGAATTTCCTCGTAATACCATGCAAATACATCACAGAATTCACAAAATAGAGAGCGATATGATTCAAGTTCTGATGGATAACAAGATACACCAACATGAATATTTTCTACTACACCAGGTTTGGTCGAAATATCGATAGAAATGGTTTCTTCAATATTTGATAGATTGTGCTCAGAATCAATTGCATTAATCGGTAAAGAATTCGAAAAGAAATTTTTGATTTTGGGGTGACATAGTTCACTAAGATTATTTTCTTCATAATCAAGAAGATGGGAACGATGATGATAATCTTCCCATGGCTCTCCTTTTGACATCATGGCTTCCAAAATATTCTCATCTGTCAAGGACATTGAGGAAAAAAGATCAAAAGGAGTACCAACATCTAAGGAACGATCAACCCAAACAACAGGTGACGTTGATTTCAGATTCGCCGCCCAAGCCAGATAGATTGATTTCTATGCTAGCTTAATAGGGTTGGGCGGTAGAAATTCATCCAATGTAACAATTTCAAAATCATCCGTACTATTCCTTAAGCTAGATGGAGTGGAAGAGATCATGTAGCAGGTCTCTATACTTGCAATTTCTGTCGACGTCGCAGGTGGAAGTAATGCAAAGGTTCCCATGAGAGTGGAATCCTTTAAGAGCCCTACACTAATGTTCTAAAGTTCTAGTTGGGGTGCGTGAATGAACGGACCACTTCCAATTACCTGCGAAGCGGAGGCAAAGAAGGATAGCTGATTGATGACTGTAATTGTACCTTTATATGGAAAGATGATCATTCTAAAATATGTAGAAACCATTGCAGTCATAGCATATACCCATGGTCTTAAAAGTAGAATATTATAGTCGAGGGGTCCGTCAACAACCTTGACATCAGCATTCACTATTTTTCCCCCTAGTTCAGCATGCAGGTTATTAATAATACCACAAGGTTTATATGTACGTCCATCGAAAGCCTTCAACGTCGTTGATGATTGAGATAAGTGTGGCGAGCCAAGTGACTTCTAATATTTTAGAGAAATAATGCACGTAGATGCTCCCTCATCAATAATAGTATGATGAACAAGGTGATTGAGAACATTTACTTGTATGGAGAATTTCAATTCTACTAGTAGTTACGACACATAGCCCATATGGTTAAAGACGACGAGATTAGAATCATTCAGATCGATTCCACCAATAGCCGACAATAAAGCCTGTTTTTGAGAGGGACGATTTTGTAATACCTCAAGGGAATACATAGATGAAGGGGATTGAGCCAAGTCTTCAACTATATTATAATTTTGTGCAACTCTTTCTCGAGGACTCTATGTCAATTTATGAACAACTCCCTTTGGTGGCTTAATCGTCAATTCAGGAATAGCAATAGGCAGTATTGTTTCCATAGACGGATTCTTAGTCGAGGTAGTAGGTTGATCAATGTCTTGACTACCATAATATTTATTACGTGTTGACACCAAAATATCTGTTGAAGGTTTTGTGACAGATAACATGAGTACTTGGGAACTAGAAGCTGGATCAGTAGCAACCAAATTTGTGTCCAGATTAGGAAACAGATCTGTCAACATAACTGATGCATGAGAAGTCTTAATGATTTTCGAGACTTCAGCGCGATAAGGACAATCTTGAACAAATTTTTCCTCATTACAGATTATGCATGGATAACGAGGTTTCCTTGGTCCAGACGATTGATCAGATGATCTTTCCTGCGGGTTAGAAGTTTTCTTTTTCTTATATTTCCCTTTTTTCTTACTTCCGGGTTGCTTGTCACTTTTTCCTTTTTCAAATGACATGGCATTAATTTCGGAAGAAGGTGCAGGATCAGATGCAGTAGTATGATGCGTGCTTGTAGTACCAATCAAGTTGTCTCCGACATGAGAGTCCTTTAATTGAGGAGGAACTTTAAAATTAGATCTTGGCGCGTTAGGAATTTTTTCATAGAGCGTGCCAGACTGAGTATAAATCAAGTCTAAATATTGGGCATGAGAAATAGCTTGCTCTTTTGTGAAGACGCCACCCTTAGCCACATCCTCAGTTATAGATGGTAACAGGGACTTAATGAACCACTCAGCAAGTAGCTGATCTGGAACAAATGTCTTAACCATTCTACGACGACGACGCCACTCATGAATATGATTAGAAATGTGAGTATCATTAGTCTATTTGAAGTTGGTCAAGAGTTCCATTCCAGTTTCATATCGTATGGGTAACTGAAAGTGAGTAAAAAATGCAGTAGCTAGGGCAGTGAAATTATAAAAAGAAGCTCTAGGTAACTCAATGTACCATTTTGCAGCTGGACCTATGAGCGTACGTTGGAAAAGACATAGTCGAACAAAATCATCATTCAGGGAGTTTGATGAACACCACAAATGATAAGTCATGACATGAGTCAACGGGTCTTCCCTAGGGTTTCCATTGAACTTAGGAATATCTGTGGGTAATTTGTGAGGTATCACCGGCCACCAAGGAGCATAGTTGATTGGATCATTGGTTAGCTGATTTAAATCTGGTGACTCTAAAGTTGCAACAAAAGGCAATTGTCTATTAAGGCTGGGTTGAGCATAGACAGGGTATGATGGAATTGTTTGAGCAACAGGCCTTTGAGCACCAGCATAAGGAGTTTGCTGCTAGTAACACATATAGGGGTTGTTTTGAAAAGAAAACGCTTGAGGAGTCTGTTGACCAAAACCTGGATATGATACTTGTTGAAATGAAGTCTGAGGCATTTGCACCTAAGGCTGCCAAGGGGTCTGTCCACCAATGTTATAACCCAAATTAGGATAGCTTGGATTCGGTTGAGGACATGTATAACCTAGCTATGGCTGTGACATCCCATAAAATGGTAAACTAGCTTGTGAATAAATGATTCTGGGTACAGGTTGTTGTAAATTAACCAAAGGATTTGGAGTCCGTGGACCCAATACTGGAGGGTATTGAGTTGAAGGACCCGCCTAAAAAGGTTGTCATACAACATTTTTATTCTGTAACAAGGGTAAATATGTATTAACAAGTGGAAATGATGTGGATTTAATAGGCTGAACTGGTTGATACGAGTGTACAACCGTTTGTGGTTGGATAGGCAAAGTGGGATGCCATTTACAAACATTCATTTTGATATTAGGTTGACCAAAAAGTGATGGAGTACAGTCATAGTGGGTGACAAAAGGTTTCCCCCCAGCATGAGGAGGACAATAAGACGGAAAATATTGCTCTCCAAATGCAGGGAGTCCAGTTGATATGGTACTGGATGGAATAGACCTAGAAGGAACAGCTTGATATTTCCCTGATGATGTGTATAAAGAATCAAGCCATTCAATACTCACTATAGGATTATCAATTAAAATACCGGATGATGACATTGGTAAAGTCCATGGTTTTGAAGATACACCACAAAAAATTCCAGATAAAGATTTGTAACCTGATGGGACCATAGGGCCACCATGAAAATATGACTTTAGTGAAGTTGTGAACATCGACGGGGTTACAAGGGCAGGTACTGACATAATTGGAACAAATGGCCCAACCGAAGATATTGGTTCAGGCATGGTTACTTGACCAAATGTATACCCTTTTGAATCGATGGGAGTTTGAATAGGAACAAGATCAACAAAAGCATAGGGTGGTGACTGAGGAAAAGACTCGTACAGGTAAAGGTCCTCCCCAAAATGGGTTGGAGTTAAAGGTGTCTCGTCTTGTGGTATTTCTTCAATTGAAATTAAACCATGTGGAAGTATTTCGGTGTCAGGCCCAAATTATATCTCAGGAGGTTGACTGTGTGATATGGGAGACTCAATGGCTACAAAAAATTGTGGGATGACCAATGAAGGAACAACTTCTGGTTGTTTGACTTCGGGATTTAGATGTTCTGGCAAAAAGGACACAAGATCTGTATCAAATTCTGGTTGAACAATGTCGGGTCCAGGAGGTCTGGTCTCACTGATTGGATGGATCGTGACCATGGGTAGCTGTGAGGACTCCATTTCGACAACAGTAGACGAACCAGGATGTGTAGAAACAACTTGAGCTAACTACGGTATATGGGAAGATGATGCTTCACCAGAGGTACAAATAGTACTTGATTCGGTAGAGTGTTGTCGCCTTCTCCGTCTAGGAGTAACTTCTGGTGGTAAAGGTGGTTTCAATGCTAATCTATGCGAACGACGGGGGAAAGGATTTTTTTTCTTCCATGATTACTGATTTATTTTAACCAAAAACAAATAAACAAAATAAAAGGATAATGCTAAGCAAAAGGTTTACCAAGAAACTGTGAATTGCAGAATACCTCCTGGCGAACCAAGAAGTACGGGCATGCAATCTCCCCGAATGTTGTGTTCGGTGTATCACAATTTACAAGGCGGCCAACTCGGTTCACTATGGATGGATAACACCTAAAATTTGTCCTCCCAAATATACCCGAAGGTACGTGGAGGCCCAAGTTCGTATTAATGCAGTCTGATGTGAAACCGCATAGTGAGAGCACCCCTTTATACTTTTCGTACTGTAACACAGCTCGATATACCCGAAAGTACGTGGACAAGCTACGATATACTTAGGTACATGAAGTGAGGTATCACACTTGGAATGTATTGCAGACAATTACCGATAGCTGCTATGTTTTACGACACCAAAACACGTCTCTAGCCTAGACCTTCTAAATGTTATCATTATGGTTCCAATGCTTTGTTAGGTAAATTGAGATAAATTTTAAGTTGATTTTGTTTATCAATTTGCCTTTCAAGGTTCACCGTGATGATGTATTGTAAATTCCTAAAATACAAACTAAAATGATAAGAAATATTTCACACTTAGTTTTTCAATGAAAATCCTAGCTACTAGAGGGAAAGAGCAATCAATTTGAGAGCAAACAAATCAAAGAACACAAAATAAAATGCAACTTTCATAATTGTTCCTTTTGCAAAACACACAATCCACTACATGCAAATGTAGGTTTTTCTTTTCAGTCCCTTTAATGTTATGAATGCAGAAAAGGAAAATAAGTGCATCAAATAAAAAAAAACAAATGCCTTTTACTTTTTAGAAATGAAGATTTAAACAACAATTTCTCTTTTGAAGGAAAAATGAGGAATTTAACAACAATTTCTCCTATCAGGAAATGAAGAATTTACGACAATTTCCTTTTCAAAATAAAATGGATCTAATGAAGCAATGAAAATAATTTGAAATTAATTCGTCAATGATAAAGAAAAATGCTTTAAATAAACATTGAACAAACTATTCTTTCAAAGGAGGAAGAGGTAGATAAGGTCATTGGTCAATATGAGGCTTCAGGCTCTTCAAAATACAACAGAGAACAAACTAAAAACAAAATGCAATGACAAATTCAATGGAATTTGGATGGTTTCAGGGGGAAACACAGTCTCTAAGGGGAGACAATGTGTTGCAAAGCAGGCTTGAATGGGAGACAATGCTATGCAAAGCACTGTGTCCTGTCCAATAGTGCGTTGGGCGCAGTGTGCAATGAAAAACACAGTTGTTTAACACACTTCTAATGCATATTTGGATTTCAAAGAGCCTAATCTTTATGAGTAAAAACTACTGGGTGAATAAACAGAGAAAATTAGAGGCAAATGCACCAAGGATGAAGGGTAAACTCTCCAATAGAGTCGCCAATTTGTTATGTGGAATTATGGATTACAGATAAAACATTCTTCCCTAGATGTAGTGCTCATCTAGAAAAATAGGTTAAAGACTTTGCAACTACTTTTCCTAACTGTAAATAGACACACATAACAGATCAAAGAACTTAATTAGAGTCCAATCGCTTCCCATTCTCCTTCTGTCGCTCTTGTTGTAGCTTCAAATCCAAGCTAGATGTCTGAAAATATTTCCTGCAAGAATGAACACTAAACAACAAAAGATAGAAATAATACATATGTCTATTCAAGTTATTTAGTTAAATCAATAAAACATAAACCATATACATCACATAATAATTCATAACATGGAAAACATGAGCTTTTACATATACATATGTGGGAAAGTAAGCAACAATCTTTATTAATGGATAGAAGGGGAGGTTACAACCCAGTGATTGATTTAGTGTCACAATCTCCAACAGCATCCCATCCTCATCACAATGCACATCTCTCCAGCAGCATGTCACTCAAATCAATTCCTCATCTGAAATTCCACCAGCATTTCTCTACTCAAATTCTTCCTTCTGAAGCACTAGGATTTGTGCTCAATTTATAGATGTGCTGAAGGTAGTTTTACAATCAATGACTTTCTAATAATAGGCAAGGCATGTTCCCAATATTGTAGATGTCAAATGGACACATGGATTCGAAGTTTGACACATGTGAACTCTTCTAGAAGGCACTGGCCAAGTGGAGATTCTGGAACAATGAGAATTTCTCTCCCAATGTGACCAACGCACCCTATAGTGTTAGGAAGTGCTTTGCAGAGCACCTTTGAATGGAGGTAGCTGCATATGCAACACACTTATTCCCTTGAGGGGCAGCGTTGGTGAGCACTCATATGATATATTATAAACTTCAAATCTTGGAAATCTTTGCAAATGGAAGTCATGTATGATTTGTCTTGTTCTTTGTCTTAGGGCATGTAGCAATTAAAATGATAGGGGATGATAGGTCATGTTCATTGGTCCTGGAGATGATGCCCAGTTAACCAGGTCATTGGGAAGGGTGCCCAAATTGACCTATAACACCTGCTATTTTTCAAATCAACCCTTGGAAAAAGAGAATGGTTTCCTTGATCTCATCTCTGACTCACGCCTATTGGCTTTCCCTCACACAGATTCCATTTCTCTTTCATCATTCCATAGCACCATACAACCCATTTTAGCAGTTATCTTGGGAATGCTGGGGTTTTAAGATACTGAAGTAGTAACTAACGCGGGTTTAGGGTTTCTATGGCTCATGATGTAGGTTGAGATCCTTTTGGATATCCCCACCTTTCTAGCCTTGGCCATCAAAGCCTAGTTCCAAGACATGTCTTCCTTCTGTTCTTTCAAATATTTCTCCCTGGTTTTCTACTTATTCCTATTTGAGCATGCAGATAAGTTTGAAGGTCCAGGCCTAAACAGGTTCTCCAAGAGAAATGCCTAACCCAAATCTGTTTTCGAGTGGACTCCAGAGTTCGCCAGCATCAAGAGGGGAAGGGGTATGCGAAATTCATTACCAATTTCATGTCCATAGCCTATGCTATCATACACGACAGCTCCCCGCCCAAAATTTTTCTTGAGCAAAAGGATTGGCTCCAGTTCAGTGAAACGGATTGCATAGGTGATTGGTACCTGTTTGAAGATCACACCGAGATCAAGGTCTATGGTGCTAAAGTACCTCCTTATCACCTGCCAGTGTTCCTTTCCATGAGGATTTTCGCCCTCAAGTTCATCTGTTAGGTCTTAAGTGTCGACCAAGCACACTTTGTGCTCGCAAAAAAAGGATACATCTTCAGACTCCCAAAATCTGTAGGCCCCTTCACCATTAATTCAAGGCATGCCCTCTTCACTGTGGAAAGGACGTTGCGGGATATGAATTTCTCACAAGGAGATGTCCTAGGCACTGGTCTCCTGCAACTCAATATTGTCTCTAGGAGTGACAACATATTTTTGGCGACGTTGCCGGGGAATTGAATTTGAAAATATTTCCCCTAGGATATGAAATTATTTTCACCCTTCGATTAGGTGAGCACGAAGGGTTGAGAGTTGCACAGCCCTCACCTTGGCGACTCCACTATTATATATATCCAAATTAGTTACAGTCCTGTCTTACACCAGGCCTCATCTAAGGTCAGATACCTCTCAGCTGAGATCCTCGTCTGTATCTGATCCTGAAAAAATTATATTCAAGAGAATTTGGAAGGAAAAGAAACCTGTCGAAGTTGAGATACCCTCATTTTCGTTAGAAGATTCATCGTTCTCATCTCAGAAAGATGAATTCTATGGCCCTGGCTCCACATCTCGAGTACTAGAATATTCTCCAGAGACCTCTATTGTAGCCAGTTTTGATATAAAAGACGAAGCTGAGTCAACAGATATCTCCTTGCATCCCTTGTGTCCCACTCCAGAATTTGAGGAGGCTAAAGAAGCTACCATACTCCATAACTTATCTCAGGCCTTCTTAGCATATATCTATTTTACTCCACCAAAATCATCCTCAGAATCCACCACCACCTCCCGTCATGGTTGTGCCTAGCTTCCTTATGAACAAATGTGCCCCATTGGCCTTGCCTTAAGTCTTGCATGACATGCCTCAAGACTATTTAAAACTCTTGCCTCGGTTCATCGGGGTAGACAATACCTCCGCTCAGAAGCATGTTGAGGACTTCTGCGCTTTTGTTGAAAATGTCAATGTGGAACACTTGGACATGGTGCTAAGACTTTTCATCCAGTACTTGGATGGAGAAGCGCGTAAGTGGTTTAAATATCTTGCCGATAATGCAGTCAATACTTGGGAGGAAATGGAAAATTATTTCACTCAAAAATGGGGTGAAAAGATGGAGCATGGTTACATCCCCACAGAGTTCAATGCCTTGAAGAATAAACACAATTAATATGTAACGGAATTTATAAATAGGTTCAATAATTTGTAAAATAATCTATCGACTGAAATAAAGCCTCCTCAAGCAAAGGCCAAAGTGGTTTTTGCAGGAGTGTTTGAGTCCGAGTTTGGATTCACCTTGAGAGAGATAAAATCTGCATCCCTAGATCAGATCCAGATTTATGCTCTAGACGTAGAAGAAAACTTCGTTTCTACGGGAAAATCTAAAGGAAGAATAGACCATGAGTCCAGGAGGAAGGGTAAGGAGGAGGCTTCTACCTCTAATCAAGAAATAGAATCATCGGAGTATAATATTGAAGAGATGAACAAGATGATCAAGAACCTCTCCAATAAGCTGGTGAAGCTTGAATTGGAGGCTAATAATTCTTCTCCTCGACCCAACCATATGGCCCTTAATCAGGGTTTCAATCTACAGTATCGGAAACCATCGCTACAATTGTTACAGGGGGAAAGGAAGGAGCAACAGGATCACATCCAGCCTCCTCTATATTTGGAAGGGAAAGTGGAAGGACAAACTGAGGAAGCTCCTGACTGTCAGGAGGATCAATTTCTTGCTTACTCAGAAGACGAAGAAGGAGAGCTTACTCTGTAAGAGGAGCTAGAGGAGAAAGAAGTTTCCCTAGAAGATTGAGATATTGATGATTAATGCAGGCAATTTGTGGACTTCATGCATGCCCAACTCCATAAGAAGTATGGTCTTAGATCCTCTAGAAAGAGGGCCCGAGTACAAGAGCAAGATGAACAATCCACACCAAAAGTGCAGATCCCTCCAAATTCTGTCAGCAAGGGGGAAAAGCCCATAGAAGAGCCTATGCACCAAAAATCCACTGCCTCTGTTAGTATGAATCTTTCGTCAGAAAAATACCACTTTAGCTACGCATAACAAATAGCCCTAACATCGATTATGGCTGCCAATATCTTTAAATCTGTAGTTAGGTGATCCAAATAAAGCTGCACAAATCCAGATCTAAGCATAAAAGACATTAAGCAGTGAAAATAAAATGTCACTCCATGCATCCAATAGACAAGACAAGAACGATGTATTTGAAAAGAATTTTTATATTAAAAGGGGGAACTTGAGAGGAAAACAAGAAAGGTGTTTCCGATTCTCCTCAATGGGATGGGTTCTTGAAAGTCCTCAACATTTCAGATCTAAAATTTCTCTCTCTTGTTGGTGTAGAAAACCCAGACAAACATAGAACTCAAAGGGAGCTCACAAGGAAAAAATGGAGAATGTGACCAAAAGTATAGATCTAGAGTGATATAATGCAATGAAAGGTGACTAATGAATGGGGAAAACCCTTCTATTTATAACAAAATATTAGGGCGATCTAGAACTTGGTGCATGAATAAAATATTATTAATCAAATTCTAGAATCACCCTTTAGGAATATTTTATTATATTTGTTGGAGGGAAAAGGATTTTTGACTTGGGTCAATTTCTTTATTTATAAATAATAAATAAATAAATGATTTATTTATTATTTTAAGGAAATGGTGGGAATATAATTAAATAAATAATGATTTATTTAATTATTTATAAATGATTTAGTCAAATTTAACTAGGAATATTATTTAAATAGGATTTAAATAACTTATTCTTAGGAAATAATCAAATAAATAAGGATTTATTTAATTGATTTCCTTGTTTTGGGTTAAATATGACCAGGAAATATAAAAAAATATAGATTTGTTTATTATTTCCTTTTGGGGTTTCCTGTTTAGACCATAAACAACTTAATAAAGGTGTTTTGCTAAGTTATTTCACATAGTGAAAGCAATTTTACTTAGGGTAAAATTGGTCTTACATGGTGTACTTGGGTTCATCTAATGATAATAGGTTAGATGACCAAAAAATGGTGTAACAGATTCCCCCCCAACGTACAAGTTTTAGGAGCAAATCGTATGACCGAAGTACGTTGTAAGAACTCAATCACTAGACATCAAGAGGGAAGTTAGAGAGAGAAATGTAAGGTAGTCTAATGTGCTAAAGGACTAGACCCTGAGGAGACGAGACTTATAGGTGCAACAAGTCTCTATTTTATGAGGTGGTACCTGTGCTAAAGGCGGCGGGGGAGGCATACCTATGCCCGCCGAGACAAAGTACAAAAGAATTGTATGTCTAGTAAACAAGAAACCGAACTATAAAGTACATGCTGGCGAAATACAAGCCAGAAAAATAGAATGATGAATCCCACATACATGCTGTGCCTGGAATAACAACCATGACTTATACAATAATATTTTAGTACATGAGATACAAATACAACCCAAATTCCCCCTATACATGGGGAAGGGCTCGCAAAATATGACTGATACATGCAAATCGAAAAGGCGCTGCAAGCGGCTGAGGCCGACATCATCAAATGTAAGTAGCTGCATCAAAGGCTGAAATGAAGAAGTCATCCGGGCATGTGGGGGCTACCTACAGGGCCACCCCCTCATGAGGGTTGAGACATCTCACACACACCCGAGAATCACCAATAGCTGTTGCTGCGTCACTGGACTATCAAGTATACGGATCACGATCATGCTGAAAGGAGCTCAAACCAAGGTACATCGCCCTCTAGACCTGGCTTCTGGAGTAAATGGGTTGATGTCGATAGAAGGAGGTCTGCCATAGGTGAGGCAATAAGGGATCCCCAACTAAGGCACGAGAGAAAATAGTAGAGCGACTAACAGACGGACACTAATGATGATGATAAAATGGGTGATACTGAGTAGTGGATGGACGACTGCCCTTGTTAGAGCATAAAGGGCATGAATGGCTTGGTAGCGATTGACACAATATCATGAGAGATAGGGGACAATGGTACGGAAGGCAATAATGTGAAACACGAGAGAGGGACCCAACAATGAAGGATGGAGGACTATAGCGGGATACAAAGGAACTCGACATAGACTCCATGACTACGATGATGACTCAACTCGGATGCTCTAAACAAGAGCGACTCAATGGTGCTGCCACACAGTAAAGGTGCAATGGGGGACCATAAAAGCATGAGTACAATAGGGTATCTCATGACAAAAATTAACACGAACAAGGACAAGTAAGGAGGCAAAGTGGTGTCCCAAGTACGAGTGTTGTAAGTGAGGAAATTTGATTTGGAGGAGAGGTGAATAGACCCTTCGTGGACAAAATTTATCCTGGTGAAGTATGAAAACATGAAAAAATAACAGATACCCATTTGAGTGCTTGGTGAGAGCTTTCCAACGGTGCAGACGGTGTGTCAAACGGGGCTACGGTTTGGTCGCAGCGGGCGAAAGAAAAAGCAGGGGTTTTTCTTCTAATAAGGCATTTACCCTCCAAATTCATTCATTTGTTTGTGTAGCTGTGGTGAATGTGGAGAGGAGAGAAGGCCCTAAATCTTGTGGCAATCATAGCGAACAAATCGACCATTGGAATCGAGATCCGTCAGTTGCAGGTAAGAGGCCTAATCCTACTCTTTGTTTTTGATGGATTAAAAGTTCAGATTAGGATCCCAAATCTCAGTAACAGCCCCTACCTCATCATTACAACCGAGTCGCACTTTTTGGGGCAAAAAATGCGACCTGGGATGCAGGTTTGGGCTTGAAAAGTGCGACCTGTCCCAGGATTTGGCCAAAAAGTGTGACCTGTCAGATGGAGGTGGGTTTAGTGCTGTTGTGGGCTGAGATTCAATTTTTGTGTAATTGAATGCAGTTTTACTTATCTGTAGACTGAAAAAGATGATGGTTTTGTGCAGATATGGAAGATATACAGATCAAGTGGAGAAAGAGAGACCTAGGTACATTACGGACTGAAGTCCAAGCGGATCAGAGTGTCCGTCGTGCATTGGCCAGGTTTGGGGTTTTGAAATTTTTGGAGAACCGTTTGATGAGGGCTGGGGAGCCCTTGTTGGCCCAGATTGTCAGTTATTGGGATCCGGACCATGAGGTTTTTATAGTGCAGGGGCACAGGATTGAGCTGACAGTCCAAGATTTGTATTTCCTGACTGGTCTCCCACCATTAGGGATGGTGGGAAATACACAACCAGTGTTACCGCAGGGGCATAACATCATGGAGTTCGTAGAGCAACATTGTCGACCAGGTGTCCGAGTCAAAGGGACTTGGATATCGATTGGGGATCTAGAGAGGTTAGAGACCCGGGTAGTGGCGGCAGCAGTGTTGTGGATCTTGGGCAACTAGGCGCTCCATCACATCACTGGAGGGCAGATGATGATTGTAGAAAGTGTGTTGAGTGGGACCTACTATGGGTGGGCCCAGATGATGTTGGTGTCATTGAAACGACAGCTGTCGCTATGTAAGCGGCAAGTGAACCATGATTGTGCTTATGGGACTGCATTGTGCTCCTTATTTTTTGAGAAGATCCTGACCTTGCGACCTCGTGGAAAGCTACCTGATGGGGGTCTGAGAGAACCCAGGATGCGTCAGTGGGGATGACTACTGTGTAGAGGAGGTGGAGGGGCGGTCGGACGGGTGTTCGGACCAGAGTTCTTTGCCCATTGGGATCAGATGCCATTGTACATAGACGACTATCCCTATAGTGGGATGAGTTATTGGGGAGATCCGACCTTTCCGCTTCCGCCTGGTCGAGTATGGGGGCCTAATGGTAAGTGACAAGTAACTAATTTGTTATGTTCATGTTAAAGTTTGTGAATAGTGTTTATGGTACTGATCCTTATACTTTTTGGAATGCAGATATAGCTCCGGTGAAATCGGCCGGATATATGGGACGACCTGCAGCAGCCGGAACTACAGGTGCTAGTGGATCGAGGATGACATAGAATGAGGATATGGCCACTCTTTTGGAGGACATTCATTGTAGATGTGAGAGGCTGTTGACCGGTGTGTCGGAGCGGGGTTGGCAGGATTTAGACAACCAGTACATAGAGTTATGTATTGGGCTACCCTCGGAATGGTGAGGTATCATGCGACGCATGGCGATGGCTGGTCAGACTGTGCGTGATCTACGAGCTACGAGAGCAGAGCCATTAGCTCGGGATCGTCTAGAGAGTGATTAGATGTAGGGCAGGTGGTGCCCCCCAGTGTGTATGTAGGGGCAAGTGGTGCCCCCCAGTTTTTTGAGTTTTGTTTTTTGTAACATGCTATGGGCATGTCATATGTTTTGGAGTAGATGGACTCTAAAAACATGTTATATGATATATATTATGTATATGCATTGTGTTGATGGTCTGAAATTTTATTGTCTTGTGTGTGATAAATGCCAGTCTATAACATGATTTGCAATTCTATCTACGTAGTGATTTTGACTTCGAGGTACATGGTTGAAAGTAATGAATCTAAAGTCACGTATCAAAAGTTTCAGTCATAAATATTGTCTAAATAGGATAGGGTTATGCACACGATAGACACCATTGAGTTGTAAGACAAGAAGCAGGGAATCTAAACGAACGTGCAGATGGAGGATGCAATGAGAGAGGGCATCGGGTAAGAGACCACGTACTGCATCATATTCAGCCTGATTATTGGTGGCATTACCAATGTAGACCCCATTCGAAAGAACGAGGGTATGCAAGGGGGTAAAGATGGCCCATGCGGCCGAGGCGAGATTCCGGGAAGAACGACTTGCCCCATCGGCATAGCCAATATAATGTGTGGACGAGAGGTCCGGCGGAATAGTGTCACAAGACAAGAAATGGGAGGAAGGAGAATAATGAGGGCAGCGTGAGTATAGGGTAGACATCAAACGACAACTATGAGAGGTCGTAGTCTGGGTAGGATGGCTAGGACTCATAGATCAACTATAGGGTGATGAATGAGAACTATGGGAGGAAAAGTGGGAGCTCATGCTGTGAAGGACATCATAGATACAGATGGTATCATCCTGGTTATGGGAGGAAAGGGAAAGGTCGAGGAAACCACATGACGCTGCAAAGCTACCTAAATCATCAGCATGGGAAGAAAGGCACACATACGGATCGTCACGGGGGATGACAGAAGAACAAGTAAAAAGATGGTCAAAGCATGTAGAGCCCAAGAATGTAGCTGAAGGGGAATCAAGCAAAACAGATGGAGTGGATTCATAGGGAATGTACTCTGAGGGTCGTGTGGATGATGATAGGTATAAGAGGGGGGAAACAGGTTTCGACATCTCAACATCAGGGGGAGGAATGTCAATAGTAGCAGGGGGATCCTCGAGTTGGCCTGACACATACTGCGCGAGGATGGGAGAGGTGGATTGATTTTGTTCAATCTCGTACTCGCGAATGACCTATAAAGAGGCGCGGTAATGTGTGAGGTGAGGAAAATGGTGAGAATAATGGCCATGGATACCACACAAAGCACAGGGTTTGTTGGTGCGAAGAGTCTTTGGGTTCTTGGCTACGAATGAGGAAGAAACAGAGGATTCAGGGATCGTAGATTCAGGGAACGCGACTTTAATCATGGGTTTGATACAGGGAAACTCGGGACAAGTATGAGTGGCATGACCAACACCATCACACAAGGCACAAGGCTTGGCGGGTGGAGGCAGGGTAGGGTCAGGCGGGGTGACCTTGTCTTTGGATGCCCCCTTGCGAGCTTTTCTTTTCTTTGCCGTAGCTGTCACAGCAGGGGAAGGGTCCTGTTGAGGTGCAGGTGGCACTATAGTGACGGAAGCCGCTAAGGGAACTGGTTGAACTGGTGTGAAAGTGAGGTATGGTTTGGGGTGACCTGGTGGGGTAGCGGCTTGAGGGTCAAGGTACCAGACGTGAATTCCTAGGTTCAAATTAGGGAGGGAGAGGGTGGCCATGATGGGGACTGAATAGACTCCGAGAGGGGGAGCGAGGAAGGGTATTTGACCAGCGGGGTAATGGCTAGGAGGGACGGCACCAAGATGGTTAAGACTTGGGGGAACTGGCCCAAGAGGGTAGAGGGGCTCATGGGTACCAGTTGTAGGGGAAGGGCCAGAAGGAAGAAGTCCAGTTGGCGGTGGCGAAGGGCTAGGAGCAGGTTGCGGTGGGCGAGGTTGAGGTTGCTGACTAGCTGAAGAGGGCCGCTTGAGGTCGGCCTGAGACGATTGCATCATGAAAACATTCGCTGAGCTGGGATCAGAGACAATAGGAGGAGGAAGACCAGGGAAGGTTCCAAGCAAGGAGGAGTCTTTGTAGACACCGGGGGAAACACTGGTCAAAGAATCGACGGTTAGCTTATTGGCTACAGAAGAGATGATCAACTCAGGGGAGGTCTAAGATTTTGGCTCATGATATGTCAACTGGTCAATTGTGACTATCTTTCCATTATGAGGGAAAAACAACTTGCAATGAACCGCGGATGGGACAACAGACATGGCATAAGTGTAGCTATGCCCCAAAATAATATTATAATCGAGAGGGGCATCGATGACTTCAACGTCAACGCAAACCGTCTTGCTCGCAAGAGTGATAAGACAATTACGGAAGAGGCCAATGGGCTGGGAGGCATGGCCATCCCATGCACGGAGGGTGATGGTGGAAGGGGCCAACTCAGGAGATTCGAGTTGTTTCCAAACCGAAGCGGACATGACACAGGTAGATGCCCCCTCATCAATAATACACCGAGCTACGTTAGCATTCTGGATCTTGACTGGGATTTGGAAAGCGACAGAAGCAGGAAGGGGAGGATGATCAGACTGAAGGGCATCGAAAACAATCAATTGGTAATCAGCATGATCTACAACACCCATGGCGGATAGTAGAGCATTCCTTTGAGAAGGACGTGACTGGAGGAGTTCCAGTGTTGAAATGGCAGCAGGGGACTGCGCCAAATCATCTACTATGCTATACGAATGGGCAACTTGACCAGAAGCAACATTTTGGCATAATGGGCACTTAGGAACCTTTATAGGGACCTCAACTTTGGGTTGAGGGATCTACAAAGGACCATTTGGTGTCGAAAGAGGCTCTGTAGGACCTGAAGATGGTGACTCGGGGGTAGACGAAGCGGGAGGCAAGGGGTACTGACGAGACCGAGTTTGAAGGTTAAGGTCAACGTTGAGAGGTTGGTCAAAAGTAATCATGAGAATCTGGTAATCGGAGGAACCAGAAGGGGAAGGTTGAGTGGTCACCGGGGCATGAGGTGGTTGAGTAGCCACAAATCCTTATTGAGGAAAAGGATCGATAAACATGTCAGGTAGAGAGGTAGCCGCATTGGGAGGAACAGTAGGGGAGGAGTGTTGTCCCCACAATGTAGCCTGAGACTCCCACATCTGCCGCATCTGTGGTAATAGGGGACAATCGTGAGTGTAATGACCATAAACACCACAACACGAACAAGGCTTATTAGTGTGAAGAGGCCTATCCAACTTGGGCTGAGAGCCCTGTGGTTGGTGAGCAGTGTTAGAATCAATACTTGGAGAATTGGATCCATGATTACCAGGGGCAGATTGATTTTGATTGCCTTTCCTCTTTCTTTGAGAAGAAGGAGGATTAGTCACGCCCTGCTGTGTAAAGACTTGTCCTGGAGGGGGTAGTAGTTGTTGGTGCGGGGGTTGAGAAGGCAAGGAAGGTAGAGTTCCAAATGCTGGAGGAGCTGGGACACCAGGCTGTGGGTAAGGATAAGGGTTAGGATGGGCAACATTGAGGTAAGTAGGATGTTGGGCAAAAGGAGGAGGCATGCCATATCCTGGATACATGCTACCTAGAGGGGGGAAAGTGCTGGAGGTGCTAGCCCCTCCAGGAGGGAAACTATAGCCCATAGGAGGTTGAGCATAGGTATGTGAAAGAGATCCAACGATACCGTCGGCAGAGTGAGAGGCCCCCGGGGCGTTAGTGCCACCGGGTTGTGGGAGGTCAGGAAGGACGGTATAAACATAACCAGATTGAGCATAAAAAGGTCATATTTCAAGGCTATTTGGAGGGTGGCTTCTTCGGTTTGAGGGAAGTGGGATGCGACATCTTTGCCAATGGGAAGTAAGAGAGAGCGAAGGAACCAGTCCATATAAACCTGATTTTCAAAGGTGGGAGTGCGACATAAGCTCCTTCTTCGCCGCCATTCCTGGACATGAGCGTAAATGCGGGTCGAAGAGGATATACGGAAATAAGTCAAAAGTTTCGTACCAGTGTCGTATCAGAGAGGGAGCTGGAAATAAGATAAAAAGGCTTGGGCAATGGTCACAAAGGTGGTATGGGAAGAGGAGGCCTGATCAACATACCATTTAGAAGCCTCGCCGGTAAGCGTGCGTTGGAACAATCAAAGGCGGATGGAATAATCAGTAATGGAATTAGATGAACACCACATATGGAAAGATCGGATATGGTTGGAGGGATCTTCACTAGCAAGGCCTTCGAACTTGGGAATGTCAGAGGGGAGCTTGGTTGGCATAGTAGGCCAACTAACATCGTGGCGGATAGGATCATTAATCAATTGATTGAAATTGGGGAGACTGAGACCGGACATATAAGGGAGCAAAGGGACAGTCGAGGTAGTTCCCGTAGTGGTTCCACTGGAAACGGATCCAGCAGTAGAACTAGGGTTGCCACTAGCACTAGGCCCTGAACTAGACATGTTGAAGGTAACAGGGGGAGAACCAGGAGTAGGGGGAGAACCCGAACAATCAGAAGAAGAGTCGGAGTGCGGACTTGGAGGAAGACTTACTCGATGATGACGGGAAGGAGGAAGTCGACCAACCGGAAACTAAGGGTGAAGGCCAAGAAGTCTCCAGGATAAACGCCTTGGAGGCGCAATGATGACGGGAAGAAGAAAAATTGACAAGGGCAGGGAGGTGCAAAATCAAGTGAGGTCAATGTCGAAACAAGGGCAGAGAGGTGCAGTGTCAATTTATTTTAAATTCTTTGCCAGGCAGTGTTAACCAGGCTCTTCTTCACTTAGGGTCAGTGTGTGGCGTGTGTTAATTTTAATTTTTAAACCCAGACGTTTTGAGAGGAAAAGAAAAAGTGTGTTGCGTAACTGAAAATAAATCTGCAGAGAACAATATATAAGACTGAAAGAATAGAAAATTAACAACTAACAATGCATCGATCTAACCCAAGAAGGCAGGTCTCTCAAAACTAGTCTAAAAGAGGGAAAAAATCAAATCAAAACACACTAAAAAGAGGCCAATAGATCTAAGGTCGAGAGGGACAGGGATCTAAAGGGGAAATCTGCTGAAAAGAGGTGTAGAAAATAGCAAAGAGACAGAGGCAAGGTTGCTGTAAAAAAAGGGGGAAATCAACTAAAGGCAGGAGGGACAAGGAGGTGACCCTAGAGGTAAACCCAAACAAAACTATATGAGGTGATTTGAAAGGGATAAGAGCTGATCTAGAGGGATCTAAAAATGAGGTATCAGATCTGAAAATAAAAGGCTGAAACTCTGAAAATTCAGACGTCTGAAACAGCTAAAACTTGCCCACAAAAAGTGGAGGGTACTAAAGCCCTAAGGGGAAAGATTCCCACTTAATTGAGTGAAACAGATCAGAAACAGGTCTAAACCGGCAGAGACAGAGGCTGGAAAACCCTGACAGAAGCTTCAGACAAACCCAGAAAAATTGCTGGAAAAGTGCAGAAAAAATGGCAGGTCGCAGGTTCTGACCTGATTTCAGTCCAGGTCGCAGTTTTGGGGCAGAAAAGTGCGCCCTCCAGTCCAGGTCGCATTTTTTGGGCCGATAAGTGTGACCTGCAGATCCTGGTCTCTCGGCGGCAGATTTCAGACACAGTTGTCGTCTCAGCTACGGCTAATGTCGGTCACCTATGCAATAGGGCCAGAAACACACAGAAGTTAAAAATTTGAATGTTTGAGGGTTTTAGAGGTGAAAAACACCATAAAAATAGGAAAAAAAAAACTGAAGAGAAACCCTAGGGTCTGAAATAGCTAGATATGCAGGAATATATAAAACGATAGCGGTCACAAAAGAAAACCCGTGTGGAGTCGCCAATTGTTAGTATGAATCTTTTGTCGGAAAAATACCACTTTAGCTATGCATAACAAATAGCCCTAACATCGATTATGGCTGCCAATATCTTTAAATCTGCAGTTAGGTGATCCAAATAAAGCGGCACAAATCCAGATCTAAGCATAAAATACATTAAGCAGTGAAAATAAAATGTCACTCCATGCATCCAATAGACAAGACAAGAACGATGTATTTGAAAGAATTTTTATATTAAAAGGGGGCACCTGAGAGGAAAACAAGAAAGGTGTTTCCGATTCTCCTCAATGAGATGGGTTCTTGAAAGTCCTCAGCATTTCAGATCTGAAATTTCTCTCTCTTGTTGGTGTAGAAAACCTAGACAAACATAGAACTCAAAGGGAGCTCACAAGGAAAAAATGGAGAATGTGACCAAAAGTATAGATATAGAGTGATCTAATGCAATGAAAGGTGACTAATGAATGGGAAAAACCCTTCTATTTATAACAAAATATTAGGGCGGTCTAGAACTTGGTGCACGAATAAAATATTATTAATCAAATTCTAGAACCACCCTTTAGGAATATTTTATTATATTTATTGGAGGGAAAAGGATTTTTGACTTGGGTCAATTCCTTTATTTATAAATAATAAATAAATAAATGATTTATTTATTATTTTAAGGAAATGGTGGAAATATAATTAAATAAATAATGATTTATTTAATTATTTATAAATTATTTAGTCAAATTTTACTAGGAATATTATTTAAATAAGGATTTAAATAACTTATTCCTAGGAAATAATCAAATAAATAAGGATTTATTTAATTGATTTCCTTGTTTTGGGTTAAATATGACCAGGAAATATAAACAAATATAGATTTGTTTATTATTTCCTTTTGGGGTTTCCTGTTTAGACCATAAACAAATTAATAAAGGTGTTTTACTAAGTTGTTTCACATAGTGAAAGCAATTTTACTTAGGGTAAAATTGGTCTTACATGGTGTACTTGAGTTCATCTAATAATAATAGGTTAGATGACAAAAAAATGGTGTAACAGCTTCTTCCTCCACAAAGCCAATTCCCAATCCCCCTGCAAATCATAAGGCTTCTACTGCAGCCTCAAACTTATCTGTCCACCCTAAAGAGCAACATAAGGAGGTCATTACAGAAAAGAACCTTGCAATATTCAACCTCCAGAAAGAGTTAGAAAAGGTCAAAATCCCAGTTCCTCTAGTCGAACTCTTAAAGAAACATTTGTATAAATCTCAAGTATCTCAATTCATGCTCCCCCATGGCGTAGGCCCTCTCCCTAACAGTCTCAATCTCCAGGAAGAAATACCCATGGTAGTCTTTGGCCCTCATGTAGAAGAGTTGGACTCAGCAATCCCCCCATTCTATGTGTCTCTGGTTGTTCATGACCTGCTGTTACACAATTGCATGCTATATTTTGAGGCTTCACGAAACCTACTGTCAATGTCTGTCATGGAGCAGTTGAGGCTACAGATTACCAGACCATATAAAGAACTGTATTATTTTGATTCCAAGAGGGTAAAGTGCCTGGGAATGATAAAGGATCTAGTGATAAATCTGGCCCAGATCCCAGCTAAGAGCGTGGTGATGGATATCGTGGTAACTGATATCCCAACCTGATTTGGGATGTTGTTGTCTAGATCTTGGGGATCAAATATTGGTGGGTCAATTAAGTTGGAGCTCACCTACGCTACTATCCCAGTATTTGGAGGAGAAGAAAGGAGGCTATACCGAGAGTCTAGATTCGTAAAGATGGTTACCAAGGCTAATGGCTCGAAAAACTCTCCAGTATATGGTAAGGAAGGTGAATTTTATTGTCTCATGTTTGAAGAGGACGAATATTTCCTGCAGTAAGCTAAAGTTCTCCCTCTAAAACAGAAGGAACTCATAAGTAGAGATGAGGACGAGAGATGGACTTTGCATTTTGACAGGGCCAATTCGCGAGAAGGGAACAGAGCCAGGGTGCTATTGATCTCACCCAAAGGATTTTTGGTCCCTCTCTCTTTCAAACTTGAATATGAAGCCATAAAAAATGTGGCCGAATATGAAGCCCTGCTACTAGGACTATAGGCAACACAGAATATGAATATCCAGAACCTGACATTTTTCAGGGACTCGAAACTAGTAGTAAGACAAAGTCAAAAATCAGTGCCAAGCTAAACATCCATGGCTCAGAGCTCATTAGGGGAATTTTGAGGTCTAAAATGGGCATCCTAAGGAAATTATAAAATAATAGTGGAACTAATAAAATCAGATTTGATGACATCATCAAATTTTAGAGGGAAAAAAGAAAAAATTACTTTTTCAACACGTATTTTCAACTTATCTCCCAAATTTTTTACTCAAATATTGAGTGGGAGTACTATTTGGATGAAAAATCTAATTCCTCATCCAAGGAGCACCCATGTTGCATACTTTCGATGGAACCTGCTACACAAAAAAATGAGAAATACATGAAAAACGTGATTGCAATCACGTTTTTTCATGTATTTCTCATTTTTCGCGTAGCATGGTCCATCGAAAGTATGCAACATGGGTACTCCTTGGATGAGGAATTAAATTTTGCATCCAATGAGTACTCCCGCTTGAAATTTGAGTAAAAACTTTGGGAGATAAGGTCAAAATACGAGTTGAAAAAGTAGTTTTATTATTTTATTATTTTTTAATATTTTTTCCCTTTTACTTAAAAAATGGTGAATTATCCCCCATGGTTGACATCATCATCTTGAATCCTATTGGTTCTTATAAATTTTATTTTGGTTGTACATTTTTCTTAGGAGGCCCATTTTAGACCTCAAAATTCCCCTAATGTATATAAATGAGGTATGAGACCTGGTAGAAAACGTTTTCTTGACTTTCAACATACAATTCATGCCGAGAGACAAGATTCGGATGGCTGACTCGCTCGCTGTTGCAGCCAGTAATTTCCGCCTGCCACAGAATCATCTTCTCAGGTACGAGGTTGAGGTGCAATATCGCCCCTCTATCCCAGATAATGTGAAACACTGGCAGGTCTTCGAGGATGAATAACAAGTTAAGTGCTTAATGGAGACGGTTGGCGAATTATCCAATTTGATGATTGATGCAATGGATGAAGAGCCCGACGATCAGCCATAGACCAAATGGAAGGAGACATTGGTAGGACACCGCGTGTTGCAACTCAAAGGGAACGTCGTTCCCAAAGGCCTCGTGCCCTTGGAAAGGTTGTTTGATAAAAATGACATCCGGATCAACCCCAGCAAGATGACACAGGATGAGCAGTAAACGCAAAGACGAGGACAGAGAAGACCCAAAGGTGGTAAATTTTTCTAGGGAGTTCCTCGTAAATATCACAGACAATATATCCGTATTGTTACAAGCATATAAATATGTTTTTTTCTCATTGCAACAAGATCAACATTAAATTGATGTCATATAAGACAAAGTTACCTCTCAAAGGAGATGCCAAGCCTCATGTTGCAAAATGAGAGGCATCAACCATTGTTACTCCCAAAAATTTCACAGAAAAGAGACTAAAAAGCTGCTCCAGTTAAAATAATTGTTCCTCTCGAGGTATTCATTTGGGTGGTTAATCCTTGGTCCCATAAAAGAAGAATGGAGAAATGTTAAGATTTAGCACTTTGAAATCTTTAACAGTTCTCTACCAAAATAATACCCTCCCAAGAGCTATGGACCATATTTTGGCAAAAGGTGGTGGACTCTTCACAAATGTCTATGATGGATGGCTTCCTGGATATAATCAGGTGGCGGTCCTCCCCGAAGATCAGAAGAAAACAACATTCACCACACCATGGGGGACCTTTATGTATCCCCAGATGTCGCTCGGTCTGATCAATGCTAGTGCCACCTTTCAGTGTGTAATGGATATTGCTTTTGTCGGAGAACAAGATAAGTTCGTAGTGATTTATCTGGATGATATCAATGTGTTCTCGAAGAGTGATTTCGAGCATATTGAACATCTTCGCAGGACCTTCGAGAAGTGCCGCAGGTATGCTATGCCATTGGACCCCCAAAAGTCCATATTCACTCTGGAGGAAGGAAAGTTGTTGGGGCACATAGTAACTAAAAAGGGAGTGAAAATTGACCCGAAAAGGTTAGAAGTGATCAATGACATTTCCCTCCCATGGAATAAAAAGGAAATCCAGGTATTCTTGGGGAGAATAAATTTCCTGAGAAGGTTCATTCTGTAATATTCCCAAATGGGAAAAGCAGGAATATAATGCATAAACATTGAAATAATAGGGTAAACATTATATCAAAGCATGAGGCCAATATGGATACCTTCCATGCATTATAACAACAACAAAATAGTACAAAATAATGGGCCACAAAGTATATAACAAGACACAATAAGCCTCCAATGAAGAAATCCCTCTATAAGAGGTGCTGCTACTATATCAAAATTCCAGAGACACTACTACAACGCAGTTTTAAAAGCACTGCTGTAGAAAATGAGTACACAAAAGATATGGGGCTGATATATGCCACAGTAGATACAAAAATGAAGATCTGGGCTCTATACAACCTCCAGAAAAGAACCCCAAGAGGGTCCCTGAGAAAACACCCAATAGTACAATATGAGTTGTAGCCCTATGGCTGAAATTATGTTGCAACAAATGACTGAAGAAAAAATGGCTGAAGCTGATGTGAAAATGAATGTTCTCTCCTCCAATGGATCCTCCAGATAAAAGGTTGACCCCTTCACTGAAGAAATCACCCTCCAAATCACCTATTGCAGAAACCCCTGCAACTCCTCCCTAAAATAATGCAGATCCAGACTGATACTGTGTTGTAGGTGATAAATATATTATGGCCTGATGCCAAATGTGTCAATAAAGCTCTATGGCCTTATTTATTAGCCTCCCAAGAGAAAGGAACCTCCCTCTAATGAGAACTAACTCAGAAATCTCCCAAATCAAACCTCCACAACTTCTGCTCTGCAACACAAAAACAAATTCTCAATAGGAACTATGTTGTACATTAACACTGAATCCTTGGCCAAATGCCTAATAATGGAATGTAGTGCAAACTCTTCCTAGAGGCCTCTCAAGCAAAGAGGTGGGATTCCTGATCAAGAACACCCTGTGCTAAACAACACTTGCAATCTTAGCTAAACATCCAAAGAAAGCTATATGTCTAAACAGACCATATATCAAAACATAAACATATCATAAACTAAATAATATGGATGCCATCCTCTTCCTTATATAAGAAGTGATCTTCCTAACCCTAAGCCCCAGCCAATAATGACACTACTTCCATGTAAAGATTCTCCATCTAAAATTGCATTGTCTCTCCATAAATGTCCACTCCTCCATGACAACGATGTTGATTTGGTCAAATTTGACCCAGTCAAGGTGTTCCAGCCCCTTTTCACACGTAAGGGTGCTCAATTAAGCTACCAAGATGTCTTCCTTTCACCTTCGCATTGTTTTTATTCGTATTTAAGGAGATTTATGGATCTCCATTATCCTCTTATTCATTAAATAAGAAACAAAAACAAAAATTAATATTCCAACTGCCTCATGGCTAATTGGCAATATTACAATCCTCCCCTCCCAAATGTTGCTTGTCCTCAAGAAACTGACAAGGTGAGTGCTGCAACTTTTCTCCTCCATCATTGGTGACACCTCCATGTGATAAGCTTCCCTCATAAGCTAATTTTCTCCCAATCGATACCTCCATGAAATGCTCCTCCCAAGTTCTCATGAGATGCAAATGACTCATCCCAGAAGGAAGCAATAGATCCAATGAAACAATCATGATTTGCACAAGGTTCTCCCTGAAACATGTAGCATAATGAACATTGAGAATATCTCTCCCATAGGGCACATGAAATCCTCCCATCCTTCCTCCATTCATTCCCATAATAAGAATAAGTACATCATCAATGTATGGGAGCAAAACCAAATACATATAAACATAAATATGCAAAAATGGAGGTGGGTCATAGTCCCACATGTGAAATCAGCGCAGTATGTCTCCTGACTGCATCAGATAGTGATATGGTAAGTGGTTTTCCCACCACTTACTTGTTGCCCAAGTTTTCTCACAAGTCCTGACAAGGTGAGAAATGTTTGGTGCCTTTAGAGTGCACCCAGAGTGATACAACATCTCCCTATATCCTCCTAGGGAATGGCCATGTTCAGAAATGTTTATGGCCCAAAGTTGGCCATGAATTTTATATGAAAAATTCTCCCCCTTGGAGCTATGGTTTATATATACATGGTAAAAGAGTGCAAATAATCATGAAGTAAAACATCATGTACATAAACATGTTCCTTACCATAATCTCTGCTCATACAAATGGAGTGGTCCATAGATAGATCCCCTCTCATTCCCAAAGAGGAAAGAGGTGGTTGTGATAACTCCTTCTTAGAGTTATGTATCTCTCCCATCTCCACATGGTCCATGCATCTTCTCAAATGCTCATATATCTCCTCTTCAAAGCCTTCCCAAGTGTATCCCTCCATGATGGAGTGGTATTCTCTCATAGAATAAGTATGATTGAAGAGAAAATCTTCATGAGCTCTTTGTAGCAACTTCTCCTTGAGCCTGGAAGCTCTAGATAAGAAGATATTACCATGATAATAGATGAATTCATCTTGGACTGAATAACCCTCCTCTTGAAGTTGGTAATCAAGTATCATGCATGTAAAAAGATCCTTGGTAATCCACCAACAGCTGGGATTTCCAGTATGGATCTATCCTCCATAGTGACAACATTGATGATCTATCACAAAGAACATATGTCATATGGTTTCCCGTCTCTTTTACATCTCCATGCCAAAGTCATATGTTGGAAGGATGTTATCCTCCCCATGCTGCTCCTTCCATAGCGCAGAATCTGAAATGAAAGTGGGTAATGATGATGTTGGGAGAATGTCTCCCTCCTCCTTGAGTCTACCCAAGACTCTCAACACGGTTCATGACCTCCCAATGCCCCCATTCCTCTTGAATATATGAATGGTGCATCATGATGTGAGACATGTCTCACCAAATCTGGATCAGGTGGCCTCCCAGGTGGTTTGCCACAAGACAATGATGTCTCATGGGCCAATATCATATGCATAATAGTTGGGACTACCATGCCATTGCTTCCACTGCGCAAATCTAACTCTGCTTTCTGTGTGGAAGTTTCCTGATAATTGGGTACCACTCTTATTGATGAAAGAGTCCCTCTAATTAGAGAAATTGCTCCATCCTCACCTCCTGGTGGTGGTGGATCATCTCCTGCTATTCCAGCGCTGTGATCCCTTTTTATTTCTTCTCCTTCTTCCTCCTCATCATCTGAGAAGACTTATATATAGTGTGTCTTTCCTGCTGCACATATATTTCTAGGTGCCCATGATTCTTGGCATTTGAAGCAAAGTTTCCTTCTCCTCAAATATCTTCGGACATCATCACTAAGAGGCTTATTACTTTGGCTCTCTTTCGAAAAATGAGCCTTCTCATCTTTTCCCTTTGATGGAAAAAAGGGCTTTTGATGAAATGTTTCCTTTGCTTTTTGCAAGGCATCTTGTAGATATCTAGCCCTTTCAATGGCATATTGAAGGGTAGTGGGCTTGGTGGACTTAGCCAACCCATGAAGAGGTTTTTCTAACCCATCAACAAAAATATAGACCCTTCTTGTTGCAGATAAATCAGGAACCATAACAAAAAGTCTTAGAAATTCAGAAATGTAAGTTTCTAGATTACCTGATTGTTTGAGATTTGCTAGCCCCATGAATGGTGCCTCAGAATATCTTCTATCAAACCTCTCCACCAACCTCCTTGTGAACTCTGAATATGCAGTCACATTGGCATGACCCAATGTAGACAAGCCATGGAACCAACAATCATGTGCCTCACCCTCAAGGTGCAACACTGCTATCTTATTGGCCTCCACATCTGGTACTTTGTTCAGCTGCAAGTAGATGTCAAGCTTCTCTACCCATGATTTGGTAGTGCATTTAGATGACTAATCAAACTTGGGTAAGAAAATTTTTCCCATAGTTTGGTGTAGATCATGATTCTAAATATATCCTCCACCTATATTATAATGCCTAGGTCTCCTATTGTCCTTGATTTGACAAAATTCTTGAAAACTCAAGTGATCCTTGAATCTCTGAGATTGAGACTCATATTCCATGAAATAGTCTTAAAGAGTTTCTTGTTCTTGAAACCCTTCATTTCCCACTGCTAAGAATGTAGGCATTGTAGAGCGTTGGGAAACTTGTTGCTGCTTCACCATGCAAAAAATCATTTAGGGGATTCCTTGTATCTATCCATCCTCAACTCCTTTATTTCTCTAGCAATGTCTTGCATATATTGAAGAAGAATCTTAGGAAACTCCTTCTCTTCATCTTCTCCTGATAAGGGGGTTTTACCCTTGTCTTCTTGATCATTTGTATAATCAAACTTTTGGTTTCTTCTTTTGAGATACCTCTTCTCTCTATCTGCAAGAGGATCTCCTTCTTCTGATGATATATTGGCTTTTCAAGGTGCACAGGCTGAGCCAATATTATGCTCTGATACCACTGTAATATTTCCAAATAGGAAAAGCAGGAATATAGTACATAAACATTGAAATATTAGTGTAAACATTAGATCAAAGTATGAGGCCAATACAAATACCTTCCATTCATTATAACAACAGCAAATAGTACAAAATAATGGGCCACAAAGTAAATAAAAAGACACAATAAGCCTCCAATTAAGAAATCCCTCTATAAGAGGTGTTGCTACTATATCAAAATGCTGGAGACACTTCTACAACGTAGTTTTAAAATTAATTCTATAGAAAATGAGTACACAAAAGATATGGGGTTGATATATGCCACAATAGATACAAAAATGAATATCTGGGCTCTATACAACCTCTATAAAAGAACCCCGAGAGGGTCTTCGGGAAGACACCCAATAATACAATATGAGTTGCAAACCTATGGTTGATAGTATGCTGCAACAAATGGCTGAAGAGAAAATGGCTGAATCTGATATGAAAATGAATGTGCTTTCCTCCAATTGATTCTCCATATAAAAGGTTGACCCCTTCACTGAAGAAATCACCCTCCAAATCACCTACTGCAGAACCCCTGCAACTCCTCCCTAAAATAACGCAGATCCAGACTAATACTGCGTTGTAGGGGATAAATATATTATGGCCTGATGTCAAATGTGTCAATAAAGCTCCAGGGCCTTCTTTACTATCCTCCCAAGAGAAAGGAACCTCCCTCCAATGATATCTAGCTCAGAAATCTCCCAAATCTTAGTGGAATGTGGAATGCCTGATAGTGGAATGTAGTGAAAACTCTTCCTAGAGGCCTCTCAAGGAAAGAGGTGGGATTCTTGATTAGGAACACCCTATGCTAAACAACACTTGCAATATTAGCTAAACATCCAAAGAAAGCTATATGTCTAAATATATCGTATATCAAAACATAAACATATCATAAGCTGAATGATATGGCTACAATCCTCTTCCTTATATAAGAAATTATCTTCCTAACCCTAAGCCCCATCCAATAATGACACTACTTACATGAAAATAGTTTCCATCTAAAATTGCGTTGTCTCTCGATACATGTACACTCCTCCATGACAGCGTTGTTGATGTGGTCAATGTTGACCCAGCCAAGGTGTTCCAACCCCTTTTAACACCTAAGGGTGCTCAATTAAGCTGCCAAGATGTCTTCCTTTCACATTGGCATTGGTTTTATTCTTATTTAATGAGAGTTATGGATCTCCATTATCCTCTTATTCATTAAACAAGAAAGAAAAACAAAAATTAATATTCCAACTAGCTCATGGCTAATTGGGAATATTACACATTCCCAATTACGTTGAGATCGTCTGACATATTACGGAGATGCTCAAGAAAAATAACGAAGTAAAATGGACCCCCCAATCAAGGGCCTCTTTCGACATAATCAAACAGGCTTTCGCTGAAGCTCCAGTACTAGCAGGCCCTGATTATAGCAAGCCTTTCATGATCTTTTCTTTCGCCTTCCCCCACACAGTAGCTACAGTATTTTTACAAAAGAACGAAAATGGGCACGAACAACCTATTGCATTTTTCAGCCAGGTCGTGTAGGATGCAGAATTCAAGTATAATATCCTAGAAAAGCAAGCCTATGCCTTGGTCAAATCGTTAAAGGCTTTTCATATATATGTATTGCAGTCAGCCATAACTGCCTACGTCCCTACAGTAGCAATGAAAGACATTTTAATACAATGAGACAGCGAAGGGAAGAGGGGCAAGTGGATTTCCAAGATCCAGGAATATGAATTGGAGATTAGACCCACTAAGCTCATTAAAGGAGAGTGGTTGGCTAAAATATTATTAGAATCCAACTACCAGGCCTTGGGTATAAATATATCCATGGAGGGGGGGGGGAAGCACAAGAAGGTACAGAAGTACAGCCTGGAATAGAAACCTCAGCGCAAAGAACGCACGTAAAATACCTTATGTCTGCATGGTATAAGGATGTGGTGGAATACCTTCTTACTCTAAGATGTCCTCCTAGTTTTGACAAAGCTAAGTATTGCACCCTGAGATTAAGGTCGCAGAAGTACGTCGTGGCAAATGAATGGTTATATTGGAGGGATCCGTCTGGAATTCTTCTTTTATGTCTAACAAATCAGGAGGTGGATGAAGTGATGGTCGAATTTCATGAAGGTGTTTGTGGCGGACATTACAGTTGGCGGTCTATGGCTCACAAAATCCTTAGAGCAGGTTTTTTCTGGCCATAAATGTTTGGAGATGTACACGCTTGTGTCCTATCATGTGAAAAATGTCAGACTTTCACAGAAAAAAAAAAAAAAAAAATCTATGCCACTGCCATTGATCTCGATACATGTCGAAGAGTCGTTTAGACAATGGGGCATCGATTTTATTGGGGAGATCCACCCAACCTCTAGTAACCAACACCATTGGATTCTCACTGCTACCGACTATCTCACCAAGTGGGTCGAAGCTGTGCCTGCAAGAAGCACCACGGATGAGGTGGTGATTAAATTTATGGAGGAAAATATAATAGCTAAGCATTAGGGGAATTTTGAGGTCTAAAATGGGCCTTCTAAGGAAAATGTACAATCAAAATTCACTTTATGAGAACCAATCACATTTTAGGGGATGACATCATCCCTAATGGTTGAGGTGGCATTGTTTGAGTTAAAGGTACTTACTTGTCACATTCTCAATGGTGGATAAAAACTCATGGTTAACCATGGTAGTACTCTAAGTACTTTTAAAGTCAAAGTAAAGTACTCATAATAAATGTCATTTCACACTTTTTGAATAAAAATATATTATTGTCATTTCATATTTCTTGAAATAAACAATGCATATCCCTATGCATTTATTATATTATATTATATTATATTTACATAGTATATTAATTACATGTTATTATACAATTTAAATAATATAAATTTTAATTAATATCATATAATATAATTAAGAATTTATAAATTTATATTTATATTTTATTTTAAGTTATTTAAGTACAAAAGACAAATGCATTAGTTGTTCAATGATAATGACTTTTTCTTGAAAAGCTTATTCTTATTTATAGTCACATCAATACAATTTTTTTATTAATTTTATTTTGGTACAACTTTTGAATTGAATTTAACTATGGTTACATGGATTGTAGTGCAAAAAGTGAATTGAAAATTCATAAATATTATTTTATTGGTTTAGATATTATTTTATTATTTCCTTAGGAGGCCCATTTTAGACCTCAAAATTCCCTAATGTCTTGATGCCCGCCTAAAATCATCACTGATAATGCCTGGGTCTTTAAGCTTTCCAAGTTTGTAAACTTTTGTCAACAGTATAATATCACTCTGGGACACTCCATGGCTTATTATCCCTAGGGGGACGGGTTGGCCGAGTTTTCCAACAAGACTTTGGTAAGAATTCTAAAAAATACCATAAGTGAGAATCAAAATAACTGGGACTCCCAGCTCAAATTCGCACTTTGGGAAAATCACATTACTAGCAAAATATCCACTGGGAAGTCCCCCTATGAGTTGGTGTATGGTCGAGCGACGGTCTTCTCCATTCAACTTGCTTTACCTATGGCCAGGTTTTTGCAAGACAGTGAAGAGGAACCAAATGACCTTGTCAGGAGGATGAATCAGCTGGTAGAACTGGATGAAACATGAGCTTAGGTAAACATCAGGTTGGCCGACTATCAGGAAGAGATGAAATTACTATTTGACCAACGAGATACAGGCAGAGGACCTGGTGCTACGATGGGACGTCAGGCAGACAGAGAAGGGTAAACACGGGAAGCTCGATCCACTCTGGTTCGGACCTTTCAAGGTGGCAGAAGTCAAGAGCAACAACAACTTCCTATTGGAAAATTTGGAAGGGGACCTGATTGAAATGCTCGTGAACGGGAAATTCTTCAAGCCCTACTTTTAGTAGTGACAGTGCCCGTAAGGGCCCATTGTATATATCCTTCACAACATACATATATCATCTTTTATTTTCGCATGCATTTACATTTTACTCTTTTCTAGAAGTACTTGAAGCTTTTTAAATTTCCCTGAGTATATTAGCAAGTACACAAGCAGGTAGTTTGTGAAATTCTCGACACCCTCGAGAATGAGCGTGCCATCCCCAAGTGGAGCCAATGTTGGCTTGTGACCTCACCGATAAAATAAAAGGAGCGACTATGCAAAGAAACCGCGGATTCAAAGGACAAGGAGCAGCAAAGCTATCAAAGGATCTTGTAAAAAAAACGCGTTGCAGCCTGGTGGGCGAACAGGATGAAAAGAAGCTATCGCGATCACTTCTCCCCCAAAAGGCACCGCGTGTATAGGCTCGTGGCGGAGCCACCCACCAAATATTGGTGGCCTATGGTCATTTTTTTGGCATCCGAAGGAAGCGAAGTTGGCTGAAGCTGACCCGACGGAGGAGGTGATGTCAGCCCTCCTCGCAGCCATTCAGAGCACTTCCGTGGGGGGAAGGAAAAGGGACAGAGGCCTTTGTCCACCCCGTCGAATATCAAAGGTGCCCACCAAGCTAAACAGTTCGCGCAGGCATGTTCTACGGTAAGGTAAGTCCTGTAGGGGGTACAAAGGCTGGTCCGCCTCTTGACTGGCACGTGGCCCCCACCTACCTAGTCGATGTTGGCTAACCACTGTGTGTCACGTGTCCCATTATAAAAAATTCTCATGACGCTAGCCCTACATGTGTCACCCCGCCCCAGTAATCAGTAAAACCCTATCTCCATAGCGAGTTTTTCTCTCAACTGTGAAAAATTATTGGTTTTTTATCAATATTCCACTTTGTCGGGCCGGTAAAAACTCAGATACTGGCTGCTTTCCACTCTCGCATCGCTTTCCCTCCTTCCTCACTACTATTTCAGGTATTTGGTTGTGTCTTTTTCGTTATTTCCTTTTTAACTATTTGGTTCAAATGATCATGGAAAAAACGAAGTGCTCTGTACCTGAAACCCCTCAGGCACGCGAGGTCAGGACTACTCCTAGACCCGAACCCCTCACTGATGCTCATGCCCAACTCTACGACCCGGTCTATCCCTTCAATGGAGCCTGCATCGGAGCTGAGCTTTCCGTGAAGGGGAAAATATATATTTAGGGTTGTTGAGTCAGGTCTTCATTATCAAATTGCCTCGACGACATATATGTTCCCAAAGTTTATCGTCTGGCTTGGGGAAACTTACATTGAGCGAAAGGACATCTTCCTTTCCGCTTGGAGGGCCAATATTCTTGAGATTACTCCCCAGCTCATAATAAAAGCCCTATGTTATCCTCTCGCTGAGGACTGTGTCGATTTCACCAAAGTCACTCTCTCCTGCCATTTTTCGAATCAACCCTTGGAAAAATAGAATGGTTTCCTTGATCTCATCTCTGACTCATGCCTATTGGCTTTCCCTCACACAGAGTCCATCCCGTTCTCATCATTTTGTAGCACTATACACCCCATTTTAGCGGTTATCTCAGGAATTCTGGGGTTTGAAGATACTGAAGTAGTAACTAAGTCAGGTTTAGGGATTCTATGGCTCATGATGCAGGCTGAGATACTTTTGGATATCCCCACCTTTCTGGCCTCAGCCTTTCAAGCCCAGTTCCAAGATATGTCTTCCTTCTGTTCTTTCAAATATTTCTCCCTGGTTTTTACTTATTCCTATTTTATCATGCGGATAAGTTTAAAAGGTCTAGGCCTAAACGGGTTCTCTAGGAGAAACACCCAACCCAAATCTGTTTTCGAGTGGACTCTGGTAGTTCGCCAGCATCCAAAGGGGAAGGGGTATGAAAAAATCGTTATTGATTTCATCTCCATAGCCTATGCTATCATACATGACAGCTCTTCACCTAGAATTTTTCCTGAGCAAAAATATTAGCTCCAGTTCAGTGAAATGGATTGCACAGGTGATTAGTACCTGTTTGAAGATCAAACTGAGATCAAGGTCTATGGTGTTGAAGTACCTCCTTATCACCTGCCAGTGTTCTCTTCCATGAGGATTTTTGCCCTCGAGTTCATCCGTCAGGTCTTAAGTGGCGACCAAGCCCACTTCGTGCCTGCAAAAAAATGGATACATCTTCAGACTCCCAAACTCTGTAGGCCCTTTCACCATTAATTCAAGGCATGCCCTCTCAACTGTGGAAAGGATGTTGCGGGAGATCAATTTCCCATGAGGAGATGTCTGGCACTATGATCTAAAGGGGTTCCTCACACACAGGAAGAAGAATATTAAATCAACAGCATATACGCATGAACCTAGGCCTCTTATTGAATGGAGAGCTAACTTTGATACATGGCCTTTGGATACACAGATGGAGGTTGAATCCTCAGTTGCTGAAGGAAAAGGAGACAATGTACTCTCTGAGGAAGAATGGTAGGAACAGGGAGACCCCCTGGGTAGTCAAGAGTTCATGTAGGAGGATGAGGAAAGACACCCCAGTAAAAAGCAGAGAACTGAAGGGCCAGAGGACCTAGAGACCGAATTTTCCAATGACAAGGTCTCCTTGCTCAAAGGTCCTGACAAAGACAAACTAGGCTTTCTACTATCCTTTGATTCCACCTCAACCTCAGCCCCCTCAGAGCATTCGCAGGTGGTAACATTGGGAAAATATGATGCAAAGGAATAGATTGAGGCCAGGAACAGGTCCGCGAGAGAGAGGTTGAGGGCTGAACTTTCTCAGTTTGTAGATAAGCATCATACCAGGCTCTCCTCAGCTATATATGTGGATAAAAATCAACTCATATTGGCCATCCAGCATTCAGCCTTGCATCCCGGACCTCCGGGATCCCAATATAGAGCTCTGGAAATCATTCTAAATCTAGGCTCCATTCCCTTGCCAGATAATTTAGATTTGCACCACTGTATCAGGGACATGATACGGACTTAGGTAGTAAAACATATAGTCACCCTGCAGAGGACCGAAAGGAAATTGACTCAAATGAAGGTCACCCAAAAAAGGGAAAGGGCTAGCGCCAAAGATGTTGCTGTTCAGCTGGAGAACTACAGAAATATGATAAGAGGGAAGGGAATTGATTCCAATGTAGCATTATAGTCCCTTCACACCGAATTAGATTTGGAGGTACAAGAATTGAGGCGAAAATTGAATATCCCTCGTTCTGAACATATTCAGACCGAGGAACTTGCCCAAGTAAAGAGGGAAAAAACAATCCTCACTGATTCTCTCGCTCAATGGGAGGAAGAGATTGCCCGGATAAGGAGATGGCTGGACTTAATGAGAGGTTGTCAGAGCTACAACTTAAGTGGGGTGAACATACATGTGTAGTTCCTATACCAAAAGATCCTCAGAATGCTCTGGAACTGTTAACCAAGGCACTGGCATATCTGAGGATGTCAGAAGATGAAACCTGCACCATCCGTCGGCTCTTAGACGATGCCAAGGCCGCATACGCAGAGAATCAAAAGACGGGTTCATCCCTGCAGAAAGAGGTAGGGAACCTCTGTAAGGAAGCCCAGGGACATGAGAATTCTATCAAAGACATGAAAGCACTTCTTAAAGGTAACATGTCATTGGTAGAAGCAAGACAAATGTTCTGGGGAGAGATCATAACATAGGTCAAGCAACATTGGGAGCTCCTTGTGTAGACCAATGACAAGAAGAGTGTTATTCACGAGTATAAGGCACAACTGGAGGTCGGTCGTAGGGAAGAAGAAGAGAAGGCAGAAAAAGCAAAGAAGTATGCTAGATATCTCAACAAAGTTCCGTCTAAAGAATTGAGCACCCAGGGAGTGGTCGACTATTTCAAGACTATCATGGAGGTTAGTAAGATGATCAAGAAAGAGGAGGCATGCATAAAAGCGTTGGGGTTTTTAGCACTGGTGTCAAAGGGAGTGGAGAGATTCAATTAGGAATGGCGCAAGTTGGTAGAAGATGGCCTCCCGCCATGCTGGGACCAGCAGTCATGCACATTACTTCCCCTAACAACTTATGATCAGAAGATGTCGGAGATCAAGTGCAGGGCAGACATAACATTAGAGAAGACCTCCTGGCTAAAGGTAGATACCTTAGCAAAAGCACTACGTAAGGAATTCTTCCTGCTCACTCAGGTCAAGATATTCTTTGTTGCCCACCTAGATTATACAGAGCTCACATATTTGTAGTCTATGTTCGAATCGTACACCATAGCACAGCTACCCGGAGTAGTTATCTGGAAAAAGTGCTATGAATACGTGAATCCTCCAGTTTCCTCTACTTCACAGCGACTACCACCCCCACTGCCTCATCAGCTTGGCTCCTCCACGTCTTCAGTCCGATCACGCTACTCAGAAGGCTTGGCCACTCCTCGTTGTACCAACTAATGGACATCATGATCAGGCCCATGCGGCCTTTGTTTTTATTTTTTATTTTCAATTTCAATGTAATGATTTCACCCTACACATTACCAGTATTTTATGTTTCTGTTATGTTGTTGTTATAGTATGTGTCGGAAAATATTGATTTGGATGTGATGTCGTTACATCACATCATTTTTTGATTTAGGTGGGACATTGTAAGATTAGCAGGGAATATTTTTTTTGAAGAAATATCTAGCTACACTGATCATGTAACAGCTATAAAAGGCCAACTCGCAGACAAAGTAAAGGTTATGAATTCTCTGGAAGTTTGAAGTGCATAGTATGTGTAGCACATTTTGTAATTTTGAGAATTTCTCTTAATGTATATCTAGAAGAGTCGTTTTGAAGAAATAATATAAAGAATGTTGTTGCAAGAATGGATTCCTATTGGACTTACGAACCATAGTATGCCTCTTTTGTGTCTAGTTTCATCTATTACTCTGTTTTGTCACATTTTCTTTCCTGTTATCATGCGTTTGGAATGCGGGTTGTTTATATATTATTTATGAATTTAACTTGAATGATAGTCGTACAATGGTCTTTAATGCTACCTTAATTAGGCTCGGTACATGATTTATGTTCCAAGTTTCTTATCCCAACCAATTTCGTCTTAAGCCTCTGGAGGGTGGATTCTTATACTTTCGTAAGCCCACCTTACTTTGTCTTATCACCCTAATTCCTCTTGGTGTCCATCCCCATTATCTTTGAGAACTATTCATTGGTTCCACATCTGGCCCTATTTGTAGCAAATTGAAATTCATTGTGGTCATAGGCCCAGTCTGAGTGAGCCTTTTCTCTTAAAATCAAAGTTCGCACTATTACTCTGCTCCCTTTGCTATCCAGAACCACATATCAAATAATTCCTTCAAGTTTATATCCAGGAGGTCCCCTCCAAAGAATATAGAGAGAATCTAGATAACCTCCTGCTTTCAAGATGTCCTAGGCACTAGTCTCCTGCAACTCATGATAGTGAAGAGGAACCAAATGACCTCGTCAGGAGGATGAATTACCTGGTAGAACTGGATGAAACACGAGCTTAGGTAAACATCAGGTTGGCAAACTATCAGGAAAAGATGAAATTCCTATTTGACCAACGAGCAAAGGATAAGGAGATACAGGGAGGGGACCTAGTGCTGCGATGGAATGTCAGGCGGGTGGACAAGGGTAAACACACGAAGCTTGATCCACTCTAGTTCATACCTTTCAAGGTGGCAGAAGTCAAGAACAACAACACCTTCATATTTGAAAATTTGGAAGGGGACCTGATTGAAATGCCCATGAACGAGAAATTCCTCAAGCCCTACTTTTAGTACTGACAGGGCCCGCAAGGGCCCTGTTATCACTCTAGTAATTATTTAGTTGTGAGATTTTTGGGTTTTAGTTAAGAAAACTAGAGGTAACCACAGAACAAATTTTAAACTTCAAGATCTAGCCTTCCCAAGGTTCAGAGAGGGCTTTCTCTATAAAATTTGACTTTGTTTTGATTATAAGATATTAGGCTAGTTATGATTTTTCAATTTGGTTTTGGTTTGTTTGATTTGGTGGGAAAAATCACTTAGAGAGATGGATAGTGGGACATATATTTGTCCATTGGATTGAGTCAAAAGTCAGGCAGACAGAACTAGGATCAAGGCCAAAAAGTCAAATGTTTTCAGGGCAAGATAGATAACCCTTGAAGATCTTGGAAAGTTGTTTTGTGAGGTGATATGATCAGGATAAAGAGCAACGAAGGGTTCATTGATCCAGAAAAGGGAAGTAGTAGGCAGAATTCAAACGAAAGAGGGAGAAATTAAGGGTTCCCTACTCTAGAAATCAGCAGAAAACATAGAAATGACAAATAGTTAAGACAGGGTGCTTTTACCAAATCTTGAAGTAATCCTCATATTCATTCATTCAAATTTAGAACACATAATGGATTTCATGTAATAAATAAAGATAACAATGACAAGTATAAAATACTTTTCTTCAATAGCTCATCACATGAATCCTGAAATATGATGCTAGTTGGTTCGATCCAATCTGCTACTTGAAATTTGAAACACCAAAAGCCTTCAAGTCCACAAAAATGACTATAGAAATCTTCAACAATTTATTCCACAATAATACTTCAAGAATTGAAGTTTTTATACATAATGGTTTACAAAATATCCTAGAATGTTTCTAGGAATTATCTAAGGGAAATAAAAATATCTTTACAACAAAATAGAGAAAACTTATTAACAAATCAGCAAGTTGTCCTATCTATCAAAATAAAATAGAAACTAATTATGGAAAAGGTGCAGCTAGCTGCCTTGGTGTCTTTCTTGCTGGCTTAGATATTTCAAGTTGGTTTTGAAATCTAATCTGCCTTATCTTATACTCTTTCACTGATTCTCTTTAATCTCTGATACTCTTTAGCCACTGTAAAACATGTTTTACTGTTGTAATAAAAAATTGTTTTGACTGCAAATCAGTAAACTATTTTCTCTTTTATCTTTCTGCCTTTTTACTTTTCACAGTAAATCTGTAAGTGACTGCCAATCTTCCTCGTTGTGAATTTGTATTTTCATTAACTTCCTGAAATTCTCATCTGCTTTTGTATACCTGGAAAAGGTTGGCTTGATCACAAACAAATGTATTATCTCATGTTGTAAATAAAATAAGTCCTCAAAACTTCTGAGTAAGACTTTTCCTGTTGGAGTACCTTGTCCACCTGACTTTTCAACTTGCTCCTTTGCAAATTCTCTGATATTTTTATTGTAGTCTTCTTGAGGCATCATTTTTTCATTGATATCCAGAATGTTAGGTAGAGTTCTTTGCCTAAGATTTTCAAATTTAACCATGAATCTAGTTATTGCTATGTTCATGTTCTCACACTTTTCCTCAAGCTGCTTCATTAGGTTCTTCTTGGTGATAACTTTCCTTACCTCAAGGATGGTTTTAGTTCTGTCAGTAATTTCAATCTCTTCTAACTCTTGCCTGTTCTTGCTATTGAGAAACTTTATCAGTCCTAAAGCTTGCTCAGGTTTGTTGCTTAGTTGTTCTTTGGTCTTCTTGATTTCTGCTAGTGCTGCTGTTAACAAATCTCTTTGTTCAAATATCACTTGAATTGAAGGCCACACATCATTGATGGCTTAAATGACTTTGTTCCATAAATAATTGTTCACATATAAGATTGGTTCTTTTAAATTTAAGTCCTTTTGAAGCTTCTTCAATTCTTCATTTAATCTAATAGCCCTTTTCCCATGAGTTTTTGCATTAATCTGAGCCAATTTCTTTTGATCTTCAAGATTTTCAATAATTTGTTTCAATCTATTAATCTCACTTGTCTGAAGAGATATTTCTTCCATGGCCTTTACCAGTTTTTTGGCCTCATCTATAGGGTGAGTTGTTGTTGTAGATGACTCTGTAGCTGATGTTGTGGATGATGTTACTGGCACTACAGTAGCCAGTGAAAATTTGGGTGCCAACTCTTCTGCTAGAGTTGATGGCACAGCTGTAGTAACCATAGGGATGATTATAGGTGGTTCTTGTGTTTTTACTGTCTCTTTTTCCTGGACAATCTTGTCCATTTGAATCTCCATTTATTTTATATGTGTTGAAAGTTGAAAGATTATGTTCATCATATTATCTTTTTCATTATGTCCTTCTATAATTTCTTTAGCCTGAGGATGTTCACTTGGAGGAAGTTTAAGTTGTTTCCTCAAAGCTGCAATGTCCTCATGCTTTTTCTTTATTAATTGTTCTACTGCCTTGACATTTGTTGGGTCAAATCCAACCTGTAAGACTAATTCTTACAAATATTTGATTCTTAGATCCTTAGCATACAAGGATGATTTGTCCAGATTCATTTGATCCTTCATATTTGTGATGGTTTTCTGAAGTTTCTGAACAATCATGGCTTTAGTTGTAATAGTGGAATACAACATCTCTGAACTATGTCTGTGAAACTCTATTTGGTCATGTGCATGTATGCTTTTTGTTGGCACTTCAATATCAATCTTCTTATAATCTGCAACTGTCTTTGGTGTTTTCACTATAGGCTATAATAATGACATGATCAAATTTTTATTAGAATAATCAAAGGCAGAAAAAATTATATTTTGAATACTTGGTATTTTCTTGATATATTGAGATTAAATCTCATTTTTAATCTCTTCATTATTTAACTTCATCTGTTTGTACTCTTCATTTTCCTCTACTGTCTGTGAGGATGAAGCTTCCATGTTTTGTGGTTTTTATACCATTTGTGCATTTGAATTATCAACCTGTTCTTCCTCCCGATTCTCAGTAACTGGCTCATTGATGATGATTGTGGCAGTGTCAACATTTATCTCTGGCATATCTGCATCTTCTACCTCAATGGTTAATTTTTCTTTACCTACTGGATCTAACTTAGGCTTTTTATTATATCTCAATTTGAACCTGGTTTTAGTAGTGGTTTTAGAAACATAGGTACCTTCTTCACTTACTCTCTTGGTGGCTTTTTTTGTTTGATCTACAGCTTGTAAAGTGTGACTAGTATCACTTTTCTTGACTGCATCTACTAAAATATTCTTTGTCCACTTAGTTTGATTGGCATATTTCTCTGTCTCTAGTTTTTTCTCATGAATGAAGGGTGTTAGCTTGCACTTAACCCTAATTTTAATTAGGATTCCTTGGGGATCATAATTCCATGAAAATCTCTCTTCAAATCTATACTCCAGTATATGTTTTGCTGCTTCTGCCTCTGCATCTCTATGATTGCAAATGAAGGTTCCTACTTGATTCTTCAATTTAAATTGTGCTTTCTTCTTTGCTGCTAGGAAATTGATAGAATCAGAGTTTAGGATTTGTCTGATATACTCCAAGGCAAAAATCCTCATTGATACATTTTTGGGTAGCTTGTAAGGTAACAAATTGGATCCAAAAACTATGATCTCAGTATGTTTTTTATACATGTACCAATCACCAGTCTTGGTTTGCTCTGAAAATTGTAAAATCTTTTTCATATCATCATTTATCCTTGGTTGTTCTGCATTTGCTAACATTTTGATCAATGGATGGATGAATGAATCTGAAAACTCTACATATGTGAACTCTAGGGACTCTTTCTTGATCAAAGAGGTCCAAAAAAAAACTAAAAGAGGATTTCCCTCTATGTCAAGCCTTTGAATAGTTAATAGAAAATTTTCTGCTTGAAAATACGAGAACATGTGAAAGAGGAAGGATGTCTATCTGAACACTCCTTCAGTTGGTAACTTAACCAGTTGGTCATGAATATTGTCTGCAATATACCCAACATAATAAAAACTAACAGATGGAGGTTGTCTTGGGGTAAAAGTGGATAGGAAGCCTAAAATGGATTCATCTATATGTTCATTAGTGAAATACCCTATAATAAATGAAAGCATTGAAATCACATGCCTTGAACATTCTGGAAATCTTGAAGTGGAATATGGGGTATTAATTTGAGGAATTTATACATGCAAGGGCATGAATACTTGGAATATTTGGAATATTTTAAGAAATTCAAGGCCAATGTACAACTTGGTAAGAGCCTCTATGGACAAAGGGATTGCTTGAGGATCAGGCTGGAGCTGTAGCATTTGGTTAATGGACTCAATAGTAATGGAAAAAAGTACATCTTTATTGGCATTTACTATGGCTCTCTACTCAGGCACATAATACTGTTGACATAACCTAATGACCTCTTAACATGAATGAGTTACTGGAACAACATATTTGGGCAAATGTGATTCCCAAATATGGACTTCTTCTTCATTATCTAAGGATTTTTCATAGCTCCAATTATGAATGTCTAGCAGGTTAAATTCAACAATTGGGTCTGTTATTTTGTAGTCAATATCAACTAATAGAAGGTGCTCAACGTCTACAACATGGGGTTGTAGAGGATTCAAATAATGGCAGTCTTAGAAGTCATGGCTGAAGTTAATTTTGGCACTTTGGAACCTTCGGGATTGCTAGAACTCTAATTTTTAGGCATTTTGGCTACTTTTGCAAGATTAAACAATTTGTAGAAGTATTTTTTACTTTAACAGAGGTTTTTGGGATAAAATAGGCAAAGTATGGTCTCTTTCTTGGATTTGTTCTTCAATTCAATCTTTAAATGTTTTACAGACCTTCACTGGTTTAGAAAACAAGAAAACAAGGGTTTCTTGGGCTTTTTAATGAGTAATTGGACTAAAAATCATTTGAATTTGGGCACATAGGTTTAGGCTACCTTAAGAGGATTTCTGGGCTAAATTTGGAGTTTTAAAATAGTGCGCAGCAATAAACAGGGTTTTTGCAGAAATTTTGACAGGGTTTGGCCTGTTTTTTGGATATTTTGGCAGGTTCCTTTGGGTAATTTTAAGCTCTGAGTGGGAATTTTTCTTAAAAAGTTCTTTTCAAATTGAAACAGGCTTAATTTTCTTGAATAATACCTATTATACACAGGTATTGGGCTTTTGAAGACGTATCTAAAGGTTTTGTGTAATGTTCCTAATTTTTCTTCAATAAATTGGAACATTAAATTTTGTCTAAATTCATTTAGAAGATGAATAATTGGGTAAGGAGGCCCAATGACAATAAAACATAAATAAAATACCTCTAGTATGAAAAGGGATCAGCCATGGAACTAGATTTCATAGCCCCATGTGTGAAAAGAGACATTTGCAAAGAGGTTTGACCAAGTCAACCAGCGCAGGGTATGAGGTGGAAAGCACTACATGGGATAGCGCAGGGATAGAGGAGGGAATATTCCTTTATGGAGGAAACCCTAATTGATGGGGCCCATGGAGAGAGAGCCTTCACTTGCTATATATGGAGAGGAGGAGAGCCATTGTTATTCATGCATATGTTTATGATTTCATGTCTCTTCAGACATTGTGCATTCTTTGTTGTTTAGCAAGAATTGTCGGGAAACTCCTGTTTAGGATTTCTTCACCTTCTTGAGAGGCCTCTTGAAGGTTGGTTCTTCATTTTCCACATATCTTGGCTCAAGGCCAAAGCATCCTCCTCTAGGACAACATTATTGCTGCAACAACATAATACTGTATTATAGGATGTTGCAGTGGAGACTTCACAACACCTCTTCCATTGCTTGTTTTTCAGAGAAAGAGTCTTTCTTTTCTTTGGGATATTAGTTTGGAAGCATTGGAGTTGATTTGCAGATCTTGGCACTTGACCATAGTGTTCTATTCTACTCACTACGCAGTCCCTCTTAGTGACTTCGTTATTTTCATGGAGTATCTGCAGTGAGGGTTTGCAGATTGATTGGAGGGTGAGATCTCAAGTGTAAGGATCAGCCTTCCACTTAGGAGATCCATTGGAGGAGGTATACTTCAAATTTTTCATCATCTTCGGCCTTATCTACTTAGTTCCAGATTTGAGTTGCAGCTGCTGCCCAGCAACTCCGACATTTTTTCCATTTTGTATATTTCAGCCAATCCTTTAGAGGATTGATGTATTATTGTTCCTAAGGGTTAGAGCTTTGCTCCTCTATTGTATTTGAGCCATATATTGTCATATTCATGTATTGACATAATTTTGCTACAATATTCTATCATAGACTGCGTCCTCATAGCCTGGGTTTATGCAGAAATAGCAGTGTTCTTTCATATTCATGTACATGTATTGTTAAGGCTTGCATTGCCTTTCTTGAGAGGTTGTTTCCTCAATACATTGTACTATTTCTACTGCTATAACATTATTCATTGGCTATCTACATCTTCTTGTCTTATAGCTCATAAAATAACGTTGCCTCTTCATGTATATGTTTGCATATTGTTGTAGCTCACTTTTGAGTGGGATTCTTCAAGAAGCTTTATAAACAGAGTCTGAAAAGGGCCAGATAGCCTCTGGATCTCACACTTCCTTGAGAAGGTGACACATCCGGTAAATGCCCCTTCAGTCAATCTCTATAATAGATTACTGATTGCTGACATTCCTGAAAAAGGAACATTACAGTGGTATCAAAGCAACTTTCTTGGCTCAGTCTAAGCCCAAGAAGATTAGAATGTTGAGAAAGATGAGTTTATTCTCATCTATGTTCAAATCCAGAGGAGACCTCTCCAAGGAGGTTAAGAATATTGAAGAAGAAGAAGAGGAAGTACCATGCACTTCCTATTCTCATCAAGAAGAAGACATTGAGCATGGAAGATAGTTGGATCATCATATTTTGAGTGATTACCTTGTTGAGTATAGATCTCAACCTAGGGCCTTCAAGGAGGCTCTAGATTTTCCTCATTTCATCCAGCTGAAGGAAGAGAAGAGACCATGTAGCAGAAAAGAAATCAAAGGCAGTAGATTTCTGTTGTCTACCTTTGATGGGTCATCTAATGCGAAAACTTGGGTGAAAGAGTTGGTAGCATTTTTCATTCTACATCTTGTAGTAGAGAAAGAAGCTGTTGAAATCTCAGCACTGCACTTGGAGGGTGAAGCCTATGATTGGTGGAGCAGCCACTTGAGACATGAAGGGGTGAGAACTTTTTCAAAGTTCATCCAAGGGTTGATCAAAACCTTTGATGATGAAGGGGCAAAGAAAGAAAATATCACACCCCATCTTGAGGAGACTTGTGATAACTCTGTCACACTCATGGAGGAGCAGCCACATGCATCAACGGTTGGGGAAACCAACACTTTTGAGGAAGGAACTCTTGCAGCCCTACAAGAAGTTCCAAATGCACATCAAGGTATGAAAATATTTCCACATTCTATTGTTGCAGCAAATTCTTTTGATCAATGTGGAGATTTACTTTTGCATGACCAAGGGTCAAATCCCATTGCTACTATAGAGCAGCTTGGTTGCACTGCGTTGTGCAACATGGAAACACTCAAGAAGGAATCAAACCATCATTCTCATGAGCCATTGTTGGATTGTACATCACATTGGAGGTTGGGGTTTGAAGCCTTGAAGGATGATAGTAGACATCTTGCAGTGAGAAACCCTTTCTCCCTTCAAGATGACACTTTCTCAATGAGCTCCTCTCAGCTCAAAGATAAACCTCTACTTTTAGATCCAAGACCTCATTGGCTTTGGAAGACTATTGATGAGGGGGAGGTCTCAAAGGGAGATCTCATCAGAGGTGCACTTCAACACAACATGGAGTGCAATGATTTTCTTCCTTTCTCACAAGAGCAGATAGAAGATGGAGGACATCTTAGGATGGATAACATCTCTCATGCTTGTGTTGGACATCCCTTGAGCCATACACATCATGATGGGAGGTTTTTTCCTACCACCTATTTGCGTCTTGATAGGGTCTCATTGATCCTTGAGAAGATTGCATTCCAACATCCCATGAAGTGCAAAGACAGGAATTTGATTTGGGAGGATGGTAGCCCTCATGGGAGGAGTACCAAGATGAAAAGAAGAGGGAGGCATCCACAAGTGATTGAATGGATGTGGTTGATAAGCAAGGAGCTGGGAGGCTACTTGTAGGTCTATGATACTGGGCAGCAGGAGGCTTGGCTGTGCTGGTTACTCTTGAAAGAGTTTGGCCATCACTTGGCAAACACTCTTCCTAAGAGTAAGAGGATGGATACTTGCATCATTGAGTAGCATAGAGTATGGATGCATGGTGTTGATATGATACTCATATCATTCATTATGTCTTCATCACATGATTGGTATGATGGAGGTATGGGGAGGCAGCAAAATACTTTGTTTCTTTGCTTGGGAGAGCAAGGGCAGAGTTGCTCTCACACCTTGTATGATGTTGCAGGAGGAGGGGATGGCATTATCTCGTTGACATTTGATGATGGCTTGGAAGAACTTCCAACTTGGGAGGTATTCCACATTTTTTGCAGCATTATTAGAGGAGTCTTTGACAAGGAGCATGTCAAAGAACAGAGCTTTGTATTGACAGGAGCTTATTTTCATGAGCTCACAGCGCTGTCACTTTGAAGCAGATCCTTATGGATGAAGTGTTCCCAGCAGAAATGTGGTGGATCCATAACCCACAGGTCCCAGGATCATTTCACAATTATTGCACTTAATGAGCAAAGAGGAGGTCATGATGATAGAGCCATCTACCACTATGGCATGTTCTTCTTGACTTGGGGTTCCAAGCATCTCCTTGCAGCACATGGTTCATTCTTCTTCATAGCATGCCAAAAAACTATGGAGGACTCATTTATGGACCCATGTACCATCTTACTTATAGCGTATGGTGAGAAGTTTGTTTATTCATTCGTTAATTTGCACACTCTTACCATCATTATGTAATGCATTTCTTCACGAGAGGGCAAGCTTGTCACATTGCTCCATGAGCTTTATTGGGCCAATCTATATGATGGAGGCAACCATCTCTTATGTGGCCTTGGGAAAATGTTTTATCATCACTTTTATGTTCAGTTTATACACTCTAACATGTATCATATGGAGACATGCATGATTAACCATGTAAGAAGAAACATTTTTCCTTGTACTTTCCTCAAGCAGCAACTTGTAAAACTGCGTTGTACTTGTTTGGGAAGCTTTTGGTACCTTCTTGCATCACTTGAAACCTTTAGCACTTTCTTCATTTTGTTGTTGATCATGTCTTCATTTGCAGATATAGATCAGATTTGTATGAGAAGCATGATTATGAGGGAGACACATTAGTTGGATGTGTCCTTGAGTGGGAAGGATTCTCACATTTTCTGCACTACATGTTCTAATGGGAACATGGAAAGAGATATGGCCACCACTACTACATATGTGTTCTCTTTTCAGGTGGACCATGGACTGGATAGTCATCCATTGTACATCCATGGGCAAGTGTTTGATCTTGTATTTTTGTTATATTCAACCATTTACTATCCATGAGTAGATGTGATGAATTTTGTATGTCCCTTGCCATGTTCCTTTTCGAGATTGCAGTGGCTGAAACTGCACTATATCCTTGTGAGCCATTGTTTGTATCTTGTATCATCATGTATAACTTGCAGCAAACTTCTCATCGGGATACTCTATGATGAATTTGTTTGTTTTGGGCCAGCTTGTTTTTCATTATTGGAGGAGAACTCTTTGGAGGATTTTCCTTCACTTTGCCAATTGAGGACAACACTTTTGCAACCCAGGATCAGCACACACTCTACACTTATCATAAGTGGAGAGAAGGACAGCATGGGGTAAGCTATGATGCTTGCCAAGTTCAAATTTTCAGCCCACCTTCATTTCTGGAGCTTGAGGTGGAAGGAGATTTTTAGGAGTTGCCTTGTTGGGAGGTGGCTCATTTTGTTTGTATGATTGCTTGGGGATGGAAGATCTGATCCACATGGGGAAGATGTTATTCATCACATTTTAGACTCCATACCTTGAGTGGAGACTTTCCAGTTCTATCCTTGTAGTTTCTTGGGGACAAACAACATTTGGGAGGGGAGGACTGTAATGTTCCTAATTTTTCTTCAATAAATTGGAACATTAATTTTTATCTAAATTCATTTAGAAGATGAATAATTGGGTAAGGAGGCCCAATGACAATAAAACATAAATAAAATCCCTCTAGTATGAAAAGGGATTAGCCATGGAACTAGATTTCACACCCCCGTGTGTGAAAAGATACATTTGCAAAGAGGTTTGACCAAGTCAACCAGTGCAGGGTATGAGGTGGAAAGCACTACATGGGACAACGCAGGGATAGAGGAGGGAATATTCCTTTATGGAGGAAACCCTAATTGATGGGGCCCATGGAGAGAGAGCCTTCACTTGCTATATATGGAGAGGAGGAGAGCCATTATTATTCATGCATATGTTTATGATTTCATGTCTATTCAGACATTATGCATTATTTGTTGTTTAGCAAGAATTGTCAGGAAACTCCTGTTTAGGATTTCCTCACCTTCTTGAGAGGCCTCTTGAAGGTTGGTTCTTCATTTTCCACATATCTTGGCTCAAGGCCAAAGTATCCTCCTCCAGGACAACGTTATTGCTGCCGCAGCATATTAATACTGTGCTGTAGGGTGTTGCAGTGGAGACTTCACAACACCTCTTCCATTGCTTGTTTTTCAGAGAAAGAGTCTTTCCTTTCTTTGGGAGATTAGTTTGGAAGCATTGGAGCTGATTTGCAGATCTTGGCACTTGGCCATAGTGTTCTATTCCACTCACTGTGCAGTCCCTCTTAGTGACTATGTTATTTTCATGGAGTATCTGCAATGAGGGTTTGCAGATTGATTGGAGGGTGAGATCTCAAGTCTAAGGATCAGCCTTCCACTTAGGAGATCCATTAGAGGAGGTCTACTTCAGATTGTTCATCATCTTCAGCGTTTTCTACTTAGTTCCAGATTTGAGTTGCAGCTGCTGCCCAAAAACTCCGACATTTTTTCCATTTTGTATATTTCAGCCAATCCTTTAGAGGATTGATGTATTATTATTTCTAAGGGTTAGAGCTTTTCTCCCCTATTGTATTTGATCCATATATTGTCATATTCATGTATTGACATCATTTTGCAGTAGTATTCTATCATAGACTGTGTCCTCATAGCCTGGGTTTATGCAGAAATAGAAATGTTCTTTCATATTCATGTACATTTATTGTTAAGGCTTGCATTGCCTTTCTTGAGAGGTTGTTTTCTCAAGACATTGTACTCTTTCTACTACTATAACATTATTCATTGGCTATCTACATCTTCTTGTCTTACAACTCATAAAATAATGTTGTCTCTTCATGTATATGTTTTCATATTGTTGTAGCTCACTTTTGAGTGGGATTCTTCAAGAAGCTCTATAGACAGAGTCTGAAAAGGGTCAGATAGCCTCTGGATCTCACACCATCCAATAAATGCCCCTTCAATCAATCTCTGGAATAGATTGCTGATTGCTGACATTCTTGAAAAAGGAACATTACATTTTGAACAGTTTATGTGGTATATTTTCAATCTCTAGAGCAATGCAAAGCTCCTCAGTAATCGTTAATGGTAATAGGCTGAAATTCACAAGATTTTGGTATGAAAATGGTGAAAATTTCTTTGTCTCATAGTCAGAATAGCTTATACAAGGTTTAGGCACAGAAAGAGAGGAAATGAGTGCATTTTAATGTTTATTTAGGCCAATTAGGTTTACAGGCGATTGCAATAAATGGAAGTCATATCAACAAATGGTGGTTTTTGGGCTCAAAGGGTTTAAAACCATGAGTGGTTATCGCATGCCATTTCGGTGGTAAGATATTTTGGAGGAAACGAATGCAATCCAGTGAGAATGGACCACGTGGAGGAGGAATAAAATCACAATACCACCCATTTCACGTAGAAATGAAATAGTGGTGATTGCGCAAGTTTATTTGCGATATGCATTGTTAGTCGTTGGATCGTGGGGTTCGATTGCGAACGACCCAGATCTCTTGTGGAAGTTCAATCAGGATGGAGTGGGCCGAGGTGTATTAACGCGATGGGGATAAGTTTTAAACCTTTATGAATAAGCGTTTAATAAAGTTTAAAACCTTAGGTTTCTAATATGCGGCGGGTACAAGGTTTATATGTTTTAATTAATTTAAAACATTAAGAAATGTTTCAAATAATACCTGGGCGCGTGTTTTAATATATGGTATAATAGAACATTATCAACTGTCTAAATACCATAGGGTCGGGAATTAGCTCTTATAGATAGGTTTAAACCAATGGAATAAGGGCGGGGTTTTTATTTAGCACATGGGATATTTAAACATTGGTTTAAACATAAAATAAAGGGTTTGTGAGTTTATTTAAAATAAAAGGATTTAATACTATACAGGAGGGTGTAATTACGAATTTAATAAATAAGTTAGAAATTAGTATGAAAAAAGGAACAATGTATATAATGAAAAATGCATGTTTTAACTATAAGTAAAGTGAAAATAAGCATAGCTTGTCTTTGTTGTATTCTTTCACACTTTAACTTAGGATAAATGCATTTTATGGGCTTTTTGAATGATTTTTTTGAAAGGAAATGAAATTAGTTAATTAGGGTTTTACTTTTACTAAGAAAAAATGGGTTTTTACTTAGAAAAAAGGAATTATGATTATGGATGAAGGATAAATTCTGATGAATGTGGATTTTATGTAGGAATTCAATATTTTTTACCAATCAGTCATCGAGCCTTGGGTTCGGTCCCAACAAAAGTGAGAGAAATGCTCTGAGCCTTTTTAACTGATAGTTTAGAATACTGAATAATTGTAGGGGAGGGGAAATTAGTGATTTTTGCTCGATGATATTTTATTACATGCTTGCACAACTGCTTTCTACCTACCCATCTTTATTTCTAACGTTTTTTACTTCATTTTCATGGGTGCATTTAGGCTTGCAACCCTAAAACATTTTTCTTTCAAAGCATAGAACTATCTAAATGTAACCTTATTTCATCCGAGGGCTCAGATTAAACTGTTGAGCTCCTCATTTATTCTCTATTTTATCTACTGATTTGTCAAGTTTATATTGTTTGACATATCTTTATTCTCTATCTAAAACATGAAAAGTTATGATTTAATTGTTTAATTGATCATGGATTATGGCATTTCTTGACAATTTTCACATAATCATTATTCTTGCAAATGAAAGTAAATAGTAGTGGCATTTTGACTTGCTCACTTTCATGTCTTATTTTTCTCTTTTTTCTTTTGGGGTCTATATTTTTCTAAGTCCTTTGATCTTTCTTTTAGGACTTTTACCATCTTTTCATTTTATTTTATTTTCATTTTTCAAAATATGGGAAAACAACTTGCAGAAAGTAAGGTATGTACATATTTACAAGACTATCAAAGTCAATTCAAAAATTATGAACCCTATTATTATAGGACCCTAAGAGTGGCTCCACTTGGGGATGGCATTTCCTGGATAAATGTCAAGAACTTTAAGACTATTAGCCTCTGAAATTTGACAGTGATGACCCTGTAAGTATCTTATGATCTCTGCAATTATTCATACTTATGATATTTTACCTTTCAAATCTTAGGGCCTTCTCTCCGGGCTTCAACTTTGTTAGGGAAAACATCCAATCCAATCTAAAATATTTAATGTATATTTATAATAATTCAAAGTAAATGAAATTAACTATTTGTTATCTTAGGAGAGTAGTAGTGCTTCATCATTCTGCCATTTACTGCTCCATTTGACATTTCTGACCCATCTATTTCTCTTAGAAAGAAAGCATTGTTACCTCTGTAACCATAAATAACATAAGGTCATCTCCATAGAAAATCAAATTTTCAATGTTTACCTTTGTCTTCCCTTCTTGAATCCCATTTTAACACTTTATCTCCAATGTAGAAATTATCTTCTTTACTCTTTTTGTCAAAAAAATTCTTAATCTTATCCTAGATAGCTTGAGACTTGATATAAACTTCTTCCCTTGTTTATTGCAAGCGAATAGTTTGATTAATCCTTCTTTGAATATCATTTGTTTCAACTTGTAACTCTTGGATAATCTTCATTACTGGTACTCCAAGGGAATATGGAAAAACAATATCCATTCCATAGAAAATTTGATAAGGGGATGTACCAATAGATTTTTTAGTTCTAAGTCTATCTGCCCATAAGACATTAACTAACTTCTTATTCCAAGTCTTTTTATTATCTTCAAGTAACTTTTTGATGATGTTTACAAGGCTATTATTTGAAGATTCAGCTAAATCATTACCTTGAGGGTAATATGCAGTAGAGTGGCTTAGGGTAATATGGTATTTATGGCAAAATAAATCATCTTTTTATATTTTAATGTTGTTGCATTGTCAGTAATTATCTTTTGGGGACATCCAAATATTGAAATAATGTTACTTTTTAGGAAGGAGATAATGACAATATTTGTGGCTTGCTTAGAGGGTATGGCTTCAATCCACTTGGTAAAATAGTCAATGGTTGTCAAGATCCACTTGTGTTGGGCTGATGATGGCAGGTGAATTTCTCCAATGAAGTCAAGACCCCATTGTTGAAATGGAATTTCTATAGAGATGGGCTTTAAAGGCAGGGGTAACAGTTTTTTCTTACCCTCAAAGATTTGGCACTTGTGACAGGAGGTCACATACCTTTTTACATCTGCAAACAAAGTAGGCCAGTAAAAACCAACTCTCAGGATCTTGTCTGCAGTAGACTTCCATTAGAGATATCCTCCACAATCCCCTGCATGAAATTCTTCTAATATTTTGTCAGCTTCTTCTTTTAACAAATAATTTAATAAAATCCCACTATGATCTCCCCAAAAAAGTACATTTTCTAAAATGAAAAATCTTACTACCTTGAGCTTTAAAAATCTAGCTTTGGTTCTTGACAATCCAGGAGGAGCTTGTAAGTTTAGTAATACAAATATGATATCTGCATACCATGGTGAGTCTAAAAAGGTTGCACTGATCTCTAGAGTCGCCATCTCTTCATGATCATCTACTTGGGCAATAAAATTTATGTCTAGGGCATTACAAATTGATTCAGCCATGAGTCTGGCTAAACCTTTACCTTTGATAAGTTTTGTGAGTTTTATCTCTATGTAATATTCTAAAATTGTGGCAATCCACTTGCTTCTTCTTCCATCAGGACCATCCTGAGTAAGAATGTCTTTTACTACAGCATTTGAGACATAGGCAATGATGTGAGAATAGGGAATGTAAACTCTGAAGTCTTTAATGGCCTTTACTAAAGCTAAGGCTTGTTTCTCCATGATATTGTATTTCAAATATGCATTTCTAAGTGTTCTGATAAAGAAATCTATGGGTTGTTCATAACCCTGGTCATTTTTTTGCAGTAAAACTGCAGCAGTGGTGTGCTCTGAAGAAAATGAAAAAAATGATGAAATCCTTTTTAAAGTCAGGACTTATAAGGACTGGAGTTTTGGTTAAGGCTTGTTTGATGGATTCAAATGACTGTTTGGCCTCAATAGTCCATTTAAGAACTGAATCTTTTTTAAGCATGTTATTTAGTTCTCTAATTATCTCAGCTAAATTGGATATGAATCTTCTTAAAAAATAATCTTACCTAGAAAGGCTTGTAACTCTTTTATGTTTCTTGGTGGACTGACTTTAATAATTGCTTCTATCCTAGCAGGGTCTATTATAATTCCTTCTTTAGATATTATGTTTCCAAGTAACTTGCCTTCTTCTAATCCAAATAAGTTTTTCTTAGGGTTTAAAGAGATGCCAAACTTTCTGCATTTAATAAAAACTTGTCTCAGATGATCCAAGTGTTCATTATCAGTTTTAGAAAATACAGTAATGTCATCTAAGTAAATTACTAAGAAATCATGTATTTCCTTTGCAAAGGCTATATCCATGGCTCTTTGAAAGGTTGGCCCTGCATTCATTAAACCAAAAGGCATTTTTACATACATAAAAGTGCCCCAAGGAGTAGTAAAGGTTGTTTTGGCTTGATCTTATTTTTGGACTAAAATCTGGTTATATCCTGAAAAAACATCTAAAAGTGAAATCCTAGAAGAGCCAACTACCCTTCGTAATATGTGATCATCTTTGGTAAAGAATAATTATCTTTCAATGATACTTTATTTACATTCATAAAGTCGACACATAATCTAATCTCTCCTGTATTTTTCCTGGTTGGAACTAAGTTGGAAACTCAATTAAAATATCTAATTGGTGCAATTATCTGTGCATCATACATTCTTTTCACTTCTTTTTCTATCAAAGGTAATAAGACAAGGTTAATTCTTCTCAACTTTTGTTTAGAGGGCTTCTGATCTTCTTTGATAGGGATTTTATGTTGAATTATGTTGGTGTCATAGGATTTGAGGTCCTCATAACTCCAAGAAAAAACATCCTGAAATTCCTTAAAAAGTTCTATGTATTTTTCTTTTTCCTGTTGAGGTAAAGATTTGGAAAGTTTGATCATTTTGGGCTTTAACTCTGTGCCAATATTACATTCTTCAATATCTGATTTAACTGGCTCCATTTTGGGTTTTCTAGCAACATCATTTGAGTCAAACAGATCTTCTAAAGGAGTTAAACCTTTTGGTAAGAAATTATCTTTGAGATTTAATACATCAGATTCTTCATCAATTATCTCATCAATTTCTACTCTCTCTAATTGACTAAATCTAGTGGGTTTATCAAACTTTACTTTATTTACATCTATATTATTCAAATCAATTTCAATATCTAGATCTACGGTACAATCAGTGTCTATCTTACAGTTCTGAAATTCACCTTCATTATTCAGTAATTGGTAAATTTGTTGGTCTTGTGAGAAAATTTTCCAATATTTGAGGTTGTTTGGAATTATTGGTCTATGTTTACTTCTGTAGTATACATGTGATTAGGCTGAAAAGGTAAATTACAAGTACTAGCAAAAGTTGCTAATGAGTGTGCTTATAAATTTTGTTTTCTATGTATTGCAGAAAAATTACATTCCAATAAATCATTAATCAAATCTAATACAGTCTCTCTGTATCGGCTAGTCTAGGATTGTAACTTGAATATTCTCCATTAATTTGCTTTACAATAAACTTAGAATCTCCCATTATTGCTATTCTTTTACCTCCTAATTTTCTGATTATTCGGAGTCCTAATATGAGGGCTTCATACTCAACCATATTGTTAGTGAATTTGAAATTCAATCTGAAAGCATGGCCTTCTGCATGATTTTTCTCTATATTAATTATCCATACTCCTGCTCCTGCTCCTAATTTATTTACTGAACCTTCAAAGTCTAAATTCCATAAAGATTCATGAAAGATATTGTCATTTTTTGGAGTTTTATTTTCTTCTCTTAGTTCAGTTTTGATTTCATTATCAGTTTCAGCATTACATAGGATGAAAGAATCTAGATCAGTAGGTGTGCTATAAATTAGATAATTTATTGACCTTTCAGCACTACTAATCATATATTTCATTAAGGTTTCCCTATATAATTTCTTTCACTGACCGAAAACTAATATAGTAGCATATGACATGTTCAATTATAGAGATCCCTATAATTTTTCTCCCCATGAGTGAGATAATAACATTCCATATTTGGGTGGGATATCAGCTACTACAATGTCCATTAGTATACTCTTACCATAATATTGAACTAATGTTATAGACAAATCTTTGATTAAACCTAGGAATTTTACTTTGCTTGAGTCAAATGAAAATAAATATTTGTAGGGCCTTGTGAAATCTAAGTTCAGGGTTTCCATTATAGCTTTGGGCATTAGATTATGTGAAGCTCCTGAATCTAACATTGCATTGTGTAGTATTTGATAATGAATAGTTAAACTAATGTAAAATGGAGGAACTGCTCCATCTAAATGTTTTCTATTCACATCTGGGCCAAAAATCAACTTTGGCTGATACTCATTTAAGTTTATGGAATCTTCTCCATCATTTATGTTTAATGTTTCAGTGATAGTTGATTTATACAAGTCATGTTTTACCAACTCTGTTAGCGGAATTGGTATTTTTAGCTTTCCAATTTCAGATTGTATGTTGAATGAAGGTTGAGGTGTACTTATTTGAATCAATTCTTCTTTGGTAACTGTATTTTGGATTGGTTTGTCTTGCTTTTCTACAGTTATCTTTTCAGTTTCAATTTGAGTGTCTTGTTTTTTATTGTTTTTTGTTTTCTTTTCAGGAATGGTTTGTGAAGCAGTAGATGTTTTCTCATATTTTGATTTATCAGAAGCTGTTTTTTCAGTGGCAGCTTTTGGATCTGTTGATTTAGGATCAGCATTGAGCATTTCAGTATCTAAGGTCATTGTTTTGTCAGTATTAGATGCTTTAGGAGCAGCAGATTTTTGTGAATATTTTGCAGCTTGAGCAACTTCATCAGTTATGTCCACAATCTTAGGGCTTGGTGAAATCTTAGGGCTGAAAACTTTTTGGGATGAACTAGAATTTTGTTTATTTTCCCTAGGGAGAATTTGCAGAACTTTTGTTTTGGGAGCTTCTACTGTTTTCTTATTCTGTGTTTGGGAAGTTTTCTTAGTAGAATGCTCATTGTTTTTCTTAATTCTTAGATTATAATGATTGTGTACTTCGTTAATGGCAAACTCATAACCTTGTTTGTAATCGAAGGATTCCCCTGAATCTAATTGGAGTTGTTGGAGTTCAAATAACTCTTGATCTTCCTGTGTGAGAAAGATAGTGTTATTATCATCTATTCCCATTAAATTTATGATCTCCTCATCATCATCATTGTTTTTAGAACTCTCAGCATAGTTCTCCTGAAAGGGAGGTCTTATTGTTTTATCTGGGGCTGATTCTTTTGTTTTTCCTAAATTTGTATTTTTTCTAAAGTTGGGATTTTTGATTTGTTGTTGATTATTCCATTGAGGTCTTCTTTCTATGTTATCTAATCTATCCATCATCCTCTATAAATTTTTAGCTAACATATCTATTTTTGTGTCTGAACTAGAGGCTTCTTATTTCATGGTTACTCTCCTCTCATTTCTTAATCTGGCTTTTTTAGCTAGAATGTTTACTTCTACACCTACAACATCTGTTTGCATTCTTTCCAATGTTTCTGCATTTCTCTCTCTTAAATGATATTCCATGTTAGTGTCAAATCCATCTGGGAATTTGAGTAAGACAGAGTCAGGAGTGAGTTTGAGATTTACAGGAATTGAATTGTAAACATTGTTATATCTAGTGTAGTAATCTTGTACAGATTCATTTGGATCTCTTTTCATTGCATCAAATTCAGACAGTATTTGAAGTGGATTTTTCTTCTTTTCCCATTTATTTAAAAATAATCTATGAAAAATAGCTAAATCAGTTACGCTACCAGCAGCAAGACCTTTAAACCATTTCTTGACTTCCCTTGTTAATGTTTGTGCAAACAAACTCATTTGTACATCAGATTCATATATCTCATGGAATTCAAAGTAATCTTTCATTTTATTAATGTGTTGTTGAGCTGTGTAATGAGTTGTAGCATCAAACTATGTTATCTTACTTTGGTAATCTTGGGACATGTCATGAATTTGTCCTGGAATAATAAGGGGAGCATACCTAGCAGCCATAGCTTGAAATATAGCTTGGCTAGGAGGTAAAGTAGAAGTACTAGGGGTTGAACTGGAAGTAGTGGTTGATGAATTAGAAAAAATAGTAGATGAACTAAAAGCTAAAGTTGAGGTACTAGGAAGTGAAACTGGGATATTTATGGAACTACTAGGAAATGAGAATGATGTGTTTAACAAAGTAGAAGGTGAACTAGTGGATGAACTAGATGTAGGGGATGAAGGAAATAATATTCTAGGCTGCAATGGTAATCTAGGACTAAATGGATCTGTAGATTGGATGGTTGTAGAAACTATAGATGATGTAGTGGTATCTAAATGAGGAATAGGGGTTTTAGATGTGTAAGCTAACAACTGAGCTAATTCAATTGCCTCATCAATTACCTTAAGAATAGTAGCATTAATCTCTTCACGTTTGTTTTGATTTATAACTTTCTTTAATTCAGAATCTGCTTTAATATTTTTCTATTTTGTTTCCAAAAATGAAATAAAAATAGGGTCTAAAACAACAGTACTTAAATTACTTTCAAATTTGGTTCTAACTAAAGAATGTTCAAATTCTAAATCAAACTTTATATCCTACAAACTTACTAATTCTTGGGGTAATGAATTAACTCTTATTAATGAAACTTTAGCATCTAAATCTCTTATCTGTTTTTTCTTTTTCCCAATTATGTTTGGGTTGTCCACTATAACAGCAGGTTTAGGATCTGGGTTAGACCTAGTATGGTAAACTTTCCTAGAAGCCAGAATTACAATTTTTTATATTCACAACTAGTCAAACAGTCTTAAAGGCAAAAGGATAATAAAAATTATTTCCTTTAAGATTGATTTAACAACTAAGGATTGGTTAGTCCCCAGTATGGTCGCAAGTATGTTATCACTCTAGTAATTCTTTAGTTGTGAGATTTTTGGTTTTAGTTAAGAAAACTAGAGGTAACCACAGACCAACTTTTAAACTCTAGGATCTAGCCTTCCTGGGGTTTAGAGAGGGCTCTCTCTATAAAATTTCACTTTGTTTTGATTATAAGATATTAGGCTAGTTATGATTGTGCAATTTGGTTTTGGTTTGTTTGTTTTTTTGTTTTGGTGGGAAAAATCACTTAAAGATATGGATAGTGGGAAATCTATTTATCCATTGGGCTAAGGAGTCAAAATTCAGGCAGATAGAACTAGGATCAAGGCCAAAAAGTCAAATGTTTTCAGAGCAAGATAGATAACCCTTGAAAATATTGGAAAGTTGTTTTGTGAGGTGATATGATCGGGATAAAGAGAAATGAAGGGTTTTTTTATCCGGAAAAGGGAATTAGTGGGCATAGGTCAAACGAAAAAGGGAGCAATTAAGGGTTCCCTACTCTGAAAATTAGCAGAAAACATAGAAATAACAAATAGTTAAAATGGGGTTCTTTTAACAAATCCTAAAGTAATCCTCCTATTCATTCATTCAGATTTAGAACACATAATGGATTGCATGTAACAAAGAAAGATAATAGTGACAAGTATAAAATATTTCTCTTCAATATCTGATCACATGAATCCTGAAATATGATGCTAGTTGGTTCTATCCAGTCTACTACTCGAAATTTGAAACACCAAAAGCCTTCAAGTCCGCAAAAATTACTATAGAAATCTTCAGCAATTTATTCCACAATAATACTTCAAAAAGTGAAGTATTTATACATAATTTTTTACAAAATATCCTAGAATGCTTCTAGGAATTATCTAAGGGAAATAAAAATATATTTACAACAAAATAGAGACGACTTCTTAACAAATCAGCAAGATGTCCTATCTATCAAAATAAAATAGAAATTCATTATGGATAAGGTGCAGTTGGCCGCCTTGGTGTCTTTCTTGCTGGCTTAGATATTTCAAGTTGGTTTTGAAATCTGATCTGCTTTATCTTATACTCTTTCACTGATTCTCTTTAATCTCTGATACTCTTTAACCACTGTAAAACATGTTTTACTGCTGTAATAAAAATCTATTTTGACTGCAAATCAGTAAACTGCTTTCTCTTTTATCTTTCTGCCTTTTCACTTTTTACAGTAAATCTGTAAGTGACTATCAATCTTCCTCGCTGGGAATTTGTATTTTCTTTAACTTCCTGAAATTCTCATCTGCTTCTGTATAACTAGAAAATGTTGGTTTCATGACAAACAAGTGTCTTATCTCATGCTGTAAATAAAATAAGTCCTCAAAAATTATGAGTAAGACTTTTCCTGTTGGAGTACCTTGTCCACCTGACTTTTCAACTTGCTCCTTTGCAAATTATATGATCTTTTTATTGTAGTCTTCTTGAGGCATTAGTTTTTCTTTGATAACCAAAATGTTAGGCAGAGTTCTTCACCTAAGATTTTCAAATTTAACCATGAATCTGGTTATTTCTATGTTCATGTTCTCACACTGTTCCTCAATCTACTTCATTAGGTTCTTCTTGGTGATAACTTTCCTTACCTCAAGGATAGTTTCAGTTTTGTCATTAATTTCAATATCTTCTAAATCTTACACGTTCTTGCTGTTGAGAAACTTTATTAGTTCTAAAGCTTGCCCAGGTTTGTTGCCTAGTTGTTTTTTGGTCTTCTTGATTTCTGCTAGTGTTGTTGTTAACAAATCTCTTTGTTCAAAGATCACTTGAATTGAAGGCCACACATCATTGATGGCTTCAATGACTTTGTACCATAAATAATTCTTCACATATGAGATTGGTTCTTTTAAAGTTAAGTCCTTTTGAAGCTTCTTCAATTCTTCATTTAATCTAATAGTTTTTTGCTCATGAGTTTTTGCATTAATTTGAGCCAATTTCTTTTGATCTTCAAAATTTTCAATCATTTGTTTCAATTTGTTAATCTCACTTGTCTGAAGAGACATTTCTTCCATGGCCTTTACCAGTTTGCCGGCCTCATTTATAGGGTGAGATGTCATTGTAGATGACTCTATAGCTGATGTTGTGGATGATGTTACTGACACTGCAGTAGCCAGTGGAACTTTGGGTGCAAACTCTTTTGCTAGAGTTGATGGCACAGCTGTAGTAACCATAGGGATGACTGTAGGTGGTTCTTGTGTTTTTAATGTCTCTTTTTCCTGGACAAGCTTGTCCATTTGAATCTCCATTTCTTTTATATGTGCTAAAAGTTGAAAGATTATGTTCATCATATCATCTTTTTCATTCTGTTCTTCTATAAGTTCTTTAGCCTGAGGATGTTCACATGGAGGAAGTTTAAGCTATTTCCTCAAAGCTGCAATGTCCTCATTCTTTTTTTTTATTAATCGTTCTGCTGCCTTGACATTTGTTGGGTCAAATCCAACCTGTAAGACCAATTCTTCCAAAGATTTGATTCTTCGATCCTTAGCATACAAGGATGCTTTGTCCAGATTCATTTGATCCTTCATATTTGTGATGGTGTTCTGAAGTTTCTGAACACTCATGGCTTTAGTTGTAACAGTGGAATACAACATCTCTGAACTCTGTCTGTGAAACTCTATTTGGTCGAGTGCATGTATGCTTTATGTTGGCACTTCAATATCAATCTTCTTATAATCTGCAACTGTCTTTGGTGTTTTCACTATAGGCTTTAATAATGACACGATCAACTTTTTATTGGAGTAATCAAAGGCAGAAAGAAGTCTATTTTGAATACTTATTGTTTGCTTGAGATATTGAGAGTAAATCTCATTTTTAATCTCTTCATTCTTTAACTTTATCTATTTGTACTTTTCTCCAATATCTAAATCATTTTCCTCTGCTGTCTGTGAGGATGAAGCTTCCATGTTCTGTGGGTGTTCTACCATTTTTGAATTTGAATTATCAATTTGTTCTTCCTCCAGATTCTCAGTAACTGGATCATTGATGATGTTTGTGGCCGTGTCAACATTTGTCTCTGGCATATTTGCATCTTCTACCTCAATGGTTACATTTCCATTACCTATTGGATATAACTTAGGCTTTTTATTATATTTCAATTTGAACCTAGTTTCAGTAGTGGTTTCAGCAACATAGGTACCTTCTTCTCTTACTCTCTTGGTGGCCTTTTTTGTTTGATCTGCAGCTTGTAAAGTGTGACTAGTATCACTTTTCTTGACTGCATCTACTAAAGTATTCTCTGTCCACTCAGTTTGATTGGCATATTTCTCTATCTCTAGTTTTTTCTCATGAATGAAGGGTGTTAGCTTACACTTAACCCTCATTTTACTTAAGATTCCTTGGGGATCATAATTCCATGAAAATATCTCTTCAAATCTGTACTCCAATAGTTGTTTTGCTGCTTCTGCCTCTGCATCTATATGATTGCAAATGAAAGGTCCTACTTGATTCTTCAATTTAAATTGTGTTTTCTTCTTTGCTGCTAGGAAATTGATAGAATAAGAGTTTAAGATTTGCCTGATATACTCCAAGGAAAAAATCCCCATTGATACATGTCTGGGTAACTTTTATGGTAACAAATTGGATCCAAAAACTCTGATCTCAGTATGTTTTTTATACATGTACCAATCACCAGTCTTGGTTTGCTTTGACAATTGTAAAATCTTCTTCATCTCATCATTTATCCTTGGTTGTTCTGCATTTGTTAACATTTTGTTCAATGGATGGATGAATGAATCTGAAAACTCTGCATATGTGAACTCTAGGGACTCTTTCTTGATCAAAGAGGTTCAGAAAATAACTGAAAGAGGATTTCCATCTATGTCAAGCCTTTGAACAGTTAATGAAAAATTATCTTCTTGAAAATACAAGAACTTGTGAAAGAGGCAGGATGTGTATCTGAACACTCCTTCAATTGGTAACTTAACGAGTTGGTCATGAATATTGTCTGCAATATACCTAGCATAATCAAAAATAAAAGATGGAGGTTTTCCTGGGGTAAAAGTGGATAGGAAGCCTAAAATTGATTCATCTGTATGTTCATCATTGAAATACCCTAAAATAAATGAAAGCATTGAAATCACATGCCTTAAACATTCTAGAAATCTTGAAGTGGAATATGGGGGATTAATTTGAGGAATTTTTACATACAAGGGCATGAATACTTAGAATATTTGGAATCTTTTAAGAAATTCAAGGCCAATGTAAAGCTTGGTAAGGGCCTCTATATAAAAAGGGACTGCTCGAAGATCCGGCTGGAGCTGGAGCATTTGGTTAATGGACTCAGCAGTAATGGTAAAAAGTACATCTTTATTGGCATTTACTATGGCTCTCTGCTCAGGCACATAATACTGTTGACATAACCTAATGACCTCTTGACATGGATGAGTTACTGGAACAACATATTTGGGCAAATGTGATTCCCAAATATGGACTTCTTCTTCATTATCTAAGGATTTTTCATAGCTCCAGTTATGAATGTCTAGCAGATTAAATTCAACAATTGGGTCTGCTATTTTGTAGTCAACATCACCGAATGGAATGTGCTCAATGTCTACAACAGGGGGTTGTAAAGGATTCATAATAATGGTAGTCTTAGAAGTCATGGCAGGATTTGATTTTGGCAGTTTGGAACCTTCAGGATTGCTAGAACTCTGTTTTTTAGGCATTTTGGCTATTTTTGCAATATTAAACAGTTTGCAGAAGTATTTTTTTTACTTTAACAGAGGTTTCTTGGATGAAAATAGGCAAAGTATGGTCTCTTTCTTGGATTTATTCTTCAATTTAAATCTTCAAATGATTTACAAACCTTTACTGGTTTAGAAAACAAGAAAACAATGGTTTCTTGGGCTTTTTAATGAGTAATTGGACTAAAAATCATTTGAATTCAGGCACAGAGGTTTAGGATACCTTTAGAGGATTTTTGGGCTAAATTTGGAGTTTTAAAATAGTGTGCAGCAATAAATAGGGTTTTTGCAGAAATTTAGATAGGGTTTGGCCTGCTTTTTGGATATTTTGGCAGGTTCCTTTAGGTAATGTTAAGCTCTGTGTGGGAATTTTCCTTAAAAAGGTCTTTTCAAATTGAAACAAACTTAATTTTCTTGAAGAATACCTGTTATACGCAGATATTGAGCTTTTGAAGACGTATTTGAAGGTTTTGAACAATTTCTGTGGTATCTTTTCGATCTCTGGAGCAATGCAAATCTCCTCATTAAACTTTAATGGTAACAAGCTGAAATTTGCAAGCTTTTGGTATGAAAATGGTGAAAATTTCTTTGTATCACAGTCAGAATAGCTTATACAGGTTTTACGCACAGAAAGAGAGGAAATGAGTGCATTTCTAATGTTTATTTAGGAAAATTAGGTTTACAGGAGCTTGCAATAAATGGCGATCATATCAACAAATGGTGGTTTTCGAGCTCAAAGGGTTTAAAACCATGAGTAGTTATCATGAGCCATTTCGGTGGTAAGCTATTTTGGAGGAAACGAACGCGATCCAGTGAGAATGGACCACGTGGAGGAGGTAGAAAATCACAATACCACCCATTTCGCGTAGAAATGAAATAGTGGTCATTGCGCAAGTTTATTTGCGATATGCATTGTTATCCGTCAGATCGTGGGGTTCGATTGCGAACGGCCCAAATCTCTTATGGAAGTTGCATCGGGATGGAGTGGGGCCGGGGTGTATTAACACGATGGAAATAAGTTTTAAACCTTTATGAATATGTGTTTAATAAATTTTAAAACCATAAGTTTATAATATGCGGCAGGTATAAGGTTTATATGTTTTAATTAATTTAAAACATTAAGAAATGTTTCAAATAATACCTGGGTGCATGTTTTAATATATGGTATAATAAAACATTAACAACTGTATAAATACCATAGGGGCGGGGATTAGCTCTTATAGATAGGTTTAAACCAATGGAATAAGGGCGGGGTTTTTATTTAGCACATGGGATATTTAAACATTGGTTTAAACGTAAAATAGAGGGTTTGTGGGTTTATTTAAAATAAAAGGATTTAATACTATATGGGATCGTGTAATGAGGGATTTAATAAATAAGTTAGAAATTAATATGAAAAAAATATAATGTATATAATGAAAAATGCATGTTTTAACTCTAAGTAAAGTGAAAATAAGCATAGCTTGTCTTTGTTGTATTCTTTCACACTTTAACTTAGGATAAATGCATTTTATGGGTTTTTGAATATTTGTTTTGAAAGGAAATGAAATTAGTTAATTAGGGTTTTACTTTTACTAAATAAAAATGGGTTTTTACCTAGAAAAAATGGATTATGATTATTGATGAAGGATAAATGTTGATGAATGTGGGTTTTATGTAGGAATTCAATATTTTTAACCAATTATTCATCGAGCCTTGGGTCTGTTCCCAACAAAAGTCAGAGAAATGCTCTGAGCATTTTTAACTGATAGTTTATAACACTGAATAATTGTAGGGGAGGGGAAATTAGTGATTTTTTCCCAATGATGTTTTATTACATGCTTGCACAACTGCTTTCTACCTACCCATCTTTATTTCTAACATTTTTTACTTCATTTTCATGGGTGCATTTAGGCTGGAAACCCTAAAACATTTTTTTTTCAAAGCATAAAACTATCTAAATCTAACCATATTTCCTCTGAGGGCTTAGATTAAACTATTGAGCTCCTCATTTATTCTCTATTTTATCTACTGATTTGTCAAGTTCATATTGTTTGACATATCTTTATTCTCTATCTAAAACATGAAAATTTAAGTTTAAACTATTTAACTGATCATGGATTATGGCATTTATTGACCATCTGCACATAATCATTATTCTTGCAAATGAAAGTAAATAGTAGTGGCATTTTGACTTGCTTGCTTTCATGTCTTATTTCTCTTTTTTCTTTCGGGGTCTATCTTTTTCTAAGTCCTTTGATCTTTCCTCTAGGACTTTTACCCTCTTTTCATTTTTTTATTATTTTTCATTTTTCAAAATATGGGAAAATAACTTGCAGAAAGCAAGGTATGTACATATTTACAAGACTATCAAAGTCAATTCAAAAATTATGAACCCTATTATTATAGGACTTTAACATGCCCATTGTATATATCCTTCACAATGTACATATATCATCTTTTATTTTCGCATGCATTTACATTTTACTCTTTTCCAGAAGTACTTGAAGCTTTTTAAATTTCCCTGAGTATATTGGCAAGTACACAAGCAGGTGGTCAGCGAAGTTCTCGACACCCTCGAGAACAAGCGTGTCATCCCCAAGTGGAGCCAATGTTGGCTTGTGACCTCGCCGACAAAAGAAAAGGAGCAACTATGCAAAGAAACCGTGGGTTCAAAGGACAAGGAGCGTCAAAGCTATTAAAGGAGCTTGCAAAAAAAAAGCGTTGCGGCCTAGTGGCTGAACGGGATGAAGAGGAATCTGTTGCGATCACTCCTCCCCCAAAAGGCACCGCGTGTACAGGCTTGTAGGGGAGCCACCCACCAAATACCAGTAGCCTATGGTCGTTCTGTCAGCATCTAAAGGAAGTGAAGGTGGCCGAAGCCAACCAGTCGGAGGAGGTGATGTCAGCCCTCCTCACGACAAATCAGAGCGCTTCTGTGGGGAGAAGGAAAAGGGATGAAGGCCTTCGCCCACCCCGTCGAAGATCAAAGGGGTCCACCAAGCTAAACAGTTTGCGCAGATATTTTCTACAGTAAGGTAAGTCCTGTAGGGGGTACGAAGGCTGGTACCCCTCTTGTTTGGCATGTGGCCCCCACCTACCCAACCGTTGTTGGCCAACCACCATGTGCCACGTTTCCCATTATCAAACGTCCTTATGACGCCAGCCCTACATGTGTCACCCCGCCCCGGTAATCAGTAAAACCCTATCTCCATAGCGAGTTTTTCTCTCGACTATTAAAAATCACTGGTTGTTTACCAATATTCCACTCTGTCAGGCAAGTAAAAACTCAGATATTGGCTGCTTTCCACTTTAGTGCCGCTTTCCCTGCTACCTCACTACTATTTCAGGTATTTGGCCGTGTCTTTTTTGTTATTTCCCTTTTTATTGTTTGGTTCAAATGATCATAAAAAAAACGAAGCGCTCCGCACCCGAAACCCCTCAAACTCGCGAGGTCAAGACTGCTCCTGGACCCGAACCCCTCACTGATGCTCAGACCCAACTCTGCAACCCGGTCTATCCCTTCAATGTAGCCTGCACCAGAACCGAGCTCTTTGACTTTCAGTGAAGGGGCGAAGATATATTTAGGTTCGTTGAGTCAGGTCTTTATTATCAAATTTCCCTGACGACACATATTTTCTCGGAGTTTATCGTCTGGCTTGGGGAAGATTACATCGAGCGCAAGGACATATTCCTTTCCGCTCAGGGGGCCAAGATTCTTGAGATTACTCCCCAGCTCATCAGAAAATCCCTGTGTTATCCTCCCGCCCAGGACTGTGTCGATTTCACCGAAGTCACTCTCTCCTACCATTTTTCGAATCAACCCATGTAAAAACATAATGGTTTCCTTGATCTCATCTCTGACTCACGCCTATTGGATTTCCCTCACACAAAGTCAATCCCGCTTTCGTCATTCCATAGCACCATACAACCCATTTTAGTGGTTATCTCGGGAATGCTAGGGTTTAAAGTTACTGAAGTAGTAACTAAGGTGGGTTTAGGGTTTCTATGGCTCATGATGCAGGTTGAGATCCTTTTGGATATCCCCACATTTCTGGCCTCGGTCATCAAAGCCCAGTTCCAAGACATGTCTTCCTTTTTTTCTTTCAAATATTGCTCCCTAGTTTTTACTTATTCCTATTTGAGCATGCGGATAAGTTTGAAGGTCTAGGCATACAAGTTCTCCAGGAGAAACGCCCAACCCAAAATTGTTTTCGAGTGGACTCTAGTAGTTCGCCAACATCCAGAGAGGAAGGGATATGTGAAATTCGTTACCGATTCCATGTCCATAGCCTATGCTATCATACACGACAGCTCTCCGCCCAGAATATTTCCTAAGCAAAAGAATTGGCTCCAGTTCAGTGAAACGGATTACACAGGTGATTGGTAACTGTTCAAAGATCATAACTAGATGAGGGGCTATGGTGCTAAAGTACCTCCTTGTCACCTACCAGTGTTCCCGTCCATGAGGATTTTTTCCCTCGATTTCATCCATCAGGTCTTAAGTGCCGACCAAGCCCACTTTGTGCCTGCAAAAAAGGGATACATCTTCAGACTCGAAAACTCTATAGGCCCTTTCACCATTAATTCAAGGCATGCCCTCTCCACTGTGGAAAGGATGTTACGGGAGATGAATTTCCCACGAGGAGATGTATGGAACTATGATCCTAAGGGGTTCCTCACACACAGGAAGAAGAAGATTAAATCAACAGCATATGTGCATGAACCTAGGCCTCTTATTGAATGGAAAGCTAACTTTGATACATGGCCTTTGGATACACAGATGGAGGTCGAATCCTCAGTTGCTGAAGGAAAAGGAGACGATGTACTCGTTGAGGCAGAAGGGCAGGAACATGAAGGCCCCCTAGGTAGTCAAGACTTCATGCAGGAGGATGAGGAAGGACACCCTAGTAAAAAGCAGAGAACTGAAAGGCCAGAGGAAATAGACACCGAATTTTCCAATGACGAGGTCTCCTTGCTCAGAGGTCCTGACAAAGACAAGCCAGGCTTCCTACTCTCCTTTAATTTCGCCTCATCATCAACCCCCTCAAAGCTTTCGCGGGTGGTCACATTGGGAAAATATGCTGCAAAGGAACAAATTGAGGCCAAGAACAAGTCCACGAGAGAGAGGTTGAGGGTTGAACTTTCTCATTTTGTAGATAAACATCATACTAGGCTCTCCTCAGTTATGGATATGGATAAAGAGATACTCATATTGGCCATCCAGCATTCAGCCCTGCATCCCGTACCTCCGGGATCCCAATATGGAGCTCTGGAAATAACTCTAAATCTGAGCTCCATTCCCTTGCCAGATATGTTAGATTTGCACCAGTGTATTGGGGACATGCTACGGACTGAGGTAGTAAAACATATAGTCACACTGTAGAGGACTGAAAGGAAATTGACTCAAATGAAGGTCACCCAACAAAGGGAAAGGGCTAGTGCCAAAGTTGTTGTTGTTCAACTGGAGGACTATAGAAAGATGATAAGAGGGAAGGGAATTGATGTCAATGCAGCATTACAGTCCCTTCTCACCAAATCAGATTTGGAGGTACAAGAATTGAGGCGAAAATTGAATATCCCTCGTTCTGAACATATTCAGGCTGGGGAACTTGCCCAAGTAGAGAGGGAAAAAACAATTCTCGCCGATTCTCTCACTCAAAGGGAGGAATAGATTGCTAAAAAGTAAGGAGATTATTGGACTTAATGAGAGGTTGTCGGAGCTACAACTTAAGTGGGGTGAACATACATGTGTAGTTCCTGTACCGGAAGATCCTCAAAATGCTCCGGAACTGTTAACCAAGGCACTGGCAGATCTGAGGATGTCAGAAGATGAAACCCACACCATCCGATAGCTCTCAGATGAGGCCAAGGCTACATACACAAAGAATCAAAAGACGGTTTCATCCCTACATAAAGAGGTGGAGAACCTCCGTAAGGAAGCCCAGGGAAATGAGAAGTTTGTCAAAGACTTGAAAGCACAGCTTAAAGGTAACATGTCATTGGTAGAAGCAAGACAAATGGTCTGGGGAGAGATCATAATAGAGGTCAAGCAGCATTGGGAGCTCCTCGTACTGACCAACGACAAGAAGAGTGTTATTCACGAGTATAAGGCACAATTGGAGATCGATCGCAAGGAAGGAGAAGAGAAGGCAACAACAGTAAAGAAGTATGTTAGGTATCTCAATGAATTTCCGTCTAAATAATTGAGCACCCAGGGAGTGGTCAATCGTTTCAGGACTATCATGAAGGTCAGTAAGATGATCGAGAAAGAGGAGGCACGCGTAAAAGCGTTAGGGTTTTTGGCGCTTGTGTGAAAGGGAGTGGAGAGATTTGATCAGGAATGACACAAGTTGGTAGAAGATGGCCTCCTGCCATGCTGGGACCAGCAGTGAAGCACATTACTTCCCCTAACCGCTTATGATCAAAAGATGTCAGAGATCAAGTGCAGCGCAGACATAACATTAGAGAAGACCTCCCAGCTAAAGGACCTTAGTAAAAGCACTACGTAAGGAATTCTTCCTCCTCGCTCAAGTCAAGAGATTCTTTGATGCTTGCCTGGATTATACAGAGCTCACACAGTTGCAGTCTATGTTCAAATCCTACACCACAGCACAGCTACCCGGAGCAGTTATCTGGCAAAAGTGATATGAATACGTGAATCCTCTAGTTTCCTCTACTTCACAGTGACTGCCACCCCCGTCGCCTCGTCAGCTTGGCTCCTCCACGTCTTCAGTCCAATCACGCCACTCAGAAGGCTCGGGCAGTTCTCGTCGTACAAACTAATGGACATCATGATCAGGCCCATGCGGCCTTTGTTTTTTTTTTTTTTTCCAATTTCAATGTAATGTAAAATCGGGTGAAATATTTTTTTCACCCTACACATTACCAGTATTTTATGTTTCTGTTATGTTGTTGTTATAGTATGTGTTGGACAATATTGATTCAGATGTGATGTCGTTACGCCGCATCATTTTATGATTTAGATGGGAAATTGTAAGATCAGCAGGGAATATTTTATTTGAAGAAATATCTAGCCACGCTGCCCATGTAACAGTTATAAAAGGCCAACTCATAGACAAAGTAAAGGTTTTGAATTCTCTGGAAGTTTGAAGTGCATAGCCTGTGTAGCACTTTTTGTAATTTTGAGAATTGCTCTTAATTTATATCTAGAAGAGTCGTTTTGAAGAAATAATATAACGACTGTTGTTGCAAGAATGGATTCCTACTGGACTTACAAATCATATGTATGCCTCTTTTGTGTCTGGTTTCATCTATTACTTTGTTTCGTCACCTTTTCTTTCTTGTTATCATGCGTTCAGAATGCGGGTTTTTTATATATTATTTATGAATTTATCTTGAATGATACTCATACAATGGTCTGTAATGCTACCTTAATTAGGCTCGGTGCATGATTTTTGTTCCAAGTTTCTTATCCCAACCACTTTCATCTTAAGCCTCTGGAGGGTGGATTCTTGTACTTTCGTAAGCCCACCTCACTCTGTCTTATCACCCTAATTCCTCTTGGTGTCCATCCCCATTATCTTTGAGAATTGTTCGTTGGTTCCACATCCGGCCTTATTTGCAGCAAATTGAAATTCATTGCGGTCACAGGCCCATTCTGAGTGATCCTTTTCTCTTAAAATCAAAGTTTGCACTATTACTCTGCTCGCTTTGTTGTCCAGAACCACATATCAAATAATTCCTTCAAGTTCATATCCAAGAGGTCCCCTCCAAAGAATATAGAGAGAATCTAGATAACATCTTGCTTTCAAGATTTCCTAGGCTTTGGTCTCCTGCAACTCAAGACTGTCTCTAGGAGTGCCAACAGTGACATTAGCAGCGCAGAGTAGAGTTGCTTACGTAGAGCAGAGTTGCAGCAGCATAGAGGCTTCTAGAGGATAGGACAACACAGCAGCAGCGTGAGAGATTTTAGCACAAGGGGCTGATGTAACTTCAACAACGCAGAGGGAATCTGCTTATGCAGTGTAGAGCTGTAGTTGTGCATCATCTTCCATATGACATCACAGATCAGTAGTCGATGGAGCTTCAGTGATGAGAATGCATCCCAACTCACTTGTCTGTCAAATATTGGGCAGGAGATTCAGTTGCTTCTCTCATCAACTAAAGATACACTGCAGCAGATGGCAACACTGATGCAACAGATTAAGAGGGAGTTGCAGTACATATGTGACAGTGACAGTGGCAGCGTCATGGGAAGCAGTACATAATAGCAGCAGTAGTACAATGATGAAGGGCAGTAAGACCAGCATCAGTGCAGAAACCCACACCAAAGATCAGTGCAAAGCTTCGAGGTGGAGCAAAGTTTGTACTAGAACACGTTCCTCGCTAAGAGGGAGTGTTGAGTTTTCTTTTGTGATGGGGTAGCATCGGATGTGCTCTAGCTCCCAAAATTTGTGGAGGGACTAGAGTACATGAGATCTCCAACACCCAGAAAGGGATTTGGGAAATTTCATCTGGTTTGGGAGATAATTAATTAATCAACAAATTTAATTATGGACCCTAAGTCTAACTTTAGGAAATTAAATTATTAAAGGTAATTAATTAAAATATGTGATGAAATTGTCTTAAGTCATACGGATCAAGCTTTCTTTTAATCTTAGCCATTGATTCAAGATATGATCTTGGTCGTTGGTTTCCCAACGAGAAAAGTATAAAGGAAAGGCTTGGGGTCATTTGGAGATGACACACAAACGCAGAGCACTGAAGCTAAGCTGGAATTCTAGGGCGTGGTTTGCTAAGAATTTCCAAAAGTGTTTCAGCTACAGAGAGGGTTAGTTAGGCAACGGGGATGGTTTGATCCCGGTGCCTAGAATCAGCGAGAGGCAGAGAGAAACTTCTAGAGGCAGCGCAGAGAAGCAGTGACAGCAGCAACAGAGAGGGAAGCAGTTGCGCAGAGCAGGGGCAGCTTCAGCTAGGCAGTTGCTACGCAGTATCTTCTGGGGCAGCTTCAGCTACGTAGTCCCTTCTGGGGCAGCGTTGGTCACAACGCAGAGGCATACAGAGACACGTAGAGGCTGTAGAGGCTGACGCATGAACTTCAAGGGCAGCGTTGGGGTTTCTAGGGCCAAGATCTGCCTGAGTCTTGTAAATCTCGTTTGAGGGTGTGAATTTGGCTTCAGAACAGCAGGTTAGCTACAAATCTATATTTTCTTTGTCTGGTTTACCAGTGTGGTGCCTATATTTGTTGTATTTAGAAATACCACTTAATAATAAAACCCTCCAGCAGCTAGAAGATTGGTTTTCCTGCATTGGGTTTTTGGAGGGACTATTGTCTAGAAAATATTGTTTCACTTTGTCTATGTGTGCATGTACTTTTATGTTTTAGATATATACAGTCCAACGTTGTCTCCATGCAGGCCCACGTACTTACTGTGCAGAGGCAGCGCAGATGTAGCATTGGGATTGTCTGCTCATGCAGGGGCCAGCTAGGGTGACGCAGATCTGAAGTTGTTTGTTTCAGAAGTGTCAAAAGAAGAGTTGCAGAGCTTCTAAAGTTGCTAGTGGGGTTAAAATTCTGAATATTCAGAATTTAGCTTAAGAACTATGAGACAAAGAGCAGGAGGAGATCAGCTTCTCAGAGAGTTTCTAGCCAAAGAAACCTGCATATCAGTCAATGGATCGAAGAGAGCTGAATCGTTTGATTTGGCATATTTCCAAGAGAGGAAACCAGTTGTCAGAGGGGGAGAAGAGGGTGCTTCTTTCACCAAGGACCCTAGATCTAGATCTCTAGCACAGAGAGGAGGATATCCGACAGAATTTCTGCACAGATGGCACCTCACGGACTACGTGATCAGGATAGGTTGGATGGTTTGTCCAACTTTGAAGTTTGGAAGGCTAGAATCGTGATAGTATTGGAAGCATATTGTCTAAGAGACCATGGAGAACAGGTCTTGGCCATGCTAACCAACGCATATCTCCAGAAGAAGCATAAGGAAGCTACGGAACATGCCAAGCGGCTCATAATGGATGGATTTAAGGACCATATTGTCCCACATATAGCTGAGAAGAAAATAGCTAATGAGATGCGGAAGCCCTTAACAGCCCTATATAAGGGCAAGTCCGTCCAGAGGAAGACATGGGAAGACATGGGGCACTTTCTCTTCAGATTACAGTCGATCAGAGACCAGTTAACTACCACGGGAGCAAAGGTGGAGGATGATGTGATGGTGAGGACTGCACTCAATGCGGTCACAGATGAGTGGGAAACCTTTGTCCAAAGTATCTTAGGAAGAGCGAACATTCCCGACTGGGACAACTTGTGGGAAATCATGCGTCAAGAAGAACTCTAAAGATTCACCAAGAAGCAGTACATCACGAGATCCAGTAAGATGAAGAATGAAGATGAAGAGGAGGCATCCTTGGCATCAAAGAGGTAGCAAGGGAAGAAGAAGCAGGATCTGTCAAAGATCAAGTGCTTCTAGTGTAACGAAATAGGACATTTCGCTAGCAATTGTCCTCAGAAGAAGAAGGACAAGGAAGCTTTTGCTTCCAAGGCTGTTGTGGCGGATGATGGGTTAGAAGATGATGGAGCCATGAGTGATCATAAACCATGAAAGTGGGGAGACATGGATCTGTAGAGAAGCTACAGAGTGGTGTCAGAATCCTTGAGCAGCTCATCTCTTGGATCACATTCGAGCTATGGGAGCCTTAAGACAGTAGCGGGACAAGTGGAGCAGTTGGTGCAGAGATTCACGGATGAAGAAGAGGAAAATCTTAAGGCTGGAAGGAGCAGTGTAGTGCAGATGGAGGAGCAGCATAGGGGTTGATGTGACTTCAGCATTGTAGAGCAGATCTACTTACGCAGAGAAAAGTTACAGCAGCGTAGAGGCTTCTGGAGGACAACACAGCACAGCAGCAGCGTGAGAGATTTCATCACAAGGGGCTGATGTAACTTCAACAATGTAGAGGGAATATGCTTACGCAGTGCAGAGCTATAGTTTTGCATCATCGTCTAGATGGCAGCACAGATCAGCCAAACAGAGATCTTCGGTGATGAGAATGCGGCCCAGCGAGCTTGTCACATCGGGTTGGGCAGGAGATTTAGTTGCTTCTCTCATCAACTGAAGATGCAGTGCAGCAGATAACAGCACTGATGCAGCAGATTGAGAGGGAGCTACAGTACATATGTGACAGTGGTAGTGGCAGCGTCATGGGCGGAAGTACAGAATAGCAGCAGCAGTACAATGATGAAGGGCATCAGGTCCAACATCAGTGCAGAGACCCACACCAGAGATCAGTGCAGAGCTTCGAGGTGGAGCATAGTTTGTACTAGAGCACATTCCTCGCTAAGAGGGAGTGTTGATTTTTCTTGAGTGATGGGGTAGCACTGGATGTGCTCTAGCTCCCAAAATTTGTGGAGGGACTAGAGTACATGATATTTCCAATACCCATAAAGAGCTTTGGAAATTTCATCTGGTTTTGGGAGATAATTAATTAATCAATAATTTTAATTATGGACCCTAGTCTAACTTAGGGAAATTAAATTATTAAAGGTAATTACTTAAAACATGTGATGAAGTTGTCTTAAGTCACACGGATCAAGCATTCTTTTAATCTTAGCCATTGATTCAAGATCTGATTATGGTCATTGGTTTCCCAACGAGAAAAGTATAAAGGATAGGCTTGGGGTCATTTGGCGTTGACACACAGAGGAAGAGCAATGAAGCTATGCTAGAATTCTAGGGCGTGGTTTGCTAATAATTCCGAGAAGTGTTTTAGCTGTAGAGAAGGGTAGTTAGGCAAAGGGGATGGTTTGATCCCAGTGCCTAGAATCAGCAAGAGGCATAGAGAAGCTTCCAACGGCAGCGCAAAGAAGCAAAGGCATCAATAGCTACGCAGCGCAGGGGCAGCTTCAGCTACACAGTCCCTTTTGGGGCAGCACTGGTCAACTGGGGACCCATCTAGGTTACAAAGAGACCCTTAGGGGTAGTGTAGGGTCTGTGTCACCCAACCTGTGGTTACGCAGACCACTCCAAGACAACGCAGAGGCAAGCAGAGGCTGTAGAGGCTGACAGAGGAGCCTCAGGGGTAGCAATGGGGTTTCTAGGGCCAAGATCTCGCTGAGTCTTGTAAATCTCGTTTGAGGGTGTGGATCAGTTAACGTTTTGGCTTTAAAACAACAAGTTAGCTGCAGATCTATATTTTCTCTGTCCGGTTTACCAGTGCGGTGCCCAGATTTGTTGTATTCAGAAATACTACTTTATAATAAAACCCTCCAGCAGCCATAAGATCGGTTTTGCCGCATTGGGTTTTTCCGAGGACTATTGTCCAAAAAATATTGTGTCACTTTGTCTATGTGTGCATGTACCTTTCTATTTTAGATATGAATCATTGAAAGTCTATTATGTTTTTGCTTCGATGTTAATCTGAAGTTTCATCATTAATAACTTATTTAAGTAGGAGAAGCATAACCATATCTAACAGTAGATTCCTGCATAAGTAACATTCAGAAATTTTCATATGATATAGAGCGATTGCAGATCTAGCAGGGTCACTAGCAGAAGACTGAAGGATCTTGTTGCAGAAAGTAGTAGAGAGAGCAGCAATAGTAGCAGAAAGCCAGATCTAAAGGGACAGTGCAGTTTCAGAGGGAGTAGAGCCATGCAGAGGTCAGGGTGACACAGTCCGATGCTGTCTCCACACAGGCCCACGTACTTACTACGCAGAGGTAGCGCAGATGCAACATTTGGATTTTCTACTCATGCAGAGGCTAGCTAGGGTGACACAGATCTGAAGCTGTTTGTTTCATAAGTGTCGGAAGAAGAGTTGTAGAGCTTCAGAAGTTTCTAGCAGGGTTAAAATTCTGAAGATTCAGAATTTAGCATAAGAACTAGGAGACAAAGAGCAGGAGGAGATCAGCTTCTCAAAGATTTTCTAGGCAAAGAAACCTGCAGATCGGTCAATGGATCGAAGAGAGTTGAATCATTTGATTTGGCATATTTCCAAGAGAGGAAACCAATTGTCATAGGGTGCAGAGGGTGATTGTTTCGCCAAGGACCCTAGATCCAGATCTCTAGCACAAAGAGGAGGAGCTCTGACAGATTTTTTGAGCATATGGAACCTCACGGACTACGTGATCATGATAGGTTGGATGGTCTGTCCAACTTTTCAGTTTGGAAGGCTAGAATCATGATCGTCTTGGAGGCATATTGTCTAAGAGACCATGGAGAACAGGTCATGGCCACGCCAACCGACGCAGATCTCTAGAAGAAGCATAAGGATGCTACGGAACATGCCAAGCAGCTCATAATGGATGGATTTAAGGGCCATATTGTCCCACATATAGCTGAGAAGAAAACAGCTAATGAGATGTGGAAGCCCTTAACAGCCCTATATGAGGGCAAATCCGTCCAGAGGAATATGCTTCTGGAGACTCAGATGTGATCATTCATGATGACCAAGGGGGAATACATGGAGCACTTTCTCTTCAGATTACAGGCGATCAGAGACCAGTTGACTGCCACGGGAGCAAAGGTGGAGGATGATGTGATGGTCAGGACTACACTCAATGTGGTCACAGATGAGTGGGAAACCTTTGTCCAAAGTATCTTGGGCAGAGTGTTATGTATATTTTATTAATTATTAGTTAAATATAGTTATCTTAGGTTTATTAATGTGGAAGGGCATGATCAACGATCATGCCTCTTCACCAAGGGACACCATGAGGCTATATTTAAAGCCTCAGTGATTCCCCATTGTAATCATCTCTCATCTTTTATCAATAATAATATATACTTTTAAAGTTTACTAGAGTTTTTACACTCCATTGGTATTGGAGCCATCGCTCTTCGAGATCTGTGTGATCACCCAGAATTAAGGAATTACAAGAAAATTCCAGAATTGCAGATTTTTTTAAAACCAAGTGCTTGTGGGCAACAGCATTTGTTTTTTAAAAAAAAGGAAGAAATATATATATATATATATATATATATATATATATCAAAAGAGAGAAGGAATGTCAACATAAAGGGGGAAGTAAATTAAAAAGAAAAAAGAGATATATAAGGAAGTACATATACGTACATACCAAAAAAAAAAAAAAATCAAAAAGGAAAAAGAATAAGGAAGAGTAATTTCTCGTGGTTTACAAGCTCGTGGTTTTGGAGCCCATGGTAATTGCCCATGGTATTAAAACCCATTCCCCCTTTTCAAAACAACGTGACTTTTCAAAATTAACAAAAAAAAAAAAATTCCCCATCCATATATATATATATATATATATATATAATTCAAATAATATAATAATAATTATTATTATTATTTAAAAAAAAAATTAATTAATTAATTAATTAAAAAAATCCTATTTTCAAAGACAACATTACAAGAGAAGGTAGTAGTGGTGAATGACATACGCCAAAGAAGATAAATCTTAAGTGAATAAATTTGTCAAAAAATACAGCTTTGAGGACAAAGCTTTTAAGGAAAAAAGGATAAGCCCTAAGAAGGAGTATGAGGAGTATGTCGTCATCAATGTCGATGGCTGGATTCCAAAAAAAATTGTTGGATCTGGAGAAACAGATCAATAATAATTCATATGACTTTGGAAAAAGATTAGTCGATCTTGAATGTACAGTAGATTAGTCGATCTTGAATGTACAGTTGCAGGACACTCCAACGACATCAAAAAGGTTCATGAGACGAAAAATTGAATAGAAAGACAAATGTGGCTAAATCATCACGAGGCCACAGAAAAGATGACAAAACTCTTCGATAAGCTAAATGATAAGATAGATAAGTTAAGTCAGACACAACCTCCAATATTCCCAAATGTCGAATATAATCAACTGAACAATTCAGCTAATTCAGATCATCATCATGAATATAACATGTTTGAAAAGGAGCAATTAAATGAGGTTGAATTGGAAATCAGCTCACATGAAGGCTATAGTGTTGAACCACCTAGAAGTAGAGACTCTGAGATCAACCATGAAAATTATAGAGCTGAGAAACCAAGAGAAGAAAATGCAACTCAATCCACTAATAAAGCCAGTAATGCAGCAACAGAAGTTATTGAGAACGTTTATATAAATGAAAATCCAATGGCAGGAAAAGAAACAATGTTGGTATTCAATGTGACTGCTATCACAAAGGCAACAACAGACATAATCATTGAAATTGAAAGAAACCATGAAAATACAGATGCTTATAAACAACAAAATGTTTCATCCTCGGAATTGAAAGAAAAATGTGAAGAGACAAACACATCTGAAGCCAATGATATAGTGCCAGAAGTTGTTGAGGCCTTCGGTGATGAAGCAGATATGGTTGTTAAGAAGGAAGCGTTTGATGATGAGGAGAAGTTGCATCGAACGATAATTGTTGGTAACTTACCTCTAAATCTAAAAAGGAATCACGAAAAATCACCAGAAGAACAAGGAATAGTTCGGAAACATGAAAAAGTCTTCCAAGACCTGCCAATAAAAATACCTCCTAATAAGGAACATGAACATCCAATAGAAGTCAAGACAGGATCAAACCCTGTCAATATCAAATCTTGTCGCTATCCACATCACCAAAATATTGAACTCGAGAAGATGCTCCACGATCTTTTTAAAATGTGGGAAGCAAGAGCCCGCTGCTCGAGAAACCCAGGCATTCGTCAACGATGTCCTTCATTACGTATGCTTTGAGGACAAAGCATATTTAAGAGAGGGGCAATGTTATGTATATTTTATTAATTATTAGTTAAATATAGTTATCTTAAGTTTATTAATGTGGAAGGGCATGATCAATGATCATGCCTCTTCACCAAGGGACACCATGAGGCTATATTTAAAGCCTCGGTGATTCCCCATTGCAATCATCTCTCATATTTTATCAATAATAATATATACTTATAAAGTTTACCAGAGTTTTTACACTCCACAGAGCAGACCTTCCCAACTGGGACAACTTGTGGGAAATCATGCGTCAAGAATAAGTCTAAATATTCACCAAGAAGTTGTACAGCACGAGTTCCAGTAAGATGAAGAAGGAAGATGAAGAGGATGCAGCCATGGCATCAAAGAGGTAGCAAGGGAAGAAGAAGCGGGATCTGTCAAAGATCAAGTGCTTCCAATGTGGCGAACTAGGACATTTCCCCTGCAATTGTCCTCAGAAGAAGAAGGACAAGGAAGCCTCCGCTTCCAAGGCTGTTGTGGCAAATGATGGGTCAGAAGAGTATGCAACCATGAGCGCTCATGAACCACAAAAGTTGGGCGACATGGACCTGTAGAGCAGCTACAGAGTGGTGGCGCGATCCTTGATCAGCTCATCTCTTGGATCACATCCGAGCTACGGGAGCCTTAAGACAGTAGCGAGACAAGTGGAGTAGTTGGTGCAGAGAGTCACAGATGAAGCAAAGGCAAATCTGAAGGTTGGAAGGAGCAGCGCAGTGTAGATGCAGCAGCAGCGTAGGGGTTGATGTGACTTCAGCAGCACAGAGCAGAGCTGCTTACGCAAAGCAGAGTTGCAGCAGCATAGAGGCTTTTAGAGGAAAGAACATCACAACAGTAGCGTGAGAGATTTCAGCACAAGGGGCTGATGTAACTTTAGCAATGCAGAGGAAATATTCTTACGCAGTGTAGAGCTGTAGTTGTGCATCATCGTCCAGATGACAACACAGATCAGCAGCCCATGGAGCTGCAGCCCAACGGACTTGTCTATCAAAGATTGGGCAGGAGATTCAGTTGCTTCTCTCATCAACTGAAGATACAGTGCAGCAGATGGTAAGAATGATGCAGCAGATTGAGAGGGAGTTGCAGTACATATGTGATAGTGTCAGTGGCAGCGTCATGTGCAACAATACATAATAGCAGTAGTAGTACAGTGATGAAGGGCAGCAAGTCCAACATCAATGCAAAGACTCACACCAGAGATTAGTGCAAAGCTTCAGGGTGGAGCAGAGTTTGTACCAGAGCACATTCCTCGCTAAGAGCGAGTGTTGACTTTTCTTGAGTGATAGGATAGCATCGAATGTGCTCTAGCTCCCAAAATTTGTGGAGGCACTAGAGTACATGAGATCTCCAATACCCAGAAAGGGATTTGGGAAATTTCATCTGGTTTGGGAGGTAATTAATTAACCAATAATTTTAATTATGGACCCTAAGTCTAACTTAGGGAAATTAAATTATTAAAGGTAATTAATTAAAACATGTGCTGAAATTGTCTTAAGTCACACGGATCAAGCTTTCTTTTAATCTTTGCCATTGATTCAAGATCTGATCATGGTCATTGGTTTCCCAACGAGAAAAGTATAAAGGAAAGGCTTGGAGTAATTTAGAGATGACACATAGAGGCAGAACATTGAAGCTAAGCTAGAATTCTAAGGCATGGTTTGCTAAGAATTTCGAGAAGTGTTTCAGCTGCAGAGTGGGCTAGTTAGGCAAAGGGGATGTTCTGATCCCAGTCCCTAGAATCGGCAAGAGGCAGAGAGAAGCTTCCAAAGGCAACGCAGAGAAGCAGAGGCAGCAACAGCAAAGAGGGTAGCAACTGCGCAGCGCAGGGGCAGCTTCAGCTACGCATGTGTTATGTATTCCCTTCTAGGGCAGCATTGTTTATCCAAGGACCCATCTGGGTTACGCAGAAACCCTTAGCGGTAACGTAGGTTCTGTGTCACCCATTCTTGGGTTACGCAGCCCTCTCCGGGACAATGCAGAGGCACGCAGGAGCTTCAGGTGCAGAGCTGGTGTTTTTAGGGCCAAGATCTGGCTGAGTCTTGTAAATCATGTTTGATGGTGTGTATCAATTAACTTTTTGGCTTCAAAACAAAAGGTTAGTTTCAGATCTATATTTTCTCTATCCGGTTTACCAGTGTGGTGCCCAGATTTGTTTTATTCAGAAATACTACTTAATAATAAAAACCTCTAGCAGCCAGAAGATCGGTTTTCCCACATTGGGTTTTTCCGGGGACTATTGTCTAGAAAATATTTCATCACTTTGTCTATGTGTGCACGTACTTTTATGTTTTAGATCTTAATCGGTGAAAGTTTGTTATGTGTTTGCTTCGATGTTAATCTGAATTTTCAGCATTAATAACTTATTTAAGTAGGAGAAGGATAACCAGATCTAACAATAGATTTATGCATAAGTAACATTCAAAAAATTTCACAATATGTAGTGTGTAGTGACAGTGATGTGTGGTTGAACAATGATAGCTTGATGTGTAGCATCGTGCAGCGACCAGTTTGTGGGAACAATGATCAGCAACTACCAAGATTCGATATATATTCTACATTTTCCTTTCAACTATTCTATATTTATTCATAATACAGGTGATCCAATCTGAAAATTGTGAAACATGATCTACCGATTCTTCTGGGTGATTGGAGTCACCTTCAGGTTGTGGCTCGAGAACACTTCAGGGTAGCAGGGTGGTGCTGGGGGAAGTTGTGGCTTGCACAGGGCGTTGTGGCGTCCATTAAGTTGTGGTTAATAAACTAATGGGGAAGCGAAGCATCCTTTCGGATGGAATCTGGTAAACAGAGTGTTGGAGCACTCATCAGGTTGTGGCCTAATCTACAGGGTGTTGATGTGTCCTTCTGGTTGTAACAAGATATTAGGGTCTAGTAGCGTTCTACATGTTGTAGCCTGTGAATTAGGGGGTTGACGCCTCCCTCATTTGTAGTTGAAATATTGATGTAATCAATTTTCTTTTAACATGGAGAAGACAATTACTAAAGAAGTGTCTGCTGGTTTTTGACCTAGAGGGGGTTTTCCACATAAAAACCTTTGTGTCCTCTATTTTATCTTTCTGCATTGTTGTATGGTGTTGTCTACTGTTGATTATTGGTTATGATCATCTGAAGAAGAAAAATAATAATAACTGAAGATTAACTAATTCTTTGAAAAATATTAAAAATGTTAATTTCTAAGAAATACTGATTCACTCCCCTCTCAGTGTTTCCAACAATAGATATCTCAAATCCAGTGCAAAAGTGAATGAAAAATGAAGGGCAAGTGAGCCCTATTTATATAGCTAAAATGGATAGTAAAAGGAGGGAAGGTCGACCTGATCCAAGAGGGAGCCAACCCTAACCATTTTAAATGGACTTTTCTACTGATGCAACAGAATAGGCTGGACGGCAATTTTTTACCGTAATTCGGTAAAAAAAATCAAAAAAATTAGGTAGTTGGAGTGTTTGAATTGCATTTTTTATGTTGGAAATGGATTTAGCGCCATCAAAAAACTTTAGGGCACCCAAAATATTGAAGTTTAACGACTGTAACCCAAATTTTCAAAAATATTTGCTGGAATTTTTTATAATCTTACCGAAATTTTTGGGTTATTCTGTGGGTTTTTTAGACTACGGCATTTTAAATTTGAATTTTCAAAAATTAATGTTTTTGGAGTAAAAAAAAATCCCCTTTGAAGTCGACTTGTTCGACAAATTGGTATTATTTTCAAGGAAGAATTTCTCCATTTGAGGGGTCGACTTGGTCCTTTTCTTAACTTCCAAGTCCTTTTAATGATTGCACAAATTTCAACTAAAGCAACATTTGTTTTGCTAAATTGAGGATCAACGTGATGTAACCTTTTCAAATTGTTTTTGGGTACCATGACCATGCTTCAGGGCTTTTGCCTTTTGGAAGACATCTCTCAAACGGTGAGGAGCCATGTGGCATGCCACCTACCATTGGAAATGGTATAATGAGGACCATAAAATGAAGATGGTCTTGCTTGCAAAAAAAACAAAGCTTCTCATCCAAATTCTTCATCAAAAGCGAGGCATCATGACCATGTTCAAGGAGCTCCTCATCCTTTCAAGGTTTCTTGACCAATGGAGCTTCCAATCAATGCTTCCTTAGACAAATATTAAGTGTTTAAAGATTGATGTTGCCATTAGTGACAACACGATTCATAAAATTTATACCTATCACTAGTACTGGTTCCCTATCTTCCTCATCCTTAAATAGGGTCCTAGAAACTTTGTCCTAAGTGGTTTTAGCAAAGAAAAGAAAAAGCATGACACATAATGTTAAAATGAAAAAGATTCACAGGGCTAAATGAAAGTGCTTCAAAAAATCCTAGTATGAACTTTACCCCCGTTAGTATCCCTCACCCAGTTCTTTCCTAATGCATGAGTTATCTAAATCAAAAGAACTTTCAATATCCCAACCCCTAATAGCAATTAAACACTTCATCTTTAAGTGGTCAATGATAAATCATTGAAAACTTGTAAACCAACCTATATATGCAAAACAAAAAGATATATTTCCAAGATATATTCCTAAGCCTCCCTTTTGGGAATTGTATCTAGCTACAAAATAATGATTGAAAGTTGCTAAGGTGACAATGGTGACTAATCTAATTGTTGCTCTCAACCTAAATTTCTTAGTGAGGCTTGGCACAAAAGTACTAAATTTTGCAGTAACAAAACCCATACACATGATGCTATATGTATGGATGAGCCATAACCAAATGACCTTCTAAGGCTACATTTACTGACTTAGAGAAGAAGATCCTATAATTTAGAGTGGTGAATCCCTAGAGAGCTTGTTCAAAAAGCACCTTTGTGATGCCACTAAGAATGAGGATGCAACAAAGCTTGCAAACATGGATTGAGGAAATTGAATTTACTATGTCAAATGTTTTTGGAATTTTCTATTTCATATTTGGAAAATACCATGAGCAATTTTTTAATGTAGTATGGTATATATATGTCACTTTTTACCTTTATAAGACTGAAGAGCCCAGATCTATTAATGTCAATTTCATTTTTCAAATGGGAATGATTAAGTTGACCAATCAATGCTTTTCTAATCATTGTATGCTTGTTCAAAACTTTGATGAATCAATGTTGAATATTAGATATCATGATTATGCAATGTACATGGTTTTCATTCGTAATATTTTTATTAAAAAATTCACATATGTATATGTGGTCTACACAACATGCTCATGCTTGTGTGCCCTTGTGCTTGCAAAAAGTGGGCAGTGCTAGCTGCAAGCCGTGGATAACTTTGGCAAAGTAGATGCCCTTGGCTTCTTCATTGTATAGGTCATTCAAAGCAGGATGAATCCCATTCATCAACCTAAAAAGTGTAGCTCTCTCTCTCTCTCTCTCTAGAGAGAGAGTCTTTCATAGCATCATAGAAAAATGTTGTCCCATTCATCATTCTAAATTAGCATAGTTCTCTCTCTCTCTCTTTCTTTGTATATATATATATATATATATATATATATATATATATATATATATAAGTTACAGGAAATGTTGCTCGGAGGGTCGTTTCCCCCTGAAATGAAATGGAAGCATGTTTTCGTCTATACTGGGTCGTTTCGTGTTGGGGAAACGTGCCCAGTACGAGCAAAAACATGTTTGCAGTTTGTATGGCTGCGTTTTCGGCATTTAAAATTATTTTTTTGCATTTTTTATTATTTTTTTAATTGTGGAAAGTATCTTTTGGATGCTTCTAGATGGCTCTTTCAACCTATAAAAAGACTCTCGCATCATTCCCGCATCACACGAATTGAGCAAGTCGTTTCACTTAGAGAAGAGCGATTTTAGCAAGAAGAAAAGAGGAAGAGAGTAGTGCTTAAGCTAGGGCGTTTTCACCAGTGAGCAAAGGAGATTTCAGCAGCAAGATAAAATGATTTCAAAAGTAGATTTGTAGTGGGAAGTTTCTAGCTTCGACATTCTTGGTTTTTGGCTCAACGACAACCATATTTCTCGTATTTTTTGGCATTTTGGGGTAGCTTCAGCTACATAAAATTAATTTGGGTAAAAAGCATTCATTTTCTTGGTTTTTTCCTATTGTTTCTTCTATTTTTTGAGGGTTTATGTTACCAAAATTATGAAAAACACTTTTTCTTTATAGATTTGGTTTTTTAATTTTATTTTTGCAGCAATGGCTTCCATTCAAGGTTATTAATTTTGGACAACTACCGTGTTGTGATGCTCAGATGAAGATGCCAATATTTTTATTGGACTCCTCTTTCGAAGAGGTGCAAGATCAATCTAAAAATCATCTTAATCTGATGAGCAGAACATTTAGTTTGAATTTATTCAAAGTATGTGCAGGTCGGCCTTAAATTTTTGTGCACCAGTAGTTGTGTCACACACCCTGACTGATGGATATAAATTGGTCAACGTTGGAGGACATTTTCACTCATCTCATCTCCTCATGATTGGTTCGAAGACCTTGGTGGCTCTTCTCTCCACACGTGGGAAATTCCAAGCAGCAGCACATTTCTGATTTTGGTCTAGGGTTTTTGCAGCAAACTTTGACCAGCATTGACTTTGGTCAACGTAAGGTCAAAAGGCCCTGAAACTCTCCCAAAAGTTTGATTTTCCAAATCCGCATTTTTTGGCACTATTCCCAAGGCAAGACGTTGACTTTGACTTTTCTGCATTGACCTAGCTACTGCTGCTATTTGCGTTGACTATTGACTGACAACGTTGACTTTTTTGTTTGACTTTTTAGTTGACCATTTGGCTGTCCTAGAGGGTTGTGTGACATTGCTAGTTGGTTGACCATATTGAGACTTTGTTGGTTGAAGCATCCTGTTGACCACCATAACGCACCAACACATATATTTCTGGCTTGTCTTCTGTCGATCTACTGGAATTTTCTATCAGCGTTTTACTTTATTGTTTATGTGATTGCAATCTGATATTGGGAGTAAAACTAAAGTTGCATCAAGCATAGAACATCTACATAAATTTACATGGTATTAGAGCTAAGGTGAAGACAAAGACCTAATTTGTAGCAATCACCGAAGAAGAGGATGGATTCCTCAAACTACAATGGCTTTAAGGCTGATGACACATTGACTAGGAAGGATGACTGCATGCTTGGAAGATGACATTGGATCTTAATTTGGAAGACCAAGATGTCATGGACTATGTACTGGGTAAAATCCAAGAGCCTCCATCCACTGCAACTGTTGCTGCCAAAACAAAGTACAAGAAGGGGGAAATCAAAGCAAAGCTGATGATCAGGGACTCAATTCATAAGAGTTTGGTTGCCTACATCTCTGAGTTGGGCACATCCAAGGAGATGTATGATAATTTGGTCCACATGTTCAAGGCCAACAATGTGAATCAAGTCTTATTCTTTAAGAACCAATTGAAGAATCTGAAGAAAGGCAAGGATGATTTTGTTCAATCATATTTTTTGAAGTTGACCGAGATCAAGAATAATCTATTGGCTATTGGGGAGACGATAGTTGATCGAGAGATGGTACTCACCGCACTTGGGGGTCTCTCATTTGAATGGCATGTATTCAACACAACCATTCTCAATAATAATATCATACCTGATTTTGACGAAGTATTATCGAGATGCGTACAAGAAGAGACAAGGATGAAGGAATATGAAAATGAAGAAAATGTTGCTTTCGCTGCTCGTTCTAAGAAGAAGAACTTTGGTGGTCCAAGGAGCAAAGGAAGAGCAGGGGCCCAAGGAAAGAAGGGCAAGTGTTAAACTTGTCACAAGCCAGGTCACTATGCTAGAGAATGCCATTTCAAGAAGGATTCTCCTAATGATAACAACAACAACCGGAGGAATGGAAATCAAAGGAACAACAGGTTCAAGGGGAAGACGAAGGCTCCCTCCAACGGAAATGGTCAACCTTTCAAAAGGTCGAGAAATTCCAGGTATGAGGAATCAAATGTTTTTGATAAAATAAATGAATTCATTCTTGTATCTGCCCTCTCTGCTGCATCTCCACCCGACACTATGGATGTCTGGTTGATAGATAGTGGTGCCTTAAGGCACATCATTGGGTTCAAGGAAGCACTCTCTGATATGGTTGAGAAGGATACTAATCTAGAAATTATCCTTGGAGATAATGCCACATATCCCGTGAAAGGGACAGGGGCTATGACCCTCCACTTGTCTCAAGGTCAAGTCCTTCGCTTGCAGGATGTACTCTATGTACCTAATTTGAAGAAGAACCTTGTGTCTATATCAGCCATGGAAGACAAAGGTTTCAATGTAGCATTCATTGATGGGAAGGTGCGCATGTGGAAGAAGAGTTTCAAGGAAGCTATCACGATTGGGTTTAGAGTTGATACACTCTACCACGTTGGAGGAAGTCCACTGGGAGCGATGATGTGTGATACTATCCGACAGACTGAACTATGGCAGCAAAGGTTTGGATACCTTCACTACAAAGCCCTTCCCGAAGCAAGGAAGGTGGTGATGGGGATGCCCGAGTTCTCAAATAATCATGAAGGTGTATGTCAGGGTTGTGCCGAAAGAAAGCATACAAGGGGACCTTTCCCCTCAAATGTCACAAAGACATCTGATGTCTTGCAATTAGTACATTCTGATATGTCTAGTATGTTGCCCGTGACATCCTTGGGAGGATGTTCTTATTATATGACATTCATAGATGACTTCTCTCACAAATCCTGGATATACTTCTTGAAGAAGAAGGATGAGGCTTTCATGTGGTTCTGTACCTTCAAAGCCTTGGTGGAAAATCTGACAAGGAAGAAGATCAAGATATTGAGGACCGATAATGGCACTGAATATGAGACGAACGAGTTCAAGAACTTTTGCTGAGAAGCTGGCATCAAGAGGGAGACCACAACTGTCTATACTCCTGAGCATAATGGCATTGTTGAGCGAAAGAATAGAACCATTGTGGAAGATTCTCGTGCCATGCTATGTGACCAGGGTCTATCGAAGTTTCTATGGGGAGAAGTTGCAAACACTGTTGTATACATACAAAACCAATGCCCGCATTCCGCTTTGGACTCCAAAACTCTCGAAGAGGTTTTCTCTGGTAAGAAACCTGACGTCTCACATTTTAGAGTTTTTGGATGTCCTGTTTATTTCCATGTGCCAAAGGAGAAGAGAAGCAAGTTGGATGCTTCTGGGAAGAAGGGAATGTTTGTGGGCTATAGAAAAAATTTGAAGGCCTATAGAGTCTATGTGCATGGTCAAAGGGAAGTGGAGATATGCCACGATGTTACCTTTGACGAAGATGCTTCCCGGAGGAAAGTAGTCAATCTCCCGAGATCTGAGGAAGATCATGAAGAAAGGCCTGGAAATCAAGAAGAACCGAAGGATGAGACGATGCCCGATGCTGAAAGACCGATGGACCCGATTGATCCACCTCCTTTAATAGGGAAGAGACCATCATGGCTTAGGGACACTCTCAAGGATGCCGAGGGACATATGGCCCCAAAGGGGACATTCCGTGAAAGCAAGAAGCCGAGTAGATACCAAGGGTATCTAGTAGCCATGAGTACTATTGTACAATCTAAGCCTAGATCTTTTGAAGAAGCCGTAAAGCATCAAGTCTAGAAGGATGCTATGCACGAAGAGTAGGAGTCCATAATGAAGAATGATGTTTGGGATGTGGTTCCAAGACCGGAGGACAAAGCAGTTGTCACCTCGAAATGGCTCTACAAGATCAAGCATGGATCTGATGGAAGTGTTAAAAATTTCAAGGCAAGATTTGTTGCCCGTGGCTTCTCTAAAAAAGAAGGCATAGACTATGATGATATATTTGCACCTGTGGCCCGATATACCACTTGTTGTCACAAAATTGTATTTGATTGGCTGCTCATCAAACAACTCTATGTGACTGTTTCAAACCAACTTTTGACTGAAGCTTAGCCTCTTCAGTCTGAGAGGGCTCTTCTCAAAAGGGTTTTATGATATTGAATAATGATGGTACTAGATGGTAACTCTATTGGAAATCATGTAGCTTGTTTTTTATGTTTACAGGTTGAAAAGAATGCAAGCTTGCTACCATTGGGCTTATGGAGTCAACAATCAGTAGTTTCGGTGGTAAGGCTTCTTGACATGGAAGCTAAGGCAGATAGGGGTCTTTAACAGAGGCAACTCACACATAAAACATAGGGTAACACAGTCATTTCATCACTAAAGGAAGTCAGAGCATAAACTTATGAATTCTGAGTAATAGAGATGAAATCTACTGCAAGTGGTAAACATAAAGATATAGATCAAATAGACATTAAAAACCCCATGAGAATCTCAAGTCTGTCAAGAAGAAAGTCACTATGTATTACTAATATAAGTCAAATACATAAAAGCAGCAATTTAGTGCAAAAAATCTCCAACCCTTGACTACTTTGATGTCTTGTCTTTAAATAGACCTTCTTTAGAATAAGGATGATCTGTCTGCTGGCTAGACCATCGAATTCTCCTATGACACATCACATAACTGAAAAACATGACTTCTAACAGAAAATTGACAGCTACACCTTAAAGAAGACATTTCCTAATAGGACTCTAACTCCTATTTATTACATAACTCTACCTTATCTTGTGAAACATTTATAAAATAAGCATCACATGCTCGATAGATAGATGATAGGTTCATTACCACCTTTACATATGTAAGACTATCCTAGACATGTGGAACATAACGCTATTTTTCAGGAATACATAACCCTTATCTTCAAAGAGTGCTTTGGCTAATGATCTGTCTCCGCAGCACTTCCTTCGAGTCATAATTCTTTGATGATAAGCTCCCTTGACATGTTGGAGGAGTCTAGTTGTCCAAAACTTCCATTAAGATGCTCCAAAACCTTCAAAAATAGCTCGCTAAGAAAACAGGACAGTTTCGTAGCGAACTTTGGTAGCGTTGAAAAAGTAGCTTCTGCAGCCAATAACTTTGCTCCTTTGTTGTTCCATGGTGTCAATCAAGTCATGACACATCACCACCATCAACCTCCCTCCTTGAAAATTGCAAAAACTGACTTTAGAGGCAAAAAGGCTGCTACAGGTTTTTTCGTAGCATTTTCCTGGCTTTAACCCTAGGAAACGCTACGAAACTGTGTAAAAGTGCAGAAATTGCTCATTTCAAAACTGTGTCCAAAAATTGACCTCTGACTATAAAAACTTGATTTTCAGCATGCAATGAACCCTCTGAAACATATTCAATCTCAACTTAAGGCCCCTGTGGTGTTCCCTCTTCATTTATGATCAGTTGAGCTATGGGCTCCTCAACCACAGTCATCTTTAAACCTTTCTTTTCTAGTTGTTCATGAATCAGTTCCAATTGTTCATGAAGGTCTTTGACTTGGTCCTTCAATGTCCTATTCTTAAATTGCAAATGTAGGTTCATTTTTCTAATGTGTTTGACCTCTCCTCTCAATGGTTGAGTCCATTTGATCAATTTCTATGTATTGTCGAAGGTCTTTGACACACTTATGACCTTTTCTTCCCAAATTTCTTTCATTTTTTCGAATTGTACCTTCTAAACCTTGTGCTTCCTTGCCTCCTTCAAGACTAATATTTCATCATTTGCCAGTTTCAACTGCTCCTTAAGGATTTCAATCTCTGTTTTTTCAATGATTTTCTCTTTACCCTCCCTTTGTTTGATGACCAATTCTTCTTTTGCAGGTGAGGAGAGGTCTATGATGCTTGGTGGTGGCTGAACAGTTTCAGTGACCTTCTAAGCCTCTTTGTTGCTTTCTAAAACTTTCCTTGCATGTCTTGTCATTGGTTTTCTAGCTTGAAACATGAATCCTGCATCTTCACCTGCAAACTCTAACTTCTTAGTTGTTTTTCCTTTCCTGGGCTTCCTTCCTCCCTCATTTATGTCTCCAGCTTGGACAATGGGAGTTTCTTCAATATCAATGGCATGCAAAATGTCCTCTAAGTTACCCTTAGCCACTGTTTGGCTCCTTGTAACTCTCTTGCTGCCATGTTTGCTAACTGTTGGCTTTTGTTTTGCAGGTGTAGCTCTGGGTGTATCAACCTTCTGCAAAGGCTCAGTCTCCATGATCACTGCCTCAACTTGCTCTGCTACTGTAGGTGATGAAACATCTCTAGGTTTGGGAACTCTTTTAGGAGTGATAGCATCTACTTCAAAACCACTGATGAACAGAAAAGATGACCAGTCTATGCCTAATCTCTTTAACTCCTCTAACACCGGCAACTTGATCAAACCATGATGAAAGAGAGAAGTTTCATTTCCTTTTTTTATAACTTGGACCTTATCTGACATTTTAGCTAGACTTTTATATAAGTAAAAGGGCTAATCAAGAGACCTATTACCCACAAAATGCAGTAGGAGCCTAAGGTGGTAGGAATAGACCATGTGATACCTCCCTTCATAGGTGAAGTACTTTTAAATAATTAGCAGCAGCATTGAGAAGTTGTCTTTCATGTAGCTCCTTGGGATGGCATTTGTGAGATCAATTTCACTATGCTCTGGCTTGATAAATTATTTACAGTCCTGCATGGTGAACTTGATGCCTTTGAACCATTGTTCTCCTCTAGGGATTCTTGTTGTTGCTACAATGGTCTCTGGTGTTACTGTGAGGTCTAGCATTCCCACCTTTGAAGTTGTCCCATTGAAACTGATAGCAAACTCCTTAGAAACCTACACATGGCACCCTTGCAATCTTTGGCAAAATTGCAAACACCCTATTCTTCTGAATACTTCTAAGGCAGTTGGGTCTTCATTTAACAAATTCATGTCTGATGGCTCATATCTAAGGCAGTGACCACCTTTGTTGGTCTTCTTCTTTGCAGCCATGGTGATTTTATACTTTTTCAACCTCACTTGATTAGTGACACCTACAACTTTTGAAAATGGCAACAACCAGCTTGGCTTGGTTAAACAGCTCTCCAAAACTCAGTAGTATGCAAAGATGAAGCGGAGAATGACAAAAGACTCAATTGGGTAATGTTTTAAAGTTTCGATGACAAGTCATGCCTTAACCATGACTCATGCATGCTAAAAACAGTGATGATGACCTCAAACATGGCCTTTGTACCTTTGAAATAACCCTACTTGACTCGAATGACATTCACCCTAACACTTCTAATCATGGACTGACACCTTGCACCAGATTTGACAAGACAGGCAGAAAAACCCTTTTTCGTAGTGTGGTTAGTTCATTCCTTGCAATTTCGTAGCGAAAACTATCTTTTTACAATGTAAAACGCTACGAAAAGAAGAAAAACTAGCTAAAATGTCCTTTTTTTAATTGAAAAGCTTGGGAAATGAAATATGTCGGCAAATGATGACTGATGGGACATTATATGACTTGAATGGAGGTGGGTTTGAACATCAGAATAGGTTAAGATGAAAAAATTTAAATTTTCCTTTACCAACTTATGACAAATGAACACTCTATGACCATGTCAAATAATGTTTCACTGTTTCTGAGTGATAATACCACCATCTGATCTATCATAGCCCTTGCTAATACACAAGGATGGAGTCTTCATCAGATGGATGTGAAGACCGCATTTCTGCATGGTGCGATAAAGGAAGAGGTGTATGTGGAGCAACCTTTAGGGTTCGAAGTCCAGGATCAGGACACCCATGTCTGCAGGTTGCAGAAATCCCTCTATGGGTTGAAGCAAGCAACCAGAGCTTGGTACGAGAGGATAGATAGCTACCTGATGAAGCTGGGCTTCACTCGTAGTAATGTTGATCTGAACCTTTACTTCAAGGTTGATAGAGAAAAGCCTCTCATTCTGGTGTTGTATGTGGACGACCTCTTCTTGACAAGTGCCGACCCTCTCATTCATCAGTGCAAGAGGGAGCTCACTGCTAAGTTCGAGATGAAGGACCTAGGACTGATGCATTACTTCCTAGGCCTGGAGGTCTGGCAGAGACCTGGCAAGATTTGCCTTTCTCAAGGAAAATACGTTGTGAAGCTTCTGGAAAGATTTGGTATGGTGGACTGTAAGTTCATGTCCACACCGATCGAGCTCAACTTTAAGAAGCTGAATGGCAGCGCTGCTGGGCTCGTGCTAGAAAATCCTACTGAGTATCGTCAACTCGTAAGGGCTCTGATGTTCTTAGTGAACACCCGTCCGGATGTATGTTTTGCAGTGAACACTTTGAGTCAACATATGGTTGAGCCTCATCACACTCACTAGGATGGTGCCAAGAATCTCTCGAGATATCTTCAGGGCACGATAAACCATGGGCTAAGATACACTGCCAGGAGCGTGACACTCCATGGATATACTGATGCCGATTGGGTTGGCAGTGTGGTGGATTGTAAGAGCACATCGGAATGTTGCTTCACACTTGGTTCTGTTTCGATATCATGCATGAGCAGAAAGCAGAAGTCGATGGCTTTAAGCACCGCGGAAGCTGAATACATTGCAAAGAGTATGGCCTATTGTGAAGCAGTCTCGTTGCGAAAGCTCTTCAGTGAGCTGGTCGGGCATGTGCTAGATACCACCGTGATACTCTGTGATAACCAGAGTGGGATTCTCTTGTCCGAGAATCTCATGTTCCACGATCGATCCAAGCATATTGATATCAGGTACCACTTTATCCGAGATATGGTACAGTGAAGCATCGTAAGGCTCGATCATATAGGAACTGATGAGCAAGTCGCAAATATTCTCACAAAGCCCCTGGGGAAGGTCAAGTTCCTAACCTTTCGTGAAAATCTTCGTATCATGGAACGACCCTATTCTAAGGGTCCTGTTGGAAGATGAGCTCTGGAAGCTCTCGGGGGCTTTGGAGATAGCTTCTCGGAGCTATAAGCAACCATAGGGCTAGGCTTGTCGAACCCTGTTGGTGTGCTTCTGCCCCACCGTTATGATGTTTGAGTTGGTTCACCTCTCATTATCTGTGCCTCGTATGCATCGTACCATTGAGTTCAGGGCTCATGGGAAGTACCTCTCATTTGGCCAGTGAGGTGGGAAAAGCTAGAGACTAGTAGCAAATACCGATGGACGCATCAGAGATTGTCGTACTCTCTATCTAGGATGGCACGGTCCAACCACTTGATCTGGGATCAAGTATAGTGAGGTTTCGGACCTCCAACTGACTTCAGGTCAAGTAAACCAACTTCGGGTTGGTATGAGACTCCTTGTGAGTCCTATAGAAGGTTTCGGACCTCTAGGCTGAATCTGTCAGCCGAGAATGATGTCTTTGTGACTGACCCACTTATGTTCTAAAATAAAGAAGCCAACAAAGCAAGTTACAATGGGATGACGCACGATGTTTGGATTGCACAGGTGGATGGAGTTCTCCCTAGTTGAGAGGGAGTGTTAATTTTGGACAACTAAGTCCAAACTCCATGTTGTGATGCTCAGATGAAGATGCCAACATTTTTATCGGACTCCTCTTTCGGAGAGGTGCAAGATTGATCGAAAGTTCATCTTAATCCAATGAGCAGAACATTTATTTTGAATTTATTCAAAGTATGTGTAGGTTGACCTTAAGGTTTTGTGCCCCAACAATTGTGTCACACCTTCACTAATGGATATAAATTGGTCAACGTTGGATGACATTTTCACTCATCTCATCTCCTCATGATTGGTTCGATGACCTTGGTGGCTCTTCTCTCCACACATGGGAAATTCGAAGCAGCAGCACATTTCTGATTTCGTTCTAGGGTTTCTACAACAAACTTTGACCAGTGTTGACTTTGGTCAATGCAAGGTCAAAAGGACTTGAAACTCTCCCAAAAGTTCGATTTTCCAAATCTGCATTTTTTGCCACTATTCCCGAGGCAAGACGTTGCCTTTGTCTTTTTTGCGTTGACCTAGCTGTTGTTGTTGTTTGCGTTGACCATTGACTGACAACGTTGACTTTTTTGGTTGACTTTTTAGTTGACCGTTTGGCTGTCCTACAAGGTTGTGTGACATTGCTGGTTGGCTGACCATGTTGAGACTTTGCTGGTTGAAGCATCCTGTTGACCGCCGTAACGCACCAACACACTTATATATTTCTAGCTTGTCTTCTGTCGATCTACTGGTATGTTCTATCAGCATTTTACTTTATTGTTTATTTGATTGTTGTCTGATATTGGGAGTAAAAGTAAAGTTGCATCAAGCATAGAACATCTACATAAATTTACAAAGGTTCAAGTTCAAGTCGCAAGACCAACCCAAGGGCTTAATATCATCCTCTTTGGAAGCATGTTCAAAAGCTTCAAAGATGTGGAGGTGGTGGCTTATGGGAATGGAAATGCAATCTTTGCAGTAATTTGTAAAAGGGCTCTTACCCAAGAGTGAAAGCACATCGTTTGCATGGAGGACAGGGGATTGCAGGTTGCACAAAAACAACAAACCCTTTGGTGAGAAGGGAATATCAAAAAGAGCAAGATCAAGCAGATGGAATTAAAAGAAGGCATGATGAGCTTAATCAAGCTACTCCTAAAGCTCCAACAAACATTGATCCAAGGATTGTAGTTAAAGCAAGGAAGAGGAGAGCCACGCAACAGCCAAAAAAACCACCATCCAAAGGGGCATCTAGTACAGTTCAAGATAGCAAAATTGCTAAATCGGTGAATGTGCAAGCAAGAGAAGAAGTTGATTCCAGAGTGGTTAAGTGCATCTCTGCAAGTGGTATCTGATTCAATGTTGTTCGCTCTCCTTACTAGCAAGATATGATACAAGGAGCCCAACTATGAGAAAGTTAGAACTCAGCTTCTCAAAAATGAGGACCATGTGGAGGATATCTTATCACCAATTCGTTCTTCCTGGAGTAGCTCTGGGGTTACCATAGTCTCAAATGGATGGACAGATACAAGGAACAAACCATTGATAAATATCATCGCCACTTCACCAAAAGCAGCAATGTTTTTAAAGGAGGAAGACTGCTCAAGAGAGGTAAAAGATGCAGAATTCATTGTTGATGTTATTATAAAATCTATTGAACAAATAAGTCATAACAAAGCGGTGCAAGTGATCACAGATAATGCACCAGTTTGCAAAGCTGCGGGTTTATTTATTAAGGGAAGGTATGACCACATCTTTTGGACACCCTGCATTGTCCATAATCTGAATCTGATCTTAGAGGAGATCGATAATAAAGTCCCATGGATAAAGGAAATCACAGGGGAAGCAAGGGAGATTGTTAAATTCATTACCAACCACCACCAATCTCAAGCAATATTCTGAGAGTACTCCAAATTGGAGTTGTTAAAAGTTGTTGAGACAAAATATGCCTCAAACTTCATAATGTTGTGCCGCCTTGTTGAGGTTAAGCAAGCATTAGTTTCTATGGTGGTGAGTCAAGTTTGGGCTGAGTGGAGACATTCAGATTCAAAGCAAGGATATATGGTGAGTAGATTGTGCCTTGATGAGGATTAGTGGAGCAAGATAGATTTCTTGCTAATGTTCACAACCCATGCATTTGAGCTTCTTCAAAATGCTGACACTAACCAACTTTTCTTAGGAGAGATATATGATGGCATGGATTCCATGGTTGAGAAAACTATGGAAATCATTTCACAAGAGGCTCCACAGCTTTTGTTTGTAGATGATCATTTTCCTGAATTAGTAAAAAAAAATCAGTATTGATAGGTGGAACAATCTCAACGCTCCATTGCACACTTTAGCACATGCCTTGAACCCCAAATTTTATGATGAGGAGCTTATTGCTCAAAGAAATGGGAAGAGGAAGACACCCCATAAGGATAGAGAGGTGGCTAATGGGGTGAAAAATTCCCTTATGAGAATTTTTCTAACTCATCTACACAGCGAGGTGAAGGAAGAATTTGACAGATTTACTGCAGGAATAGATGATTATTCAGATATATCATCTTTGGAGGAGAGAAGCACCATGAATCCAGCTAGGTGGTGGATTTGTCATGGAGAAAATGGTGTACATTTGCAAAACCTTGTCATTTGTATCATTTCACAAGTAATAAGCTCTTCATCAACAGAAAGGAATTGGAGCACCTATGGTTTTATTCATTCTGTGAAGCGCAATAGGTTGGGCTCACAGAAGACAAAAGATCTTGTTTATGTGCACTCCAACCTTTGCCTTGCATCTCATAAGGGTCCAGAATATGGCAATGGTCCTTCTAAAGAATGGGATGTGGATCCAAAAAGTACTGATTTGGAGTTCTCTCTTGCTGTCATGAATATTGAGGACCAGGAGCATAGAAGTGGAATTGTCCAATCATCTTCTTCAGCTACGCCATCCACTGCTGAGCATGCTGCTACTGTTATTTTTGATGAGGATTCTGATGATGAGCATTAGTCTTTTGTCTTTATAGTACTTGCAGCGTCATATATATAATAAAGGCTGATTTTGAGATTTGGATATATAATAAAGGTTGTTTTGGATATTCCGATATTGCTATTTTCATTGTGTATGTGACCATTCACGAGTAAATGTGATGTAAATTTAGAGATTTATAGTTTATGTTCAATGTAATAAATTATAATTTATCATGTATGCTTTAAATTATAAATTATAATTTATTACATTTAACATAAACTATAAGTCTCTAAATTTACATCACATCTACTCATGAATGATATATATATATATATATATATATATATATATATCGCATTTCCCTGTTTCCAAAATTTGGGGGGGTCGTATTTCGTACCCGTGCGCATTGCGGAAACTCGTTTCTGTTTCCCCGTTTCATGCAACTTAACTATATATATATATATATAGAGAGAGAGAGAGAGAGAGAGAGCCCCTCAACCCAAGTGTCATCCCTGCCAACCTAATAATTACTAAAATCATGTATTCAGGGCTATTTCCAGGAAAACCCAATAATTAGGACAAAAAATGGCTAAACAAAAAAGTTCAGAATTGACAGATTTTTCAAAGCATGTATAACTTAAACAGAAGATGCAATTGCACATGAATATGAAAAATGGAAGCTGCAATTGATCTTAGAAATGTTTTTCAGATTAAAGGTAAAGCGTTGATCAACTTAAAAACAAGAGTTAATAATGGGCACAAAGGTTTTTTTAGAACGTATCTACCTTAAATAGAAGATAATCAATTGCAAGGGAATATAACAAATATAAGCTTAAATATATCTTATCAATGATTTTCAGATTTCTCTATGAATTCAGTCCAATAATACAAAATGTGAGAAATGGCTTTCATTCTCCATGGTCCTTTGCTACCATGATATGGGATAAGCCTAATGTTGAATGGTAGGACAAATGTAGATACAATAAATAGGTTTTATCTTTGCCAATACAAAGTTGAAGACAAGTATATCAACTGATTATCTGAGAGCATAGGATTTTTCAGCATTAGAAATGGTTAGCGGGGATTTAAAATTACTGCTGTCAATAAATATCATCTTCTCTCACAGCCAACAGTAAAAAAAATGTTTTGAAACATTCACTTTAGCTGGATATAAAATCATACAACGTAGTTTCCCGTTCCTAATTTTTTCTTGACTATTTACTTCTGGCTCTCCTTTCTGGTTCAAGATTGGGTGGTGAAAAACAGAAGCAGCTTCTTTACATTATGGAACATTAAGATATTTCGCCCTAGGGTGCTTCATCAAAACTTTAGATAATTACTGTAATACCACTGTCTCTGCCTCTCCAACTTTTTCCTGGTTATTGTTTTCTTCGATCAGATGCACTTTATTGAGACATTCTTAAAATAGGATTTCTTGCAACAACTTATGTTCAAGGAAAGATAAGAGTCCTTGTAAAAGATATCCCAGCAACATCTGCTATAAATCTCACATGCCTTTCCAGCACATTATTTTATCTATAGTGGGATTGCAAATCTCCTAAAGCATTCTATGAGAGAATGCAATAAGCCAATGTGCCTTCTTATATGGAAGTCAAAATTGACAATATCACCTTCTGAGTCCTGACTACCCAGTCAAAATGCTTATGGCGATCCAGATAATACTGCTAGTCATCATTATCGATAATGGTTTCAGGTTTCAATTCTGAACCATACATGTTTGCTAGAGGCACATCCATAATGTTCTCATCAAGGTCGCGTGTGTCTCCTTGCTCTGCAAAATTTGCCTCTCTTATTTTTCTTATTAATTCATCACGGACATCATGATGTTCTCTAAGATACTTTTTGGCAGCTTCTCTACCACGAAAATGTTCTTCATTTATACGATAGAAGGATGCTGATTGTGAGACAAGACCACATTTGTTTCCCAACTCCAGGATCTCAGCTTCACAGGAAATGCCCCTGCCAAACTCGAGTTCAAATTCTGCTGTCTTGAAAGGAGGTGCCAGCTTGTTCTTTATGACTTTCACTAAAGTCTTGTTTCCAATTATCTGCCACAGAGATTCAGACATTAGAACAGTTGTAAAACTCTTAAACTCAATATTAAGTATATTTGCACATTAGAATTCTGTGATTTCAATACAATATTCAAAGCAACTGAGACATGGAACATGATCTTGAAGGATATGATAAAAAATAGAAAGAATATTTGAGTATGTACAAGCACAGCAGAATAATGTCATGGAGATCATGTTGTTTAAACTTAATTTTTCTTTATCAAAGTAAAAACACAAAATTCAAAATTCATTTGGCAACATTGATTCAAATACCAAGTGAAAATATGGTGCTGCCATTCTAGACTATTACAACCACTCAATTGATGTTCAGTGTCAACTTCCAAAGTGATGACTGGTCAGCCCAAAGATGAAAAAATCGCGATTTTATCGCGAGTTTTTCGGGCTGCCAATTTTATGGCGATTTTTTCAACGATTTTTTGAAAAAATCGTTATCGCGATAAAATCGTAAAAACAGTAAAAATCGTGGCTTCCTCAAACAGCGAATTTATAATGCGATTTTGGGTTTTTTGTTTTTCATTTTTACTTGGACAGCTTGGGTTATGAGAGCTAAGGAGTGAAGGAGGAGAGCCAAGGAGGTAGATACGTGATCTACAAGCCCAAGATTGGACAAAAGTGAAGAATTTCTTGCAAGCCAAGCGAACAAAAATCGAATTTGGACCAAGTGTCTCCGGCAAAACGTTTTTCCAGGTATGGGCATCAAATTTGACCCAATTTTTTTTGTTTTTTTCTTGTTCTTCCATGAGTTTCTATTACCCATGTATTTTTCATCATTTGTGATTGCATTTGGTTGTGTTCTTTTTTGTTTTTGTTTTATTGAGAGGAGAGGGTTTATTTTGGTCAAAAATGCAAAAAATTGTTTGTTAAATTTTGTTTTTTTATTTCTTCTTGTGCTCTTAGTTTCTTCCATTATTTTTGCTTGTGTTTCAACATGTATTTTTTCCCATTATTTTTGCATTGAATTGAGGGTTTTTTTTTGTGAAAAAAATCAAAATGTTGTATGTAAAATTGTAATTTTTTTATTTTATTTTTTAACTGGCAATTTTTCTTCTGCCCTAGGTTCAAATTTCAACATTCAAAGTTTAAAGTTTCCAACATGCCAAGGAAATTAGATCCTTTATGGGAATTTGGTGAACCTGATCACGGGTTTGACCGATTAAACTTGACTTGCAAATTATGTGGTCAACACATGGCAGGGGGGATATATAGGTTGAAATACCACTTGGCACAAATTCCTGGGCATGAAGTAGGCCCTTGCAGAAACACCAATGCAGAAATAATCAAAAGAGCCATGAACTCATTGGGAGAAATAGAAACCACTAAACTCAGCAAATCAGCTCTGAAAAGTCAAATATCAGGGTTTGGAGTTGACCGTGAGAGTGGTAGTGGCTCTTCAACATCAACCTCTTCTATAGGCAGCCCCGTAGCTGCCTCCTCATTTTTTGTTCCTAGAACTACTTTCGGGGCACAGCCATTTATCTCCTCCCATGTTAAAAGAAAGGAGAAGGAAGAAGCTGATAAGTTGTTGGGCAAACTGTTTCTTTGGAGTGATATTCCTTTCAATGTTGCCAGGAACAATCCATTTTATCAGGCTACGATTGATGCAATCGCTGTTGTTGGCCCAGGATACAAAGCCCCTACATATCATGACCTTAAAGGGCGCATTTTGCAAAATGAGAAAGCTGACTGCACCAAGAGATTGGAAGAGTTAAGAGCATCATGGGAAGTCACAGGATGCACTGTGATGTCAGATGGTTGGACTAATCAAAGGGGTAGGACCCTTATTAACTTCTTGGTCAGTTGTCCCAAGGGGACAATGTTTATGAAATCTGTTGATGCATCTGCACATGTCAAAGATGCAAGATTATTATGTGATTTATTAGATGTGTTCATTATGGAGGTTGGGCCCCAAAATGTTGTCCAAATCATAACGGACAACGCTACAAACTATGTTTCTACTGGCAAGATGCTTATGGAGAGGTATCCGAGCATATTTTGGACACCTTGTGCTACACATTGCCTTGATTTGATGTTGGAGGACATCGGAAAGCTTGATTTTGTCAAAGATATTGTAGAATCATCAAAGAGAATCACAAAATTTATATATAACCATGGATCTGTGCTTCATTTGATGAGGACATTCACCAACAAGAAGGAGTTGGTGCGGCCTACTATTACACGATTTGCCACTACTTTCATCTCTCTTCAATCCCTCTTGAATTCTAAGTGGGATTTGAAGAGAATGTTTCTTTCAGATGAGTGGCGTGCTTTGACTATCAGCCGCAAATCAGAGGGACAGGCCATTTGCAGGTTGGTGTCATATCAGGAAGCTTTCTGGGCTAGAGTGGAAGAGGTGTGCAGCATTAGTGAACCTTTGGTAAAGGTTCTTAGATTGGTGGATGGAGAGAAACCCGCAATGGACTACTTGTATGAGGCCATGGATAGGGCCAAAGAAGTTGTTCGCAGCTATTATGATGATAAGGGTGATGATGGGTTTCAGAGACAACTTCTTTTATGGGAAGTGATTGATGATCGATGGAACAACACACTCCATCGTCCCATTCATGCCGCAGGGCTCTTCCTGAACCCCGCATTTGCTTATTCATGTGGTTTTCTATTTGATGCTGAGGTCATGGATGGCTTTTTCAGTTGTGTTCAGAAGATGGTGCCAAATCCATCAGAACGTTCAGAGATATCCAAAGAGATGGAGGTATACAGAATGGCAGGTGGCACCTTGAGCTTCGACATGGCTGTCCAGGATAGGACTGCTAAAATGCCAGGTAAGATTTTCATTATTTTAAAAATTTTCTTATGTTTGTAACTTTATAAGTTTATCTTATTTGTTGTAACTTGTAACATGTAGATGCATGGTGGAGGAGCTACGGTGGCAGATTACCAAAACTCCAAAAACTTGCCATTAGAATACTCAGCCAAACATGTAGCGCTTCAGGATGCGAACGCAACTGGAGTGTATTTGAAAAAATACACACCAAAAAGCGCAACAGGTAAAAAACTTAACATATTCCAACTGATTTTTTGAATTCATTAAATATTTTTTTTTAAATATTTAATTTATTAATTTATGACCCTTGTACAGGTTGGAGGGTCAGCGGCTCAATACAATCTTAGATTGTGGGTGAGACAACTTGAGAGGACCCCTGATATGGAGGCCATCTCTTTAGATGCGATTGACACCACTGCTGAATGGAGGGTTGAGGCTGAGAGGCCTGTCATGGAGTCAACCCCTGATTGGATAGAGCAGGAGGTAGTGGAGGGGGAGGACGAGGAGGAGGACGAGGAGGAGCAGCAGCAGCAGCAGGAGGAGGAGGAGCAGGAGGAGGAGGTGACACCACCTACCACTACTACCGGTAGAGGACGTGGTCTGCCTCCTTTAGCTCCTAGTGGTTCAGGTTCCCGTTCTGGTGCTTCATTTGTTACTTCTAGAGCACGACAGAGCCCATTGCCAGTCCCGCCAGCTTCTTCATCTAGAGAGAAAGGCAAAGTTGTTGTATTTTCTCGCAAGAGGGGCAGAGGAAATCAATAGTATAGGACCATAGGTTATATGGTGCATTGACATTCCTTTGTATATGACTGTTGACATTATGACTCGTGATATGAGATACATTATTATATTTTTTGTTGATATTTTGAGGCTGAGTTGACTCTTGAGACTCAGGACTTAGTATTCAGGACAGGATTCAGTTTTATGTGTGATGTAGCACTAGACATGATATTAGACATCTTATATATTAGTTTTTTTTTCATATTTATGTGTCAATGCATTTATTTTATGCTGTAGATGCTTTAGATATTAAAAAAACTGAAAAATAGGTTATATGGTGCATTGACATTCCTTTGTATATGACTGTTGACATTATGACTCGTGATATGAGATACATTATTATATTTTTTGTTGATATTTTGAGGCTGAGTTGACTCTTGAGACTCAGGACTTAGTATTCAGGACAGGATTCAGTTTTAAACTTTTATGTGTGATGTAGCACTAGACATGATATTACACATCTTATATATTAGTTTTTTTTCATATTTATGTGTCAATGCATTTATTTTATGCTGTAGATGCTTTAGATATTAAAAAAATTGAAAAAAAATGAATATTTTTGTATGTGCCGATTTTTTTCCGATTTTTACGATTTTTTCCGATTTTTTCCCCTCGGCGATTATATCCCGATCGCGATTTTTTCATCTTTGGGTCAGCCTACATCGCTTGGAGACAAGGGCTCCATCTTATGTTCTTTCCCTACACTCTACATTAAATTTTCTTAACCACAGCAAAGTGCATTGTGTAGAGCAGATGTACACCTCTTCACTGTTCAGTACTTGTTAATCCCCAGGTTTGCATCCTTTGCAAAACTGGAGGCTAAAGGGCCAGCAAATTTCATTAGGTTGGTATTCAAAGGAATTTTCAAAGATAACTTTGCTTGAGCTAGGGGTAATACCAAAGAGTTCAGGTATGGGATTGGTGCAGCAATGTGATCTTGATTTAGAAACATTGCACAGGATTTAATCAAATTGGAGAGTGTTACTATTTTTGGCAGTGCTCCTACATTTTTGGAGACAGGGTTTTGAAGTCTGCATGTACTCAAAGATAGTACAATACGGAATCTCCTTATGAGCTTCTAAGTTCAATGAGCTTCTCCTAGAAAACATGCATGACATTTCTTATCTTTAGCTGGTTCAGTTGGAAGATTCGCATGTCAATGATGATGGTATGTTTGAGATTATTGCGCATTCATGACTCCGATGAGCTACTTTCAAGCAACATGAGAGGAAATGCTATCATTAGCAAGGGTTGTATGTTGAATTTGATCAAATATTTGGCCTCCCCATTGAAAATAGAGTCCAATAAGTATAGTTTCACATACAAGCAAGCATTTTCTAATTTTAGCAATGACTATTTTTAGGTGCGCCATATTTGGTAGGGTTCCCCACTTTGTTCTAGTCATTTTTTATTTTTTCTTATTTTTTAGGGGGCTGCTAGTTTTAGCATGTCTCATTCATTGTTGTCCGAACCAGACTAGAATTAGTGGAACCAGCCACTACAACCGGTTTGACCCCAAAACCGGTCCGATTGGAAGCTTGGAACTGGAAAAGGCTGACTTGTTACTGAACTAGCCTATTTCACCAAACCAACCAATTCTGAATGGAACTGATCAATTCCTTACAGATCCATATAGTGTGGTTTGGAGCTTAGAAAACTTTTTTTTTTTAATTTAAATGAATTTGCTGAGGTGGCCAACATCTAAAGCAACCTCAGCCAATCTTTTTGAGAATCCATGAGCAGTAGGAGAAACAACCTGTTCCTTACTCCAAATAGCCAACAACTTTGATCATAGCCGCTTGCAAATGGCAACATCTTCAACTAAAATTAAAGACAATATTTTGCATACTGGTTTTGATAGTGCATGAATGATGCTCCCTAAAGTTGGTGAAGAAGCATTGGAATATTTGAATAATCAAACCATCAAACTGTAATATCCCCAAATGGAATATTATGACTAATTTTGAAGAAATTCACTTAAACAGAAATTTTCCATAAAATCATCATTTATTTCACAGAAGATTGCCATGTAAAATCAAAACAAATAAGCACTGCAATCCCATAACACAATAAACAGGAAAACTCTCAGCTTTTATTATAATGGACAGCTAGGGTTACATGCGTATATGATCAAAATAGCTGAGATAGAAATTTGGCATCCAATATGATCTGCTGCACTGTACCGACCTCCAAACTGAACTGAAATGCACTGCTGAACACACCTGTGAATTCTGGATGAATTCACCAAGGGGAGGTGGGTACTCTCCCAACCTCTCTCAATCACCCGAGGGTTTCCGTTCTGGGGCTACCAATGGAGTAGAGAACCAAGTTCTCAATCTCACGTGCAAGAAACAATACTCAATCCAAGATGTTCCCCAATGGCCTCCACCTCTTTTTTTATAGATCTCATGGACCCCTCTAGAGCCTTCTATTTTACTATTATTTTAATCATGGGGCACTTTACCCTCTTATTAAAATATTATTTTTAATGCGAGAAAGAGTAAATCGGCTGCCATGTCTCCTCCGGTCACTGAAACTCGTGTCCAACCATCCCATCATGTAGGTATTCTCGTTTTAGTTCCAACAAGCTATTACACTAAGGTTTTCTATCACATACTCCTCTTGGATTGCCACCCTAAGAGTAATCAACTGAGCTAAGCCCAAAAATAACTCAGTTTTTCAAAAGTAGTCAGAATGCACCGGAAAGAAAGGCAAACTATGTGGATGATGGAATATACCAAGTGAATGCCACTGGTCCTTAGAAAAACTCCTCAAAACTCCTCCAAAAATCACCTGGGCCCGCTGATGACACCAACCTGTACCTGTGACCTATTTGCTCCCAACTCTGGAAGTCCATCCTAACCATGTCATAAGGAACACCAGAAAAGGGGATATTACACAAACTCTAGATCAAGTATAATGGCACCTGATCTGGTTCTTGCCATAATTTCTAAGACCTTGAACCTCTTACCAAAGGCAGGGGCCTTGATATCATGTAATCCATGCAAGCTCTCTACAATCAATTGTAGATCCTTTCTTAAAATGTCATCATTGTAAGGGGGAATAAGAGCAAGTATCCTTATGATCTCACTGAGGCAAGAAGCAACTACAAGTCTTACCTCCTCACAACGGTTTTTCACCAACCTATGTTGGATCAAGGCAAGCATTGATGGATTCAAAGCCCAACTTAAAATTTTCCAATCAGATTGGTCTACCTTGGACAAACATTAGTCTAACTCCTCCAATTTAGCGAGGACGTCTCCTGACTTCATAATCTTCAAATTTGATCCAAGTACGAAGAGCCAATTTCCCACTTCCCCTTATTTTTCTCAATTTCTTGGTTGCTTGTGCTAAACAGTAGCATGGAATCCCTTATAGAAAGGTTGTTTGTTCTGTGTTGTTCCTTTCTCCATGAAGAATATTATTGTCAAGGAACCAACAAGCGTATCGGTGTACTGATTCAAGAACATCAGTACACCTCTAAAAATAGCTTGATCATTCATTTTGCTATAAATAGTTGATTCCACCTCTACAAGAAACAAAGACCCTGCCTCGCACATCAGCTCGAACCTTGGCAAAATGTTTTTATCTTTCAGAGAGATGTGCAGCCATCTCTACTCGGCATCTGAAAATAATTTCACCTCTAAAGCCATTGTTGCTTTGTTCGATAAACTTCAACCTCTAATGACCTACCCCCACTGAAGATTGTCTTTGCCTCCTGTTGACCACTCTGTGTCAACTACCCTGTAGCAGTACACTTTTTCACAAAGGAATTCCATCATGTTCGAGCACTCAGATCATCCAGGATTCATCATCATCAGTTGTCAGTTTGTCAAAATTGTAAACCCATTCCGCAAGTTTGTAACGTAAATGATCTTAGTAAGGCCATAAATGTATGTAACAACCTAGGTACGCCTATTATTCTGGTGATGATTTCCAACCTAGGAAGTTTTTCATCTCACTGATTCATCTGTGTTTCTAACCACAGATGATCGACAGATTTTCTTCCCTACAGCCTCACCCTAAATCTAGGTTGGATTTAGTCGTCAAGATATTAGGTGAGTCCTAGTTTCTAATCGAGTCTTTGTAAAAGTGATTTGGGAATAATTTTAGCTAATTGGCTAGATTATTTTATTACAAATCACTTAATCTACTAGATCATATTTGAGTCGCAAAATTGGGTAACAAATTGAGGATCTATAACGAACGGGTGTTCCCCTTCGAGGGTTGAAATGTAATTATCTTATGTAAATAATATTTTAGCACTATGGCTAAAATATTAGAGGGTTATTAATCCCCTCATGTGTCAATTAATTAAATTTTCTGGCAAAAATAAATTAAAATCCTAAGTCAGAAATTTAATTAATTAGAGTCAATTAATGTCTTAGGAAAAACAAATTCTCTGAAAGGAAAAATTCATTGGTCCTAGAGAAATTAATTTTTGGAGGTCCCCAACCAAGGGAATATTGAAAATTTCAAGAAATTTTTGACCCTTGGGCCTTGGTGGTTAAGTCAAAGTCAATTTTTTTAAGAAATTAGCTCAAAATAATTAAGTTTGAGCTAATTAAAAATAAATTAAATAAGAAATTCGAAAATTCCTCAAAAATAAATATTTTCAAAGGTGGTGATTAAAAGATTATCAAATATATATCAATGACCAAGATTACTTTGACAGGGGGATCAAGCCAACTAATCGTTTGGATAATTTATTTATAAACTAGAAGTCATTTGCTTCACAAAGGATTGGATCATTGAATCGTGTACTGGCTCTAGAAGCTCTCTTGTAATTTTTCTAAAATAATAATAACGCAAAAGTCTTTCGGGTTTTCATTGATGGTGGTATTTCTCTCCCACTTCTTATGGTAATCCCGCTCCTAATGCTCTGCTAAATAATATTTTAGAAGTTGATTATAAACCCTCGTGGAATAGCTTATTGCACAGGTATTTTGCATAGTTTATTGGATCTATGATAGCATTTTAATGCAATTGAATTAGCAGGTATCTCTAATTCTTGAGGATTATATGGTCATTTTATGTCTCTATACATTTAACAACTAGATCTTGAGTGTGCAGAGATTTTTTATATCTGAAATCTTGAGAGTGAGGGGAAGTTCTCAGTGGGACCAGCCAACTCCCAAGGTACAAGAACTGAAGAGCCTTCCTAATTCAATCCCAAGACTTATCTAACGAATATTTTCTTGCAGGGTTTCTTGGCTAGTGCCTCATTTAAACTCATTTATCTTTTATATGTTGTGCGTATTGGATATATATGGCTAGGAAGAGCTTGTTTCTACTGATTTGGGAGCGGAATTGGACTCAAACTCAGATCCAGTAGATTTGTATTTTACTTGCATACATCTGAATATTTTTTGTAAAATAATTTTAAATTTCTAACCTCTGGGGTTTTGTTTTTTTTTTAGTTCTATTTTGTATATATTTGGAATTTGGGGTTTTCAAATTTTCTATTTTTTTGCAGATCTGAAGAAATACCAATGGTTTCAAAGGTTTCAACCTTTGTGAAATTTTAAGAGAAATTCTAGAGTTGGATCTAGGCCTAGGAAGGCAAGATCCACCCTCTACTACACCTCTAAAATCAACGCTCAACTTCTAGAATCAAGGATCAAATTTTTTGTGATCGATTGAAGGAAAATATACATATCTAGAGTGAAATTTAATTTTTTTGGCAAGGGTTTATGGTGAAAATTTATTTTCCAGGCCAAGGACAGCTCTCAAGCCTAGTCGTCTCCTCTGCTGCCCCTCATCTTCTTCCCATGTCTACCGCATTACTCTTTCAGGCTCTCTGTAGGCTGAATAGCCTCCTAAACTTGGCCACAGGGCCTTATTCCTCCTTGCCGCAACCTCCTTTCTCATTTTTAGCCCTCTGATCCATCTTTTTTTCTTGCGGCATTCACCTAGAGGCCTCCGCTGCCTTTTCTTCTGACTACCAAGAAGAGCAGATGAATTTCAAAATAAGCATGGGTAATAAAGCAAAATGCAATCCCATTGGGAGAGGTACCATAGTTTTTCAGACCGAGGCAGGAAATAGAATCTGAGCCACTAATGTGTTGCATGTGCCTGGTTTGGGGATGAACTTGCTCTCAGTGTCTCAAGCTTCAAAACCGAGGATATGACGTCTACTTTATTGGCAATAGATTCTACGTCAAGCACCCCAATTGGAAGAAGAAGGCACAGATTGGGGTAAGAAGCAACAAACTGTACAAACTACAGCTTGACTCTCCAATGGCACTGGTCGGCAACGCAGATGAAACAGACCTGGATAAGCTATGGCACAGAAGAATGGGGCATTTGCATCATGGGGCGTTGAGAACTCTCCAGAAGACTGTCACAGGTATTCCTAAACTGAGCACCAAACGAGATGATGTCTGCAAGGGGTGCGTATTGAGAAAATATGCCAAGGTAGCATATCAGAGAAGCAACAATAGGGCCAAGGGTGTATTGGATCTGATACACTCAGATATTTGTGGACCGATGTCCACTAGAGCTCTTAGCGGTGCCGAATATTTCGTCACCTTCATTGATGACCATTCCAAAAAAACCTGGATCTACTTCTTGAAGACCAAGGATGAACTCTTCAGTCGGTTCAAAGAGTTTAAGGCTCTAGTAGAAAATCTGACAGGGAAGCGAATCAAGGTGTTGCGATCAGATAATGGGGGTGAATACATAGATAAAGAGTTCACAGGATTCTACGCAAGGGAAGGCATCAAAAGAGAGTGGACAGCTCCCCACAATCTGGAGCAAAATGGTGTGGCAGAAAGGAAGAACCGAACTATCGTTGAAGCAACTAGAGCTATGTTGTATGACCAAGATATGCCCAAGTTCCTGTGGGCTGAAGCGTGTAATATAGCTGTCTACATTCAAAACAAGACTCCTCACACTGCACTAGGAAAGATCACACCAGAAATTTTCTTTACTGGCAGTGAGCCTGAAGTGAGTCACTATAGGATCTTCAGCAGTACAGCTCACTGTCATGTGCCCAGTGAGAAGAGGAAGAAGTTAGAAATGACTGTTGAAAAAGGGTATCTGGCAGGATACAGCAAGAATGCAAAGGCATAATGCATCTACATTCCTGAGAGTAGGAAATTTGTGGTGTGAAGGGATGTGAAGTTCATGGAGGAGAGGGCCTTCAGAAGATCCCATGAGTTGCCTTCTGCTACGCAATCTGACGAAGAGCCTCTGGTTCAGCACCAACAACCAGCAGCAGATAATTCAGTTGCCTCTCCAAGGCATGGGGATCTAAGGGATGTGTCTCCCGAGGATTTGCAAGAGGGAGAGTCGGCAAATCCACCCACTACCAGTGGGAGAACGAGCAAGGAACTTCGACAGATTCTGAAGGATGCAGAGGACTTTGTCGAAATCCCTTGAAATGAGAGGAGACAGCGTAAGCAATATGAGATATCAAGCCTTGGTTACTCAAGTCGGAGAACCTTCTAGTTTTCAGGAAGCAGCTCAGCACCAAGTGTGGGTTGATGCAATGGTGGAAGAGTATAATTCCATCATGACAAATGATGTCTAGGAAGTGGTCCCCAGACCTCAGAAGAGATCAGTGGTAGGATCCAAGTGGATCTACAAGACCAAGTACGTTGTAGATGGTAGCATCGAGAAATTTAAAGCCAGGTTTGTCGCTAAGGGGTATACTCAGAAGGAAGGAATTGACTATGAAGAAACCTTGGCCCTAGTAGCCAGGTACACCTCTATCAGATCTGTGATATCCCTTGTTGCGCAGATGGGATGGGAAATTCACCAGATGGACGTTAAGACGGCATTCTAGAACAGGGTGATAAAGGAAGAGGTGTATATAGAACAACCAGAGGGCTTTGAGACACATGATCAGAAAACTCAAGTGTGCGATTGAAGAAAGCGTTATATGGACTAAAGCAAGCTCCTAGAGCCTGGTATGGTCGAATTGACAACTACCTGCAGAAGATGGGATTCGTCAAGAGTGACGCAGATCCCAACCTCTATTATCTGAGAGTAGGGAGTGAGCCTTTATTATTGGTTTTATATGTAGATGATTTGTTCTTGACAGGATCATCAAGGCTCATCACAGACTGCAAGAAGAATTTGGCTGAAGAATTTAACATGAAGGATCTAGGACGAATGCACTATTTTCTAGGGTTGGAGGTTTGGCAGCAGAACGGGGAGATCTTCCTTGGTCATGGAAGATACACTACAAAGATTCTAAAGAGATTTCAGATGGAGGATTGTAAACCCATGACAATTCCAATGATCACCAACTAGAAGAAAATAGACACGTCCGAAGATTATGAGGTTGATCCTACGCTATATAGGCAGCTCATAGGGTCATTGATGTATTTGGTAAATACAAGGCCAGACATATGTTATGCTGTAAATACCCTCAGTCAGTTCATGGTGGAACCGAAGAGGGCAGATTGGGCAGCAACTAAGCATGTTCTCAGGTACCTTCAAGGAACAGTCTAGCTGGGATTGAAGTATACCTATAGCAATGATGTCAGGTTGAGTGGTTTCACCGACGCAGATTGGGCTAGAAGTTAAGTTGATTTGAAGAGTACCAATGGGTACTGTCTCAGTCTAGGATCAGGAATGACTTATTGGTGCAGCAAGAAACAAAAGTCCGTAGCATTGAGTTCAATAGAAGGAGAGTATATGGCGGCCAACACAGCTTCGTGCGAGGCCATATGGCTTTAAAAATTGCTAGTGAATCTACTCAAGAAGAAATTGGAAGCGATCAGCATCTTATGCAATAATGAAAGTTGCATCAAGCTCTCTGAAAATCCTGTGTTTCATGATAGGTCGAAACATATTGACATCAGGTGTCACTTCATCAGGGATTGTGTACAACATGGAGTTGTTCAGTTGCAGTACACACCAACAGGAGAACAAGTGGCAGACACCCTCACTAAGGCTCTAGGGAAGACAAAGTTCGTCAACTTCAGCGAGAAGATGGGGATGATGAAGAATCCCTTCCGGTAGCAGGAATGGATAGACTCAGTATTCAAAGGGAGTTGTAGTACAAATGCAGCAGTGACAGTGGCAGTGTCAAAGGCAGCAGTACAAGAGACAGCAACGCAGCATATGTGGGGGCAGGGTCGCGAGATCAGCGGTGCAGAGGGTGCTTCAAAACAGAGCAGCGTGCAGCAGGCATATTGTTGGAAAACATTCCTCGCTCAGAGGGAGTGTTGATTTTTGTAGCATCCGAAAGTGTTCCAAGTCTCAAACTTTGCATGGAGGCTTGGACAGCAGCATTCCAAATAACCCAGAAACAGTTTGTGGAAATTACACTCGGTTCATGACTTATTAAAATAATTAATTATTTTAATGAAGACCCTAAGTCTAAACTTAGGGAAATGAAATAATTAAAGGGTATTAATAAGTCAGAGTGTGAATCTTCTAGAAAACATGGATCACGTCAAGTTTTATCTTAGCCATCGATTAATCTTTTAATTTGGGCTATTGGTTCTCCAACAGGAAGATTATAAAAGAAGCCTTCAGGGTCATTTGGAAATCAAGTGGGGCATACACTCAGTACCCGAAGGAGATCGATTATGAAGTAAGAGAATTCGATTTCAAAGGGAGAGTTGCAAGGTGAGGAGTTTGCATAAGCAAAAGGAGGAGGGAGTCAGTAGTGAACGAGATCAGGGATGGAGGCCAGCAGTGGGTCACTAGAGGCAGCGTGAGGTTGCAGCACAGAGAACCCACGCAGACTCACGCACTCCAGTGTAGGGACTGCGCAGTGAATCACGTAAACAGACAGAGGAGCTTGTAGGGGCTGAGCAGGGTGTCAAATAATTGTCCGAGGGAGCCGGAAATTCGATCTCAGGTGTTTCAGAATTTATTTGTCGTTATATTCCCTGTAAAGATATCATTTGTTGAAGAATTAATAAAAACCTCATCTGCTGCACTGGTTTTCCTGCATTGGGTTTTTCCGAGGACAATTGTCCAAAAATCACTGTGTTTTGTGATTGATTCTTGTGCTTATGTTCCACTTCCCTACTATTTATTTCTCTGCATATATATTTGTGAATGTTGCAGTAGTATTTATTTCGATATTTGCTAGAAGATTTCTGAATAATAACTTATTGAAATAATAAGTAGGAGAGATAAATCTATCACTGCAACTTAATAGTTTTCAGTTTGAAAATTTCACACTCTGGTGCAAAGAGACCAAGGACTCCCACACCTGATATGCATACCTCATCCTTGAAAAATGAGGGAGTAAATGGTCATTGATGGCATCTAGAAGGATCTTCTTTGCCTTCACGTTCGTCTTGTTGAACTCCACCAACTGCGTTGGATCAGTGGGTGCTAGCACAATTGCTTCAACAACATCCCATGCTACCACTTCCTCCAGTAAAAGCATGATCCTCTCCTTCCATGGGCCAAAATTTTCAGCCCCCATCAATCTGTCATTTACTCACAACCTAGTAGCCATGACTCATCAACCAACAAAATGAAGCAAATCTGAAAGCTAGAACCTTCCTCCATCCAAACTGCTGAAGTCTTTGGGTTTCTAGCAAAGTTTCAAAGGTATCGGTTCACTGTTTGAACACTGAAAGTGTTTGCTGCCCTCTTTACCAGCTGACTGAAAATGAAGATTTAAGCTCCAACTTGGCTCGAACTTGCTCTGATACCATATAGAAAAATTATGATCTGTGCCCTTAACCAAGTTTAGAAGTTTGCATGTGTTTGTTTAAACCCAACCCACATGTTTTGTCATGTTGATATAAATTTCAGTATGCATTTATTGTAAACATTCAAAGAGTACTTCTACAATTTTTCACTTTCGTATCAGCTGAAAATTAACATATAATTTTGGCAAGCCTTCACACATGTGAGACACTTATTTTTGGTCAAGGTGACCTCGGAAGAACCCCACAGCCTTTTGGGGAAAACAGATCTTCAAAGGAGGATTTTGTTGCTTGAGAAAATTAGTCTAAGCACACAAAATTTTCAGTACTTATCTCCCTTAGGAACTGAAACATTAAATGCAAATCTGGAAAATTGGGCCAGTGATATTTTACAGATTTTCAAAATTTTACATGCCCAGAAATTTTTTGCACTTTATAACAGCTCAACTCCTCGATTTTTGTGCCAAGACAGCCTCAAATTCTGCGTTGAAGATGCCTCAAAATTTGTGCTTGAAGGTAATTGTTGTGCCTCAAAATATGTGCCTGACAGTGCCTCGATTTATGCATTGCCCTAACAGTTGCCCCGAAATTCGTGCCTCGAATTTTGGGACAAACAACAGTTGAATCTACTTGAATTTCATGCCCAGAATCCCTCGAAATTCATGTTGGTTTTTCCTCAAAAATCGTGAAGCCTTCTCGAAATTCAAGCCTCTCTACCTCGAATTTCGTGCCTCTTATGGCTACCTTCCTCCTCAATTTTTATGTTGGTGTAGTTGCCTCCCTCCCCTTGGAATTCGAGCCTCATCTCTCTGCTGCAAATTCTCCTTGAAGTTTTTCTCTCCTCGTCTCCTCATGCTCTCTCATTTGTGAAGTGAGGAATGAATCTCCCTTTTTCCCTTTTTGTCTCCTTGGAAAAGATTGAATCCCTAAACCTAGGGTTCAAAGGTTGAGATTTAATCTCCAAATATCAAGATGTGTGGTAGAGATCACTTTTCCCGAATGACCCCCCTCATACATTGGCCCCATCACTTAAAAGTCTCCTAGTACCTTTTTCATGTTGTGTACTTTTGTCGCCCAAGTTGTACAGGCACCGCGACAACTGCTTAAGGTGGCAGTTGTCACTCTGATCCCCATCCACTCTGTTCTAATTGTCTCCCAACAACAAGCTATGGGGGGTAGTCCCTATGGAATGAGGTGAAGGAACCAACTTGTTTGGGAGACACGGATGAGTGGCCTAGCTACTTGGTTAAATATAGCAAGATTAATGAATGGAATAGATTTCTTAAGTATGAAACTAGTGCCTTATGAAGTCACAATTCTTACTTAATGTAAATTGTCAAGTAACCGGATGGACACCCACTACTCGGATAATTGACTAACTTATATGATGTGCAAACCCTAGAATCTATGTGTGATGCAATGATCTTGGTTACTTTTAATTATATTGACACAGCCTTAGCTGCGTTTACCCAAAATTACGCATTAAAAATGTGTGTCTCATTTATACCCAAAATGATCCCTTTCCAAGTTTAATGAAACCCTTTTCTTTTATCGAAGTTTAAATTCCATTCACATCTCTTTATTCTAAAGCAATTCCCGTTATCACAATTATACACTATATAATATTTCTGCTGGTATGATAATATTCAAATTACGTTTTCGACTTTGATTTAATCAAATTGTGACTTACCGCATTTATAAGTCGAAATCAAAGCTTCCGTCTTTAATTTAAAACCCAAGTGCCAATCATATATTAATCTTTATCGGCGATCTGTATGCTTCCATCGATCCAACAAATATCGCATTTTAAACTGCTTGCTATTTAACGTTTTAAAACTATGCGAAATACGCAGTTTTGACTTGCGACGTGTCACCTCCTAAACACTATCGCACTCTTCAGTTAATTAACACTTACCATTTTGGATGCATGCGAAAACCACTTACTGATTTGTAAAATTGTTTTCGTTCCTTTGCACCATAAATTCACGGATTGCTAGTTTCTACCTTCGTTCGACTTACAGTCTTTTCCATTTTAGATAAGCATCGGGATACCTGTGCCAAAGAAACCTTACTCATAAAACAAATCGGTCCATATGAATAACGCATCACTCATTCATAAGATGAGATGCCTTTCATTTTCAGGAACTAAAACTGGAGGTAACAGTGAAGAATTTGTAACACCGTCACTATTTGAAGAGTTTTCTTTCGGGCAATTTGGAGTGTGGACAAAATCCTTAAATCGATTATGTGCTCTCCATTACTAAGTGATTTGCATTGTTGATTCAGTGGTTTGAGAATTCCGGTTGCGGCTTCTTCTCGGTATATACACAGAAATATTTTCGAAATCAAGAAAACAGCTCCAGGGATTTGCAATTAGCTTCAATTCAAAAGTTTTCTCTTCACGCCTACCAGGAATAAGGCACTAAGAGAATTCTAATAAGGCCTCTCATCAATTGTGACGTGCACAAGATCTACCCTTGCATGTCCATAGTGCCACCTTATGCAATTAGACACCCATTGTCTGGGTGTAGAGAATTTTGACATTTTAGCTGTCATTCAGTGAGGTATGTTTGTTCTTTACACTCCCATCCTTCTCATCTTCAAAAACACAACGACGGAAATCCTCGACCATCAAAGGAAGACCCTTACTTAAAGACACTTTCTAAAACACAGATTTCAATCATTTCAAACTCGAATTACACAGAGCTTATATGAAACAGGTCATTACTTGATGTTATATGTCATTTGGCCTCTCTCTCTTCTTCATATCTGCACATAAATCTTACGATTTAATTTTTCCCAATTTCAACTACACATATATATCATGCCAATTCTAATTCAACACATGAAATTATGAGTTTAATTTCTCAATGCATTCTTATTAACTCAGAAATCAAGTCACAATGTATATAACCAAATATTTACACCGTTTCTCTGCTCTGGCCTGATTTTCTAATTAATGGCCTTTCCTCAAATTTTCCTGTAGGCTTACAACAACAAATTCTATCTGTCTAAAACCTGAATCTCTCTCTTTATGCTTTGAGGATTATCATTTTATACAAATGGTTCTTAAACCAATTCTGGCTTCAAATCCTTTATCTTCTCAACAAAATCTTGAATATCCTCTAAGTCCTAAAATCTCTCTTTTATCCCTAAGGATCCTCTCTAATCCCATAAACTTATGAACCCAATTCTTAATTTAAGATTTACAATTAATTCTCAAATCTTTCATTCCCCATGGAATCTCAACTATCCTAATTCTCTCATGTTCTCCAGCATTCGAGAACATTTACAAAATGCCTCACAATATTTAATTAATTCCTATTATAAATGTCACTCAAAAACATTAATAATTACATAAGAAACTAATCTTCTTTGAAAACACAAGACCCCTAAATCTATTAAAATACAAAGAATTTTCTGAGCCTAATGCTCCTGCATCATATATGCCTAGTCTAAGTAGAACCTCTCCCTTAACTATTTTGAGAAACAATCTTCAAAGTAGGTTGTGGGATGAAAGCCAACGGGAAGCAGGCAATGGCCTAATTAACGATACCTCCCCTTGTGTTCCAACCACCCATTGCCTCTGGCGCTACAGACACTGTGGCTCCGACGACTGCAAGGTCATTGTGTTAACCACTAAGAAGGGTTGAATCCCTCAAGCTCATCAGAAAAGGGTTTCCCTAGGAGCCTATCAACTTCGCTTATGCTAGGAGGTAAGTTTTTAATGCGAGCTAGATCCTAGAATGCTTATGCAACGATGACGAGTGAGATCACTTGAGTTAAGATTGTGTAAGTGTTTAAGTACTTAAGTTATGATTACTATTTATGACAATAGTACTTAACAACAATTAGAAAGACAATCTTAAAACAAGACAAGTGCTTAAGGATACAAGTGTCAATATTCAACAATTTTCCACAAGATGTTTAGAACAGATCTCTAATTCAGCAATGGTTACTTGAGACTACTTAAGATATGCCAATGACCAATATTGAGATGATAATCAACGAAACTTCAGGTGCCAAGTGCTTAATCAATATAATAAAGCCTCTTACACAAATTATCCAATGATTTTTTAAACAATACCTCAATTACATGTCAAACACAATAATGTCAATGCTCAAACAACTGAGACCACAAATGAGATTACCGATCAAAGACTTAGATGCTAAGTGTGTTAAGTGTCAAGTTGATGAATGCTCAAGACAAGTGTTAGATTCCAAAATCAACAATAACATTTCAGAAATTTCAGCACCTATTAGATATGATGTCAGCAGTAGTGACATCACTTTAACATGAAAATTGTCAAACTTATGACGTAGATAATTTCCCAATGTTCATCCAATGTAAATTCACTAGGCTAGATCCTAGATGCCCAAGTGGCCAACACTTGGGAAAATTTTAATTTTGCAATTTTGAGCTATTTTGACCAATTTGTATGTGATTTTAGAGCCTAAGTATCACTGTTATGATTGTTGTAATAAAATAGAAGCAAAATGAGGGTTTAGAGAGAAAACTCTAGGTCCAAGGGCTTGAAGATGAACTTGCCCAAGTTGCCCAAAATTTCTCCAAAAATCTTGCACTTGAAAACACAAGTTTTTCAGCAATTTTCTCCTACAAAACTACCAAGGAATCAGTCATGAAAATTTCAGAGATGGAACTCGGGCAAAATAGGCCAAGGAGGGACAACACTAGACCGAATAAGGCTAGCGTTGAGGGAAAATGAGGGTAGGAAGACAGATCTTTGTCAAAATAATCTCAATCGTTGAAAAATACTTGATCATTTTTAATCTTAGTTGTTGATTTTTTATTTTTGAGGAATTTTTGAATTTATCATTTAATTCAATTTTTATTAGCTCAAAATTAATTATTTTGAGCTAGTTTCCTTAAAATTGACTTTGACTTAACCAAGAAGGTCCAAGGGTCCAAATTTTCTTCAAATATACAATATTCCCTTGGTGGAAAACCTTCAAAAAATAATTCTTTTAAGACCCACTAATTTTTCCACCTGGTGAATTAATTTTCCTACGACTATTTAATTTGACTCTAATTAATTAATTTTCTGGCTTAGGATTTAATTTTATGTTGCTAGAAAAAATAATCAATTGACACATGAGGGAATTTCATGATTTTTCCACATTCCAATATTTTAATCATGGTGTCTAAGCATGAGGGACAATGCATTAAAATATTTTTTACATAAGATTTACAACATGAACCCTCAAAGAGGGATTACCCATTCGGCTTAGACCCTCACAAGACATATCCAATCTGCGACACAATATGATCTAGTAGACCAAGTGATTTGTAATAAAATAATTTAGCCAACTAACTTAAATTATTCCCAAATCACTTTTACATAGGACTCGACTAGAAAACTAGGACTCACCTAAGACTTTGACGGAGAATTGCACCCTAGATTTGAGGTCAGGCTAGAGGGAAAAACTTTGTCGACCATCCTTGTTTAGAAACACAAATGAGTCAGTGAGACGAAAAACCTCCTAGGATGAAACTTTATGTCAAAATAATAGGCTTACCTAGGCTGTTACATACATTTCAGGGTCTTACTAGCATCATTTACATTGCATAACTTGCAGAATGGGTTTACAATGACATATAGATTGTTGACAAATGATCTGATCTTGTTGAAAAAGTTGACACTTCCGCTTCCTTGAAACTTTGACAAATATTGTGCAACATCTGGCTTCATATGGGGACACGTTGCTTCCATGAAGTAACGTGAGAACCCCAGAATCTTGCATCCAAGAAAACTGAAGTCCATCAAATAGATATCCATTCAACATCAAAATCATCACGCATATATAGAAAAATATCGCTGGAATAGAAAAATCTACTCCAATAAACATGAAATATAAAAGACATAATATAAATGCGGAAAGTAAAACTATTTAATGATATGAAATAAAAGGGAGTAGGGTGAGAGATACTATACAAAATGATGGCCTATGGCATCAAATGTCATCGATGAGGCACAATCTCGAGCATCTATCCACTGACTGTAAATCAATGAGTTGCTTCTCAGATGCCCCTTGTTGAAACTTAACCCTTTTTGGTCGGTGCAACTACTCATCATAATGTTGCATGTCTCTGTTAAACTGGAATCTGCTTCTCTTTCTGCTAGGAGGGGATGGGCAGTGGAATGAATAAAAGTGACAGACTGGCTGAACAAACTCTGATTCAAAAGAGGCGGGCGCTCCTGTGGAACAACCTATTCATCGTTTTCCAATCTCTTTGGGACTTCCACATGATACCTTCTCTCCACTTCTCTGTACAATCTAGCCATACCACCTGTTGTTGTTGGAATAGTGGTGTAAGATAGATCCATCTGAATAGAACCACCCAAGCCAGCTGCAAACTTTCTAGAAAGAAACATTTGCCACACATTTGTCACATAAATCACTGTTACGTCCATGGTGATGATAATGTATGGATAATCAGTTAAGGCGCCCTATAGATCTTTAACTACACCAAGGAATTCGACTTTTCTAGAATCGATTAAACAAATTTTATGATAAGGGCTAGAAATTCTTAAGTTTAATTGTTCCATAACTTTCTTAGTTATAACATTCATAGATGCACCAGTCTCAAGCATAGAATTATGAAGCAAATAATCATTTGTATCTAATGTCAAGAAGAAAAGTTGGTGGTCTACATTAGTCATATAGTAGTTCAAGTCCTTTAATACAATTTCTTCATCTCTAGGTTGAGTATCAGATCTTTCTTGTTGAGAAATGCCTAAGGCTTTAAAGAATGAGGCCCTTTGTGACGGAATCTTTAGCAATCCTAAGATCGGAACTGATGTCTTGATGTGACTCTGATCCTTACTTCTCCTTGTGTAACCTTTACTCTTTGCAAGCTCAAGAATCTTATCTTGAGATGGCTTTTCACCATATGCCTGACTAATGGGATCATTTTCTTCATTGAAAGTATTGATGTCAAAAGCTGAATATATCATGTCGGCACATCGACTCTCGTTAGAGCTATCTTGATTTCCTTTATTATCCTGCTAATTCCTACCTTCCTCTAAGATCCTTGTAGCAAAGGCACACGTACTCTCCTCATAAAAGCTCTTACAAGGTCTTCAGAACGCAACATGTGTGATAATTTCAAATCTGAAATAACACTGCAGTGATAGATTTATTTCACCTACTTATTATTGTAATAAGTTATTTACGAATTTCTTTCAGTAAATTCTGAAATAAATACAACTGCAGTAATCACTTAACCAGAACCAGAGAATAGAACATAACACATATAACACAATAGAAACAATCACATGTACACAGTTATTTTTGGACAATTGTCCCCGGAAAAACCCAATGCGGGAAAACCATTGCAGCAAATGAGGGTTTGTATTATTCTTCAGCAATGAAAATCTTTTACAAGAAATAAACGAGCAGATATCTTAAGAATACACCTGAGATAATTCTTTGAATCCTCTTGGAGAATTTCTGACACTCAGAAGACACCCTAGCTCGCTCTACGACACTCTGTGTGATCCTCTGCGTAGTCCCTACGCTGCACTGCATCACTCTGTGTGGGCACTCAGTGCAACTGCTCAGCGCTATTCTCTATGGCGCTCTGCGTCCTCCTCTTGCAGATCAGGAATCCTATGAGCTGCCTATACAAGGTGTTTAGTGTTGTCCTCTGTGGCTTTGAACTTCTCTACGCTGCCATCTGCAGCATACTTGATCTTATAGATCCACCTTGATCCTACAACCGATTTGTTCCGAGGTCTAGGGACTACTTCCCACACATCGTTTGTCACGACGGAGTTGCACTCCTCCATCATAGCATCTACGCACACCTGATGTTGAGCTGCCTCTCGAAACCTAGAAGGTTCTCCGACCTATGCTACCAGTGCCTGCTACCTATCAGGTTGCCTACGTACCCTCTTTTCATATCTAGGGGCTCCAATAAATTCCTCTACATCCCTCAGAGTCTGTTAGAGTTCTCGGGTCGTCCTTCCACTGGTGGTGGGTGGACTTACCTACTCTCCAGCTTTCTTTTCTTCGAAAGAACTTTCCTCAGAATCCTTGTGCCGCGGAGAGGCACTAGAGCCATCCTTTGTAGGTCATTGTCGTTGTGCTAGAGGATCCTCCTCAGACTGCATATCTGTAGCCATTTCCCGAGATCTCCTTAAGGCTCTCTCCTCCATGAATTTCACGTCCCGCCTTACTACGATCTTCTTGCTCTCAAGAATATAGATGTGATATGCTTTCGCATTTTCACTATATCCCACAAGGTAACCTTTCTCCGCAATCTGATCTAATTTCTTCCTCTTCTCATCGGATACGTGGCAGTACGCTATACTGCCAAATATCCTGAAGTGGCTCACCTCAGGCTTACTGCCAGTGAACACACTCCTAAGAGTCATTTTTCCCAATGCTCTATGAGGCACCCTGTTCAGCACATACACTGATGTATTGCAAGCTTCTGCCCACAAAAATTTGGGCATGTCTTCATCATACAACATCACCCTCGCAACTTCCACAATGGTCCTATTCTTCCTTTCTGCAACTCCATTCTGCTCTAGATTGTATGAAGTTGTCCATTCTCTCTTAACGCCTTCCTTTGCGCAGAATCTTGTGAAGTATTTATCAATATATTCTCCACGATTATCTAATAGCAATTTCTTGATCCGCTTTCTGGTTAATTTTTCTACCAAAGCCTTGAACTCTTTGAATCGCTCAAAGACTTCATCTTTGGTCTTGAGAAAGTAGATCCACGTCTTCTGGGAATGGTCATCAATAAAGGTGACAAAATACTTTGGACCACTATGAGCATTCGTGGACATTGTTCCGCAGATATCTGAGTGTATCAAATCCAACACACTCTTGGCCCTACTGTTGCTTCTTGGAAATGATGCCTTGGTATACTTCCCTAGTACGCACCCCCTGCAGACATCGTCTTTCCTTGTGCTAAGTTATGGAGCTCCCATGACAGTCTTTTTGAGGATCTTCAAGACTCCATGATGTAAATGCCCCATTCTTTTGTGCCATAACTCATTCAAATCCCTTTCATCCGTACTGCTTATTAGTGCCATTGAAGATTCGAGTTGTAACTTATACAGTTAATGGCTCCTTACTCCAATTTGTGCCTTCCTTTTCCAACTAGGGTGTTTGTCATAAACCTTATTTCCAATAAATTATACATCATAACCCTTGTTCTGAAGTTGAGACAACGAGAGCAAGTTCATCCCCAATCCCGGTACATGCAGTACATTTGTGGCCCAAAGCTTGTTACCAGCTTCTGTTTGAAATATTATGGTTCCTCTTCCAATGGGGGTACACTTGGTCTTGTTTCCCATCGTGATCTGAAAATTCATTTGCTCTTCCTTGTAGCTCGAGAAGCATTCTCTAACTCTCATCATGTGAGCAGATGCTCCACTATCAATATACCAGACCCCTGGAGAGGTCATGCTTGACACACAAGCGAAATCCTCTTCTAATCTAGATGCCAGAACTGAAATGTCATGATCTCTTTGTTTCTCCATGCGTTCAGGAGGATTGCGTGAACCCTACTGAGTTGCTGCTACATCGATGTCAAATATTAGTTCCATTGTAGAACCTCCTCTTCTATCTTTTGCCTTTAGGTCTGATACCCATGTGAAATTTTCAATCTGAAATACTACTACAGTGATTGACTTATTTGGCCTACTTATTTATGATAAGTTATTTACAGATGCTTCAATAAATTCTAAAATAAATACAACTGCAGCATTCACTTAATCAAAAGAAAAACAAATAGAGCACATATAACACAATAGACACAATCACATGAACACAGTTATTTTTGGACAATTGTCCCCGGAAAAACCTAATGTGGGAAAACCGGTGCAGCAAATGAGGGTTTATATTATTCTTCAGCAGCGGCAAAATCTTTTACAAAAAATATGACGAGCAGATGTCTGGCATATACCTGAGATAATTTTTTCGAACACTTCAGAAGAATTTCCGACACACTGGAGGAACCCTTCCTCCCTCTACGTCACTCTGTGTGGCCTTCTGCACAGTCACTGCGCTGGACTGCATCACTCTGCGTGGAGGGCCAGTGTTGCTGCTCCCTCTGCGTCCTCCTTCTGCCTTCTTCTCGCTCTATTGAATTCCCCTTCCTCCTTCTGCATCTGCAACCCCGTCTCTACAACCTCACCCTCTAAAATCGAATTCTCTTACTTGAGAATCGATTTCTTTCGGGTACTGAGAGTGTGCCCAGCTTACTTTCCAAATGACCCTCAAGCCTTCTCTTATAGTCTTCTCGGTGGTGAATCAATGGCCCGAATTAGATCTCTAATCAATGGCTCAGATTAAAAAATGACTTGATCTTCATTTTCTAGAAGATTCACACTCTGCTTTATTAATACCCCTTAATTACTTAATTTCCCTAAGCTTGGATTTAGGGATCACTTTAAAATAATTAATTAATTTAATAAAGCATGATCCGAATGGAATTTCCACAAACAATTTATGGGTTCTCTGGAATACTGATCTCCAAGCCTCTTCCCAAAATATGAGACTTGGAACACTTTCCAATGCTACAAAATCAACAATATACGCCAGTGTTGATAATATCGATATCGGCAAAATATCGGCGAGGGTCCAGAAAACATCTTATTAGCAATATCGGCAAGCATAAAAAATGCATAATATATTCATTTTTTTCAAATTTTTAAACATATAAAACAATAACAACATGAAATAAACACATTTCAACATAAATATGAAGAAAGCACATATATATATGATGTAGTGGATGTAAAATAAAAATGATATATCTAGGGCAATACCAAATCCTGTCGATCCCTAATAATTGTCCAATCAAGGACTCAAATGTGGAGAAACAATACAAAATAACATCACATATATAAAAGTATCTCATCACCATTAGTTATATGTAGCAAAGTTGCAAAACAAATAAAACTAGAAACTATCTATCTGAGATCAGGATTCAGTTCCCTCTCCCTAGCGGCTATCTTTCTATCTTTTTCAGCAATTGTTTCGAGAGCTTTTTGTATAATTTCCGCACTAGAAACTGTACAAAGTATAACATCATGTCCAGGGAGTCTAGCCAGATGGTATTTCAATCATGTAACCCCTCCTGCCATCTTGGTCCCACACAATTTGCATTATAGATGTGCATAATTTGTCCCACCATCAAGCTCCCCATACTCCCAAAATGGGTCCAAGGATTTTGGCATATTTGCATTGAATTAATTCAAATTTCACACCTAAGGCACCAAAAACACAAATAATTGGCATTAAACACACATACACAAAAAATGGCAATAAGAGGGTGCATAAGAAAGTAAAAAACAAAAATGAAGCTTGCTATCCAAATATGGAGAAAACCCTTGCAATGGCTCATGGGCATGAAAATCATAGCAAATGGAAAAAAAACAAAGAAACAAAATCTTGGTAGGCAAAGAGGCAAGCAAGCATAACCCTAAATCTATGAAAAAAATCATTAACATAGGGGTTTTTAAGAACATACCTATTAATGGAAGAAATGAAGTTTCTCTCACTGTTCTTCAATCTTTGATCAACAAAAAATTATGAGTTGATAGTGATAAAGGCTCTTTGATCCTCAATCCCTCCTTGAAAACCACCACAAAGCTCTTCCCCTTCCTTCTCCAAGCCTCACAGACGAAAATGACAAAAAAAAGAAAAAATTCCCTTTTCTAGCCACGGCCCAAGAGTGCCCGGCGATATTTACCATCATCGCGCAATATTTTCCCGAAATATCGGTGATATTTTCCCGAAATATCGGCGATATTTTTGGAAATATCTGCGATATTTTTGGAAATATCGCAATATTTTCTAGGCGATATTTCGGTTCGCCAAAAATATCGCAATATTTCCGAATATCGCCGATATTTCGACGATATTATCAACAGTTGACTCTGCGCTGCCTCTTCTCATTTCTAGGAGCTCCAACAAACTCCTTTGCATCCCTCAAAGTTTGTTGTAGTTCTCAGCTCGTCCTTCCAGTGGTGGGTGGATTTACCTACTCTCCTTCTTGCACTTCCTTAGGAAAGATATCCTTCGGATCCTTGTGCCTTAGAGAGGCACTAGATCTATCTTCCGCAGGTCGTTGTGGTTGGACCAACAGATCCTCCTCAGACTGCGTAGCTGAAGACATTTCTCGGGATTCCTTGAAGGCTCTTTCCTTCGTGAACTTCATGTCCTGTCTCACTACTATCTTCCTACTCTCGGGAATATAGATACGGTGAGCATTTGCATTCTCGCTATATCCCACCAGATATCCTTTCTCTGCAGTCTGATCCAATTACCTCCTCTTCTCATCGGGTACATGGCAATACGTTATATTGTCAAATATTCTAAAGTGACTCACTTCAGGCTTGCTGCTAGTGAACACGCTTTGAAGAGTAACCTTACCCAATGAGTTATGAGGAACCCTGTTCTGCACATACACGATTGTATTACAAGCCTCAGCCCATAGGAATTTCGGCATGTCTTGATCATATAGCATTGCCCTTGCAGCTTCGACAATAGTCCTATTTTTCCTTTCTGACTCGATTTTTCTCTTGATTATACAAAGCGGTCCATTCTCTCTTTATGCCTTCCCTTGCGCAGAACCTTGTGAAATCCTTGTCAATGTACTCTCTGTTGAGATTTTGTGTATTTAGGTAGCATCAGATGTGCTCTAGCCCTGAAACTTTGTGGAGGGGCTAAGAAACACATACCTCCAAAACCCAGAAAGCGTTGGAGAAATTTCATCTTATGTGTGAGATATTAAAATAATTAATTTTTTTAATAAGGACCCTAAGTCTAAACTTAGGGAATTAGAAAAATTAAGGTGAATTAATTAATCACATGTGATGAAATGTTCTAAGTGACACGGATCAAGCAGTCTTTTAATCTTAGCCGTCGATAAGAGATTAAATCACGACTATTGATGTGTTCAACGAAAAGGTATAAGAGAAAGGCGTGAGGGTCAGTTGGAGACACACACATGGAGGCAGAGCTGAGAAACTGAGCTGGAATTCTACGGCAGGGTTTGCTAAGAATTTCCGAAAGAGATTTCTGCAGCAAGGGGTAGTATTGGCTGAGGGGATGATCTGGCCCTGGAGCCAAGAGACAGCAAGAGGCAAAGGAGCAGCTTTCAGGGTCAGCGCAGAGGAGCAAGGGCAGCAACAGCAGCAGTTACGCAGCAGTTGCGCAGCGCAACTTCAGCCGCTACGCAGGTGCTACGCATGCCCAGGAGGGGCATGCGTTGTAGCTTCAGAGGGCTTCCAGAGTCACGCAAAGGCCTCCAAAGGCAGCGTAAGGAGTGTGTCACCCACTCTGGGGTTACCCAGTCCCCTTCTAAGCAGCACAAGGGCACGTAGAGCCTAGCAGGGCTGACGCTGGGGCTTCAGGGGCAGCGTTGGGGTTTCTAAGGCCATAATCAGGCTGAGTCTTGTAAATCTTGTTTGAGGGTGTGGATCAATCAGAGATTTGGTCTCAGAACAACAGGTTAGTTGCAGATCTACTATTTTCTTTGTCGGCTCAAATAGTTGGGTACCCAGATTTGTTGTACTCGGAATCTACTTAATAATAATAAACCCTCATATCTGCTGCACCAGTTTTCCCGCATTGGGTTTTCCTGGGGACTATGGTCCGAAAAATCTGTGTCACTTTGTTTGAATGAGCATAATATTCAGTAATTGATTTGTATGTGTGTAGGTTGTTAGTTGTGTTTACTTCGGTATTTTCTGAATATTTTCTAAAAATAACTTGTATATCTTAATCACAAGTAGGAGAAGTAAACCATGATACTATAGTAGGATTTCTGCATTAATGTATTCATGAATTTTCACATGGTATCAGAGCGGTAGCAGATCAAGTTGAATCTCCAGCGAATCAGCTGAAGAATATTTTTCTGCAGGATAACAATAGAAGCAGTAGAGATCCGAAAAGGGCAGCTTGACAATAGGAGGATGCAGACCCAGAGAGGGGTAGCTCTGCAACTACAGAAGGCCATCAGGCTTACGCAGGGCCTTCCCAAGCCAGCGTAAGGACTGCGTCACCCAGTCTGGGGTTACGCAGTCCACTTCTAAGCAGCGTTGAGGCTACGTTGGGCCAATCTGTGAGACGCAGTCCAGTTATTCTTCCTGTTGCAAAGAAGTTTTGCCAAGATTTGGAAGCAGTGCTTCAGATCTTCAGCAATGCTAGTGTGGTGGAGATTCTGCCAGTGCAGAATTGTGCCTAGCTAAGTCAAACAAGAGTGGGAGGAAGACAGTCACTGAGCAAATCTGAGCCAAACAGATCTAAGATCCAATCAGGAGGATTGGAGAGAATTTTGTGATTGTTTTTGGTTGAAGATTTCCAAGAGGGAAATCAGTTTTAAGAAGAAGCAGCTACTAGAGGGTTTCTAGTCACCAAGAAACCCAGATCCAACATTTCTATATTATCACAGAAAGAGGGAGAAGAGTATTGTTTTCTGTCAGATTTGAGCTAGATGGCTTCTCATGGACTCAGAGATCAGGACAGGTTGGACGGTGTGTCCAACTTCGTCATCTGGAGGACCAGGATTCTATAAGTCTTGGATGAGTACGGCATCAAGAACCATCAGGGAGAATGTCCTAGCTGAGCCTGCAGATCCTGATCCTCTAAAGAAATTTAATGAAAATCAAGCGCGCGAAAAGCGTTTGATTATGGACATGGTAAAGGATCATCTCGTGCCACACATTGCCGGAAAGAAGACGGCAAATGAGATGTGGACCGCTTTGGAATTCATGTATTAAGGAAGCTCCGTTCAACGGAAAATGCTTCTATAGAATCAGATGAGGTTGTTAAAGATGCAGAGCGGTGAGGGGATAGATCCCTTCCTTTTCCGCCTTCAGACAATCCGAGATCAACTGATTGCCATGGGTGCAACTCTGGATGAAGGACTCTTAGTAAGGACTGCCCTGCATGCAGTCACCGAGGAATGGGAAACATTTGTCCAGAGCATATTGGGCAGACCAGCATTACCATCCTGGGCAGACATGTGAGCAATCCTCCACCAAGAAGAGATTAGGACGATCACCAAGAGGCAGAATATCAGTGGCGGAACAGTCAGAGTGAAGAAAGAAGAGGAAGATGATGTAGCCCTTACATCAAAGGAACGAAAGCAACAAGGGAAGAAGAAGAGGGACCTTTCCAAGGTCCGATCCTGTAACTGTGGCGAATTTGGACACTTCGCCAGCACTTGTCCTAAGAAGGAGGACAAAGGAGCTTCTGATTCCAAGGCTGCAACAGCAAAGGATGACGGTTCAAAAGATGACGTAGTCATGCGTGCTCATGAGCCACGTAAATGGGGTGACATGGATCTGTAGAGTAGCTACAGATCAAGATGGCGGGATCCTTGAGTCAGCCATACCCTTGGATCACATACAAGCTATAAGAGCCTTAAGATGGTAGAGGGACAGGTCGGGAGATGGTTGAAGAAAGTCACAGTGGAGCAGAGGGCGGTGCTGAAGAACTATAGATGGAGCAACGTAATGCAAAGGCAGCCGTAGCGTAGAGACAGCAGCGCAGAGAAGCAGTGCTTACGTAGTGCAGAGTTGTAGCAAAGAAGCAGCTTCAGGAGGACAACGTAAAGCAACAACCAAGGGAGCTTCAGTGATGGGATGCAGCCTGACTTGTCTGTCAACGATTGGGCAGACGTCTTTTAGTTGCTTACTACTCGGCAACTGAGTTGTAGTGTAGCAGTTAGCAGTGGCAGTGCTATGGGCAGCATGATGCAGCAATTTGAGAGGGAGTTGCAGTATAGATGTGGCAGTGTCAGTTGCAGTGCCATGGGCAGCAATACAGAGCGTAGCAGTGCAGTGGATGGAGGGCAGCAGGCCAAGCATCAGCAACACAGAGACCAATGCCAAGATCTTGTGATACATGGTGTGATGTATTGCTAGAGCACACTCCGTGCTAATACAAGTCCCCTGATACAATGTGGTCAAAGAAGTCCACATCTCATGCGTTGTGTCCTTTTCAGCAATGTGTGGGACAAAATGATCCTTGACTCCGTCCATGATCAAGCGCTTAGCCTTCGCTTGAGCTTCCTCATACTTCTTCAATGGATCAGTGTCAACAGGAACAGCAACCACGCTCTCGGCGAGATGCTTGATATGATGTTCATCTAGAACTGATAGGATTTTGGCCTTCCAGATGACAAAGTTGGATGCTCCATCCAACCTGTCCTGATCCCTCAATCCATGTGTGGCCATCTCTACTCAACTGACGATGTTGAACTGGTTCTCTTCTCCTTCTTTTGTTGTTGCCCCAGCAAACTCAGATCTAAGTTTCTTGGTGCTAGAAACTCTCAAAGGAACCCACTCCCTAAAAAAAACGATTTCCCTCCCTGAAATCCTTCGCTAACTAATGTCGAATCAGCCCTCTTTGATCACTCTTTATTGTTGATCATCATTGGATCTAGACTCCTTGGCAAGAAGTCCGTTGAGGAATCGCTTCCCCTTACTTTGCCACACCCTGCTAGACATTGTTCTGCACCAACAGAAACAATGCCCCACCAGCAACTATTGAAGAGAAACCATCTGCACTTCCAGCTAAGATGGAGGCTCGAAACCCCTACGTTGGCTCAACAAACACTGTGTTTCCACAGCTGCAGCTACAACATCACCTCCCCTAGCCGACGCAAGCTCTGCGTGAGCTCCACAGGTGACTGCGTCACCCTTCCTTTCCTCTCTTTGGATTTGTGTTGTCACTCGGGATAGCTACCTTCCTGCAACAAATTTTCTTCAGTCTTTTATTGATGACTTCAGCTCTTCCTTATCTGCAAATGCTCTGATACCATGTGAAAATTTCTTAATCTTCTAAACAGAAATCCTACTGCAGTATATTTGATTTACTTCTCCTACTTGTTTATTTACTTAACAAGTCATTTTCTGAATAATTCATGAAAACATCAAAGTAAATACACTGTAGCCTACACAATTATACAGATCAAGTACTGAAGAATAAGCAACCATGCAGATAAAGGACACAAATTTTTCAGACAAATGTCCCTGGAAAAACCCAATGTAGGAAAATCGGTGCAACAACTCTTGAGAGTTTTATTATTAAGCAGATTTCTGAATACAAACTAGAGTGCCAATGTGGCTTACCCAACAGAGAAAATCCTCGGCAAAAGTACCTCTATCCGGAGATAGAAATTATGGCAAATCCAGCAACTGGATGAAGAAACTCCACAGGTGACTATGCAGCCTCTAAGTGTTGCTGAGCGATGGCTACAGCAAGTTGGGTTGCGTCACCTTCTCCAGGAGCTGCGTCACCCTCTCCGTGAGCCTTCCAGGCTTAGAAATAAAAATGCTAGATGGTTGCCCAATCTGCCCCATAGAAACCCCAGCGCAACTCTTTGAGTGACTACATCACCCTTTCTGGCTCTACGTCCCCTCTGTGTGAGCCAAGTCGGCTCTGCATCACCCCTCCTATGTCTGCGCTACCTCTCTGGTGTTGATCTACCTCTCTGTTATTGTATTCTCGGCCTTGGATGAAAATCCCACTATCGAATTGCCCCTCATTGCACTACAAGCTCACTCTAAAATTCTCAGCAAACCACGCCCTAGAACTTCGACTTAGATCAAGTGCTGCTACTCTCTGTGTGTGTCCTCTAACTGACCCTAAGCCTTCCTTTAATACATTACAGTTGATGAATCAACGGTCGTGATCTAATCTCTAATCGACGACTAATATTAGAAAAGACTTGATCCTCGTCACTTAGAACATTGTCACCCGCATGTTTAAATTAATTCATTTTAATTATTTAATTTCCCTAAGTTAGACTTAAGGGTCTCCATTAAATTAATTAATTATTTGAATAACTTAAGCTCCGGGTGGAATTTCTCCAAACGATTTTTGGGTCTTAGATTTTCATGTGTTCTAGCCCTTCCACAAAGTTTCAGAGCTAGAGCACATTCGATGCTACCAAAAAAAATAGCACTTGCCACTCTCCACTGACAAAAGTCAATCCAGAGGTAGAACCTCAATTGATCTTAGATCATGTTGTTGAAAACCATGCATCCTAGTCATAAGGAGTACGGCAGTACATGATGTGTCCATCGGTAGTGCTAGGGTCCCTAACCACTTTTCCCAACTCATTGGCAAGATGAGAGGTACTTCCCATCTGTATCAGACTACATGGGTAGGATGATGCAGAAACACTAGCAGGGAAAGAATATATCAGATCCTGCTCACAACCACACGTAGGGAAGGAGAAACCACATCCTACAAACACATATCATAACCACACGTAGGGAAAGGATAAACCACATCCTACACGCATGCAAACCATCGAGAGTAGGGAAAGGATGAACCACGTCCTACATGCATGCCAACCAATCAATCGTAGTAAGGATCCTACTCGTGGGAAAAGGATGAACCACATCCCACCGACAAGTCAACCATCAATCATAGGGAATGAGCATCCTACATGTGGGGAAAGGGTGAACCACATCCCACCGACATGTCCACACACAGATGCCTGAAAGCATCTCTCACTAGCGTATCTACAGGAGAAGGTGAGCCACTTATCTTGCTCATATGCCATAGGAGAATTTGAACCACTCATCATATGCATATGTCATCAACAGTAGGGGAAGGTGAACCACTCACCCTACATAAATGTGTCCGCAATCGTAGGGAAAGGTGAACTACTCACCCTACACACATGTCAACCATCATGGGGTATCAAAGGGGAAGGTGAACCACTCACCCTGTACATAACGCACCACTAGGGGAAGGTGAACCACTCACCCTATCGTCGCTCATAGCTCCAAGAAGTACCCCAAGCCACAAGGAGCTCCAAAGCTCAGTGTCCAACTCATACGGGACCCTCATAGGAGGGTCTTTCCATGACTCCAAGTATCTCACAGAAGGCTAAGAATTTGACCTTCCCTAAGGGCTTCAAGAAATGTCTGTGACCTACTCATTAGTCCTGGTGTGATGGAGCCTTAGTGCTCCTCGTTGTACCATATCCCAGATAAAATGGTACATAATATCAATATGCTTGGAGCGGTCGTGGAACACAGGAATCTCTGAAAGGCAAATCCCACTTTGTTTGTCGCAGTAGATCACAGTGGTATCCAACACATGCTTCACAACAGGCCATACTAGCAGCAATGTATTTGTCTCGACGGTGCTTAAAGCAACCGATTTTTGCTTCCTGCTCATCCGAGATATTGAAGCAGACCCTAATGAGAAGCAACATCCAGATGTGCTCTTACGATCCCCCACACTACCACCCCAGTCAGCATCAATATACCCATGTAGCCTCAAATTCCCGGCAATGTATCTCAAACCATAGTAAATTGTGCCCTGGAGATATCTCAAGAGATTCTTGGCAGTAATCCAACATATGTGATGAGGCTCGACCATAAATTGACTCGTCACTCAATGTATTCACCGTGAAGCATATGTCGTGACGGGAGTTTACCAAGAACATCAAAGCCCCCACAAGTTATCGATACTCATAAGGATTTGCCAAATCGGTCCAGCACCACTTCCACATAGCTTCTTGAATTTGAGTTTCATCGGAGTAGACACAGACTTGCATTCCACCATCCCACATCCCTCGAGCAGCTTCAGAATATATTTTCCTTGAGAAAGGAAAATCTCACCTAGCTTTTGCAAGACCTCCAAGCCTAGGAAATAGTGCATCAACCCTGGGTCCATCTCGAATTCGGAAGCCAACTCCCTCTTGCATTGATAAATGAGAGGGTCTGCACCTATTAGAAAGAGAACATCGACAAAAGGTACTAGAATGAGAGGCATGTGCTTTTCAACCCTAAGGTATAGACTAGGGTCAGCATCGCTCCTTATAAATCTTGGTTTCATAAGATAGTTATCAATCCTCTCATACCAAGCCCTAGGGGCTTGCTTCAACCCATAGAGGGATTTTTGTTCATCTGTCGGCGTTTCATCCAGCTTTGTTACATTATCATCATTGTCCTTCCTTGGGATAGGAAGATCTCTTACTTTCCCAAGGGAAAAATCTTCACCGAAGCGGACATCATGACTTATTTCAACTTCTCTTTGACCAGGCACATAGATTTTATAAGCCTTTGAAGTTTCACTGTAGCCCACAAATGTTCATTTCTTCCCAGATGCATCTAGCTTGTTTCTTTTCTCTTTCGACACATGAAAATGTAGAAATTTCTGAATCTTAACACTTACGAAAAAATTATTACTGTTAATCCGGTTAAGCTCCTCCTACTTAGATAAGTTATTAACTGAATAAATTCAAGTTAACATCGAAGCAAAACACATAACAAATCTCTACCAATCCAGATCTAGAATAAGCATATGCACACATTGACAAAGTGATATAGTTATTTCTAGACAAATAGTCCCTGGAAAAACCCAATGTGGGAAAACCAGTCTCTGACTGCTGGAGGGTTCTATTATTAAGAATATTTCTGAATACACAACTCTGGGTTCCAGATCTGGAAAACACGACAGAGAAAACTCTAGATGTACAGCTCACTGGCTGATCTAGGGCCAAAATAATGACTGATCCACACCCTCAAACGGGATTTACAAAACTCAGCCAAATCTAGGCCTAGAAACCCCAACGCTACCCCTGAAAGGCTCTGCGTCAGCCTCTGAAGCCTGTGAAAGCCTCTGCGTCAGCCTTGGATGGCCTCCAAACCCTCAGCGCTGCTCCGGAAGGGACTGCGTTACCCTAGAATGGGTGACACAGTCACTACGCTGCCCCTAAGGGTCTCTGTGTAACCCCTAAAGGGTTTCCTGAAAATTACGTTGTCCTTGCTGCTACTGTTGTTGCCTTCCTCTGCGATGTCCTTGAGCTGATCTCTTCTCTGCCTCTTGTGTATTCTAAACTCTGGGATCAGATCATCCCCTTGGTCTAAATTCCCCTCTCTACAGTTGAAACACTTCTGAGTATTCTTAGCAACCCCGCCATAGAATCTCAACTTAGCTTCAGTGCTCTGCCTCTGTGTGTCTTTACAAATGACCCCAAGCCTTTCCTTTATATTTTTCTCATTGACAAATCAACAACCATGATCAGATCTTGAATCAATGGCTAAAGATTAAAAGAAAGTTTGATCCGTGTGACTTAAGACAATTTCATCACGTGTTTAATTAAATTCACTTTAATTATTTTATTTTCCTAAGTTTTAACTTAGGAAATACATTAAAATAATTAATTAATTTAATATCTCCTAAACCAGATGAAATTTCCCAAATCCATTTACAGGTCTTGTAGATCAGGTGAACTCTAGTCCTTCCTCAAAATTTGGGAGCCAGAGCACAATTGATGCTACCCCAAATACACAAAATCTCAACACTCCCTCTTACATCAAGGGTGTGCTCTAGCAATACATCATACTTATGCATTACCAGATTTTGGGTATTGGTTTTGTGCTTGTTGAAGCTTGGCCTCCTGCCACTCAACTCTGCACTAATGCTGCCATTCTGTACTACTGCCCATGACTCTGCCACTGCAACCACTGTACTGCAGCTCCCTCTCAATATGTTGCATTTGTGTTGCTCATAGCACTGCCACTGTTGATCTGCTGCACTGCAACTTCAGTGGTTTAGAGAAACAACTGAATCTCCTGCCCAATCTTTGACAAACAAGTCAAATGGTCTGCATCCTCATCACTGAAGCTTCATAGGCTACAGATCTGCACTGGCATCTAAAGAACGATGCACAGCTACAGCTCAACCTGCGTAATCAGACTCCCTCTACACTACTGAAGTCACATTAGCTCCTTCTATTGAAATCTATCACGATGTTGTTGCACTGTGTTGTCCCTCTGAACCTTCCTGCGCTGCTGCAACTTTGCACTGCACTGCTGAAGTCACATAAGCCTCTGCGTTGCTACTGCTTCTACGTTGTTGCTGCTTTGCCCTACGCTGCTCCTCTTAGCCTGCAAATTTGCCTCTGCTTCTGCCTCATTTGTGATCTATGCACCCACTGCTCCACTTGTCCCGCTATTGTTTTAAGGCTCTCGTAGCTCGCTTGTGATCCAAGAGATGCACTGCTCAAGGATCCCGCCTCTCTTTCATGTAGCTCCTCTACATGTCCATGTCACCCCAGCTTCGTGATTCATGAGCGCTCATGGCTACATCATCTCCTGACCCATCCTCTACCACAGCTACTTTGGAAGAAGATGCTTCCTTGTCCCTTTTCTTCTCCGGACAATGGCTGGCAAAATGTCCCATTTCACCACACTAGAAGCACTTGATCTTTGAAAGATCCTCCTTCTTCTTTGGCTACTTCTTCGATGCCAAGGCTGCATCTTCCTCATCTTCCTTCTTTACTTTGCTCAACCCAAGGTTGTGCTGCCTCTTAGTGAATCTGCGTAGTTCTTCTTGCCGCAGGATTGACCACAAGCTGTCCCAATCTGGGAGGTCCGCTCTGCCCAAGATACTTTGGACAAAGGTTTCCCACTCATCTGTGACTACATTGAGGGTAGTCCTGACTATCATTGCATCATCTATTGTTGCACCTGTTGCAGTCAGTTGATCCCTGATTGCCTGCAGTCTGAAGAGGAAGTGTCCCCTGTCTTCTCCCTTGGTCATCACGAATGACCTCATTTGGGTCTCCAACAGCATTTTCCTTTGGACTGATTTTCCCTCATATAGGGAAGTCAAGGCCTTCCACATTTTGTTAGCTGTCTTCTTATCAGCTATGTGTGGTACAATATGGTCCTTGATATTGTCCATCATCAGTGGCTTGGCATGCCCAGCAACTTCCCTATGCTTCTATAGGAGATCCACATCTATCGATGTGGCCAGAGTCTGCTCTGCATGGTCTCTTAGATTGTACGCCTCAGGGACAATCAGGATCCGTGCTTTCCATACCGAAAAGTTTGAGAGGCCCTCTAGCCTATCCTGATCACGCAGTCCATGAGGAGCCATCTGCTCAGAATGTGTCGGAGCTCCTCCTTTCTATACTAGAGATATGGATCTAGGGTCCTTTACGAACTGGGCACCCTTTGCTCCCTCTGACACTTGATTTCCCTCTTTGGAAATCTACCAAATCAACTATGATTCAGCTTCTTCTTTGATCCTCTAATCAAATTGCAAGTTTCCTTTGGCAAGAAACTCTCTGAGAAGCTGATCTCTTCCCAATCTTTGTCACTTGTGCTAAGGCTAAAAATCTGAAATCTTCAGAGTTTTAACCCCACCAGCTCTTCTGAATTTCTGCAACTTTTCTACAGACCTTTTCTGGATTTGACATATTCAGATCTGAATCACACTGGCTGGCTTCAAACCCAACCAACGTTGTTTCTGAGCTGCCTCTGCACAGTAATTGCGTGGGCTTGCTAGGACACAGCGTTGGACAGCGTCACCCTTCCCTCTGCGTGAATATGCTCCTGAAAACTGTGTTGTCCCTTCAGATCTGCTTCTCTGTTGCTTTTCCAGCTGCTTTCTACAAACAGATCCTTCAGCTGGTGACCCTTCTAGATCTGCAATTGCTCTGATACCATGTAGAAATCTTTGAACCTTAACACTTAAGCAGAAATTATTATTGTTAATCCGGTTAACCTCCTCCTACTTATATAAGTTATTAACTGAATAAATTCAAGTTAACATCAAAGCAAAACACATAACAGATCTCTACCAATCCAGATCTAGAATAAGCACATGCACACATTGACAATGTGATACAGTTATTTCTGGACAAACAGTCCCCGGAAAAACCCAATGCGGGAAAACCAGTCTCTGGCTGCTAGAGGGTTCTATTATTAAGAATATTTCTGAATACACAACTCTGGGTTCCATATCTAGAAAACCTGACAAAGAAAACTCTAGATCTACAACTCACTGGTTGATCTAGGGCCAAAATAATGACTGATCCACACCCTCAAACGAGATTTACAGAACTCAGCCAAATCTAGGCCTAGAAACCCCAGCACTGCCCCTGAAAGCCTCTGCGTCAGCCTCTGAAAGCCTCTGCGTTAGCCTTGGATGGCCTCCAAACCCTCAGCGCTGCTCCGGAAGGGACTGCATTACCCCAGAATGGGTGACACAATCACTACGCTGCCCCTAAGGGTCTCTGCGTAACCCCTGAAGGGTTTCCTGAAAATTACGCTGTCCTTGTTGTTGTTGCGTTCCTTTGCTCTGTCCTTGAGTTGATCTCTTATCTGCCTCTTGTGTATTCTAGACCCTGGGATCAGATCATCCCCTTGTTCTAAATTCCCCTCTGCAGTTGAAACACTTATGAGTATTCTTAGCAACCCTGCCCTAGAATCTCAGCTTAGCTTCAGTGCTCTGCCTCTGTGTGTCTTTACAATGACCCCGAGCCTTTCCTTTATACTTTTCTCGTTGACAAATCAACGGCCATGATCAAATCTTGAATCAATGGCTAAGATTAAAAGAAAGCTTGATCCGTGTGACTTAAGACAATTTCATCACATGTTTAATTAAATTCACTTTAATTATTTTATTTTCCTAAGTTTTAACTTAGGAAATATATTAAAATAATTAATTAATTTAATATCTCCTAAACTAGATGAAATTTCCCAAACCCATTTCTGGGTCTTGTAGATCAGGTGAACTCTAGTCCTTCCTCAAAATTTGGGAGCTAGAGCATAACTGATGCTACCCCAAATACACAAAATCTCAACAGAAAATACACGGGACAACAAAAAATTCTAAAATGATAAACATCAGGTTTTTTACCAGTGAAAACTTCTTCGGGTGCCTTGAAGTCCAACGTTTGGTGTGGGCATCTATTTTTAACATATACGACAGTGTTGGCAGCTTCTCCCCATAAGAACTTCAATAGGCCTTGGTCATGAAGCATGGAACGAGTAGCTTTTATGATCGTTCGATTCATCCTTTTGGCAACTCCATTTTGCTCAGGAGTATATGCAGTAGTGGTCTCCCTCTTAATGTCAGCTTCTCTACAATAGTCATTAAATTCATTTGATTCATATTTGGTTTCATTATCGGTCCTCAATATTTTGAACTTCTTCCATGATGGATTTCAACCAAGGCTTTGAAAGAGCGGAACCATTTGAACACTTCGTCCTTCTTCTTCAAGAAATAGATCCATGTTTTGCAGAAGAAGACAACCACAAAAATTGCATAGTACACGTATCCTCCTAATGATGTTACAGGTAACATACCAGATAGATCAAAATGCGTCAATTGAAGAATGCCAGTAGTTTGACTCTCACTTGAGGGGAATGGTCCCCTTGTATGCTTTCTAGTTGCACAATTCTGAAAAAAGCCTTTATGATCTATGTTAAATTCGAGCATACCTATGACCATCTTCCTTACATCAGGTAAGGCTTTGTAACGAAGATGAGCAAACCTTTGGTGCCATAATTCAGATTGAACAGAAGTATCGCAAGTCATAGCTCCTAAAGAACTACCTCCAACCTGATAGATGTTTATTTTTAGTAGTATCGGAAGTGCTCTAAGTCTCAAAATTTGTGGAGAGGCTTACACACATGTATTCCAAAGAACCCACAAATCGTTTATGGAAATTCCACTCGGAACATGTTTTATTAAGATAATTAATTAATTATTTTAATGGAGAGCCCAAGTCTAAACTTAGCGAAATTAAATAATTAAAGGGCATTAAGAAAACAAAGTGTGAATCTTCTAGAAAACATGGATCAAGTCAAGTTATGATCTTAGCTGTTGATTAAAGATCTAATCTCGGTCGTTGATATCTCAATGAGAAGATTATAAAGGAAGACTTGAGGGCCATTTGGAAGACACACTAGTGCAGATACTCAGTTGCCCAAGTAAAACGATTTTCTCAGTGGCTGAAGTTCAGCGAGAGAAAATCAATCAAGAGGGAGAGTTGAAGGTGGAGGAAAGGCAGAGAGGATTCAGCAGCAGTCTGGGGTGCAGGAGGAGATGATGAAGTGGCACGAAGAGACAACGCAGGGAAAAGAAGGGAACAACGCAGAAGGGTGACACAGTTCTGCGCAGTGCCCACGCAGAGCCAACACAATGGTGACCCAGGAGGTCCAGGAGGGTCCTTTCGAGGTCATTTCTCATCAGACTAATTTTGTGAGAAGATTCTCCATTGTTATCATAGAAATTTTCTCTTCGTTACTATTGATTGTAATTTGTACAAGAAGATTACTGCTGAATAATAGAAACCCTCATCTGCTGCACTGGTTTTCCCACATTGGGTTTTTCTGGGGACAATTGTCCAAAATATCTGTGTCATTTGTGTGCTAGTAGTTTCCTTATTATTTTGCTTAGTAATTATATGGTGAAGTCTGCATTTGAACTTATTTCGATATTTACTGAAGAGATTTCTGCAAATAACTTATTTCTGAATAATAAGTAGAAGAAATAACATTAGATAATGCGGTAAGATTTCAAGTTGAAATTTTCACATCGTATCAAAGCAAGGTTAGGCAAGAAAGCAGGAGGATCTACGCCAAAGGGAAACTCGTCGTGCTGCTTTGGCAGAAAATTGTACCCCTAAGGGCTTACACATTCCTTTTGCAGAAACTGTTGGAGAAGGGAAAAGCACAGAGAAGATGGAAGATCAAGTTTTATCATAGTTGGCCTCTAGGCTAGAAAAGGAATGTGCGTGCTTATCCAACACTGCATCATCAAATGATTGGTATATTGATTGTGAGGCTTCGGCCCATATGACTGGGGAAAGAGAGCATTTCTCTAGCTATCAAGAAGAACGAATTGTGAAAAATCTACTGCAGTATATTGGTTTATTTTCTCCTACTTGATTTAATTATTACTAGTTATTTTCAGAAATTAGATTCAGAAAATACCAAAAATAAACACAACTACAGCCTATACATGCAGAGCATTTACTGAATAATACACTCATGCAACAAAGTGACACATGGATTTTTGGACATAAGTCCCCGGAAAAACCCAAAGCGAGAAAATTGGTTCAGTAGATATGAGGGTTTATTATTAAGTAGTTCTGAGTACAGCAAATCTAGGTTCCAAACTTGGAAAACCCAACCGAGAATAAAATATATCAAATCTGCAGCTAACTTGAAGATCTAGCGCCAAATATCTGACATATCCACACCCTCAAACGGGATTTACAGGAAGTCATCCTGGATCTAACTCTAGAAACCCTCAGCGCTGCTTCAGAAACCCCAGCATTGCCCTAGAGGGCCTAAGTCAGTCTCTGCATGGCCCTAGGAGGGCCTGCGTCACCCCTGGAGGGTCTACGCTACCCCTGCGCTGCCTCTGCTTGGCCAGCGTCAACGCTGTGTGGCCCTAGCTGTCTCTGCGCTGCCCCTGCTGGACTACATGGCTCTGAAGCCTCTCTTGTTGTCCTTGTTGTTGCTCCTCTTGCCTCTTGTTGTCTCTTGGCTCTTGGAATCAGATCATTCCCTTAGCCAATACTACCCCTCACTACAGGAAATTCCTCCAGAACTTCTTAGCAAACCCGCCCTAGAATTCCAAATCTATTCCTCAGTTCTACAAAAATTGTGTGTCTTCAACTGACCCTCAAGCCTCTCTTATAATTTTTCGTTGAACCTTTCAACGGTCGAGATTAAATCATCCATCAATGGCTGAGATTAAAAGACTACTTAATCCATGTGACTTAAGACAATTTCATCACATGTTCAATTAAATTCACTTTAATTATTTTATTTTCGTAAGTTTAAACTTAGGAAATACATTAAAATAATTAATTAATTTAATATCTCCCAAACCAGATGAAATTTCCCAAATCAATTTCTTGGTCTTGTAGATCTAGTGTACTCTAGTCCCTCCACAAAATTTGGGAGCTAGAGCACAATTGATGCTACCCCAAATACACAAAATCTCAACATGGATGGACTTCCAAATTACTATGGGAAACAAGACAAAGTGTACCCATGTAGGAAAAGGGACCGTAGCATAGGAGAGAGTCTCTAAGCCACTAATGTGTTGCATGTGCCAAGTATGGGAATGAATTTACTTTCGATATCTCAATTGTAGAACAAGGGATATGACGTATACTTTATCAGAAGAAAAGTCTACATCAAGCAGCCAAGTTGGACGAAGAAGGCTCAGATTGCGACTCGAAGTTGTAGCTTGAGTCTCCAATGGCACTGATAGGTAGCAATCTAAGCAGTGAATCAGATCTTAATGAACTATGGCACAAGCGAATGGGGCATCTACACCATGGAACTCTGAGAATGCTCAGAGAAACAGTTATGGGAGTTCCAGTTCTTAGTACCAAACATGATGACATGTGCAGAGGGTGTGTTTTAGGCAAATACGCTAAAGCAGCATATTCCAGGAGCAACAATAGGGTGAAAAGTGTACTAGGACTAATACACTCAGATATCTGCGAACCAATGTCCACTAGAGCTCTTGGCGGAAGTGAATATTTTGACACTTTCATAGATGACCATTTCAGGAAGACTTGGATTTACTTCCTTAAGACCAACGATGAGGTCTTTGATCGGTTCAAAGAATTCAAGACTCTGGTAGAAAACCTGACTGGGAACAAAATCCAAGTATTGTGCTCAGATAATGGTGGTGAATATACTGATAAAGACTTCACCGACTTGTGCGCAAGGGAGGGCATCATAAGAGAATGGACAACTCCTTATACGAGAAGAATGGAGTTGCAGAACAGAAGAACAGGACTATTGTTGGGGTAGCAAAGGAAATGTTGTGACTAGAAAATACCTAGAATTTTGTGGCCAGAAGCATGCAACACAAATGTATATATCCAGAACAGGACCCCTCACAGAGCATTGGGCAAGACAACGTCCGAGAGTGTCTTTACAAGAACAAAGCTGGAGGTAAGTCACCTCAAGATTTTTGGGAGTGTGGCATATTGTCATGTCCCAGATGAGAAGAGGAGAAAATTAGATCAGACTGTTGAGAAAATGTATCTCGTGGGATATAGCGAGACATCCAAGGCGTACAGAATCTACATTCCGGGAAACAGGAAAGTGGTAGTAAGGAGGGATGTGAAATTCATGGAGCATCGTGACTTCAGAAAATTTCGTGAAATGCCTATCGAAGAACAGTCTGAGGATGAACCTCCTGTCTAGCGGCAACCAGAAGAAGATCCAGGAGATGGACAGCCATTAGTATCTAGCACTGTGACTAGTACTATCATTTCTTCAAGAGAAGAAAATCCCAATAGCTCGCAGCAGATGGGACAGCAGGAAGAAGACATGATTGAGCCACCCACTACCAATAGCAGAATCAACAGAGAAGTACGACAGACGTTGAAGGACGCAGAGGAGTTTGTTGGGGGTCCTAGAACCGAGAAAAGTCAGCGTAGACAGCCTGACAGATACCAAGCATTCGAAGCTCATGTTGAACATCCCTCTATCTTTTAGGAGGCCGCACAACATCAAGTTTGGGTGGATGCTATGGAAGAGAAGTACAGCTCTATCATGACCAATGATGTCTGAGAAGTCATACCTAGACCACAAGACAGATCAGTTGTAGGTTCCAAGTGGATCTACAAGATCAAGTATACTGCAGACGACAGTGTACAGAAGTATAAGGCCAGGTTCGTGGCTAAGGGGTATCATCCAAAGGAAGGGATAGACTACGAAGAAACCTTCACCCCAATAGCTAGATATACATCTATCAGATCGATTATATCCCTTGCAGCGTAGATGGGATTGGAGATTCACCAAATGGACATCAAGACTGCGTTCTTGAACAGGGTGATAGAAGAGGTTTACATCGAACAACTTGAAGGCTTCGAAACACATGAGAAGAAAACTCATGTATGCAAGCTGAAGAAAGTCGTGTATGGAGTTAAACAGGCACCTAGAGTATGGTACTTTGTCAAGAGTGACGTTGATCCCAATCTCTACTATCTCAAAGTAGAGAATGAGCCTTTGATTTTGGTTTTGTATGTAGATGATTTGTTTTTGACAGGATCATCTAGGCTCATCAAAGATTGCAAGAAGAATCTGGCAGAAGAATTCCACATGAAGGATTTGGGGTTGATGCACTATTTTTTAGGATTGGAAGTTTGGCAGCAGAAAGGAGAAATCCTCCTTGGGCAAGGAAGATACGCTACAGAAATTCTAAAGAGATTTAGAATGCAAGACATTAGACCCATGGCTACTCCAATGATCACCAATTGGAAGAAAATTGATGTATCTGAAGATAAGAAAGTGGACCCCACCCTGTACAGGCAGCTCATAGGGTCTCTCATGTATCTAGTCAACACCAGGCCAGCCAGAGTCCAGACATTTGCTACGCTGTTAACTCCCTCAGTCAATTCATGGTAGAACCGAAGAGAGCGCGTTGGGCAGCTGCTAAGCATGTTCTCCAATATGTGCGAGGAACAGTCGAACATGGATTAAAATACACCCAAAGCGATGACATAATTCTGCGTGGATTCACAGATGCAGATTGGGCAGGAAGTTTGGTAGATCAGAAAAGTACCATAGGGTACTGCTTCAACACTGGATCAGGTATGACCTCCTAGTGTAGCAAGAAGAAGAAGGTTGTAGCACTGAGAACAGCTAAAGCAGAGTATATGGCAACCAGCACAACTTCGTGTGAGGCCATATGGCTTAGAAAACTGCTTGTGAATTTATTTAGAAGGAAAATGGAGGCGACCAGTATTATATGTAATAATCAGAGTTGCATCAAGCTCTCTGAGAATCTTATTTTTCATGATCGGTAGAAACACATTGACATCAGGTATCATTTTATTAGACAATGTTCAGCGGGGAGCAATACAGTTGCAGTATACTCCCACGGGAGATCAGGTTGCAAACATTCTCACCAAGGACCTAGGGAGAACAAAGTTTGTTGACTTCAAGGAAAACATGGGGATGATTGAGAATCAGTTTCAGTAACGAATGAAACAACACTTAAGAGGGAGTTGTAGTACTGATGCAGCAGTGGCAGTGGCAGTGTCATGGGCAACAGTACAGTAGCAGCAGCAGCGCCGTGGTTGATGGACAAATTGTCAGATATTAGCAACATAGAGGATGCTTCAGGGTCAGAGCAGTATGCAGCAGGCATATTGTTAGAGCACCTTCCTCGCTAAGAGGAGTGTTCATTTTTAGTAGCATCGGAAGTGCTCTCAGTCTCAAAATTTGTGGAGAGACTTAGACACATGTTTTCGAAAGAACCCAGAAATCGTTTGTGGAAATTCCACTCGGAACATGTTTTATTAAAATAATTAATTATTTCAATGGAGACCCTAAGTCTAAACTAAGGGAAATTAAATAGTTAAAGGGGATTAATAAAGCAGAGTGTGAATCTTCTAGAAAACACGGATCAAGTCAAGTTATGATCTTAGTTGTTGATTGAAGATCTAATCTCGGTCATTGATATCTCAACGAGAAGATTATAAAGGAAGACTTGAGTCATTTGGAAGACACACCAATGTAGATACTCAGTTGCCCGAGTAAATTGATTTTCTTAGTGGCTGAAGTTCAGCAAGAGAAAATCGATCCAAAGGGAGAGTTGCAGGGGGAGGAGAGGCAGAGAGGGTGCAGGAGAAGGTGACACAGTGGCAGGGAGAGACAGCGCAGGGCAAAGAAGGGAACAGCGCAGAAGGGTGACGCAGTTATGCGCAGTGCCCACTCAGAGCCGACGCAGTGGTGACGCAGGAGCTCCAGGAGGGTCCTTCCAAGGTCATTTCTCATCAGACTATTTGTGTGAGAAGTTTCTCCAGTGTTATCATGGAATGTTTCTCTTTGTTACTGCTGATTGTAAATTGTAGAAGAAGGTTACTGCTGAATAATAGAAACCCTCAGGTTTTTCTGGGGACAATTGTCCAAAATATTTGTGTCATTCGTGTGCGCGTATTTTCCTTATTGTTTTGCTCAATAATTATATGGTGAAGTCTGCATTTGAATTTATTTCGATATTTACTGAAGAGATTTTTGCAAATAACTTATTTCTGAATAATAAGTAGAAGAAATAACATCAGATAACGCAGTAAGATTTCAAGTTTAAATTTTCACAATAGAGACCTTCAACCCTAAATCCAAGTGTAAATGCATGTTTCGGGTTCCTTTGCCAAATACATACCTTCCCATCAACGAATGTTACCTTAAAGCCTTTATCTTCCATCGTAGAAATAGATACCAAGTTCTTTTTCAAATCAGGTACAATATTTCTTGTAGATGAAGGATTTAAACTTGATTCAAGTGAAGAGTGATAGTCCCTATCCCTTTCACAGGGTAGGTGACATTATCTCCAAGTATGATCTCCAAATTAGTCTTCTTTTCAATCAAATTAGAGAGGGCCTCCTTGTACCTAGTGAAGTGCCTTGAGGCACCACTATCAATCAACCAATTATCCAAAGTGTCCGGAGGAGAGGCAGTACTGAAGGCAGAAATAAGATAAAATTATTTTTGCTTAACTAACACATTAGTTTCCTCGTACCTAGAGTTTTTCGACCTTTTGGGAGGTCGACCATTCCATGTTGAGCAGCAGGAGCATTCCTCTTTCCTTTGTTGTTGAACCTGTTATTCCTTTGATTGCCATTTCCTTTGAAATTGTTGTGATTGTTGTTGTTGTTGTCATCCTGAGGTGTATCCAGCATAGTGGTCAAACTTGTTACAATTGTAGCATCTTCCCTTTCTTCCTTCTTTGAATCCCTGCTTGAATCCTTGACCTTTTCTCTTTTGACCAGCATTGTTCTCCCTCTTAGCATGAGCGGAGAATGCAGTTGGCTCATTTCCATTTGAAGGTTTGTCTCTCTCCATCATCCTCGTCTCTTCTTGAGTGCATCTAGTCAATAATTCGTCGAAACTAGGAATCCTGGCATTGTTAAGAATAGTGGTATAAAACACATCCCATGCTCATCGGAGAACTCCAAGGGCAATAAGAGTGAGCTCCCTGTCAGAAACAACTTCTCCAATAGATAGAAGATCATTCTTGATTTCGGTAATCCTCATGAAGTAGGATTGGATAGACTCCCGTCTATCCATATTGACATCCTCCAACTTGTTCTTGAGAAAGAGGATTTGGTTTGGATTGTTTGCTTTGAACATCCCAACCAACTTGTCATACATCTCCTTAGATGTGCCCAAATCAGAAATGTAAGCAACCAAATGTTTTTGAATGTAGCCTCTAATAATCTTATTAGCTTTGACCTCACCTTTCTTATACTTTGTCTTAGTAGCAGCTAGTGCATTTGAAGGAGGCTCCACCACATTTCCCTGCACATAATCCATGACATCATTTTCTTCCAGAGTCAAGTCCAAAGATATCTTCCATGCATGATAGTCAGATTTATCATTGAGCTTATCCTAAAATTTGAAGTAAGATGTAGAAGCCATTGAGGCTTCGACCTTATCCAACAAATCTTAGTGATTTCTTTTCTCTCTCTTGCTTGGGCTTTATCTTCACCCAGCCTCTAATACCATGTTAATTTTAGTTAACAATGTTATGTTCTATGCTAAGCACAATTTACTTCAATGTTCCTTTAGCAGCCCAATAACAATATCAAACTATTTTCAGTAGCAATCACATTAACCATTAATCACAATGACAGTAAATACAGATGGAACATCAAAACAAATACATAAGACAAGCCAACACAAGAGAACACTGGATTTGGCAGATGCCATGGAAAAACCCCAATGTGGGGAAAACCCTTTGATCAATTCTTCTTATTATTTTTCAATAGTTCAGTAGAGAGAGAGAGAGTACAAAAATCAAATTGACTTGCCCAAGACACAATCAAATCAGCCCTGTCAAATTTTGCAGTCAACTGCAGCCAAACTTCAGCCCTAACCAAAAAGTCAACATTGATCAAATTAGCAGCAAAACACTTCCTTTGAAGCTCGGTCAAAGGCAGTCCAATTCGGCCTCCAGCAAAGGTTAAATTCAACCCAAAACAGTTCCACAAACTTTGGTCAAAATCGGTCAAACAAGAGTCAGTCCTATGGTCAAACAGGCATGTGGTCACTGCAGGTCAAACAGCCCCAAACCTCTCGATTTTCATGCCAATCAATGCGGCCTCAAGAAAACAACAATTTTCCCTTAAAACCGCCCAAGCTATATAAAGTTTAAACCAATCTTGATGAAGAGAGAGAAGAATATGATTGTGAGTGATGTCCAAATGAGGTGAGAGGTCACTCCTATTTATATAATTCAAAGTAGGTGAAGAGACGCGCCTATTGGGCTTCTTGAGCCTACATTAGGCTGAAGCCGACCTGAACAATTAGCACATGTGAGGGAATAAATTCAAAATCTCACTTTTGCTTTCCCAAATGAGATGACCTTTAAATCAATGTTGGACCTCTCAAAAAGAGGAATCTAATGCAATCATCATCTCCATCAAATGAGTTGTCCCAAGGTGGAATTAGGCCCTAGTTGCCAATTTTAACACATTTGGCACCGGCACATGGGACACCTACACCATGGAGCTTTGAAAATAATGCAGTAGATCACCACTGGACTTCCAAAATGCGCCCTTGATCAACATAATGTTTGCAAGGGATGCACTCTTGGAAAATATGTTAAATCCTCCTTCCAGGGTCGGCATAGCAAAGTTGAAGCCATCTTGGAGCGAGTTCACTCATATGTGTGTGGACCATTTTCCACAGTCTCAACTGCAAAGCACATGAATTATGTAATCTTCATAGATGATTTTCCCCGCAAGTGTTGGATCTATTTCATGAAGAAGAAAGATGAGGTTTATTCAAAGTTTGTTGAATTTAAAGCCTTGGTTGAAAATGAGACTAGAAAGAAAATTAAATCCCTAAGAAGTGATAATGGAGGAGAGTATGCGTCTAATGCCATCAAATAATTATGTGCCAAGGAGCGTATTAGAAGGTGTTGAGATTTTGTGTATTTGGGGTAGCATCAGTTGTGCTCTAGCTCCCAAATTTTGTGGAGGACTAGAGTACACTTGATCTACAAGACCCATAAATGGATTTGGGAAATTTCATCCAGTTTGGGAGATATTTATTTAATTTATTATTTTAATGTATTGCCTAAGTCTAAACTTAGGAAAATTAAATAATTAAAGTTAATTAATTTAAACATGTGATGAAATTGTCTTAAGTCACACAGATCAAGCTTTCTTTTAATCTTAGCCATTGATTCAAGATCTGATCATGGTCTTTGGTTTCCCAACGAGAAAAGTATAAAGGAAAGGCTTGGGGTCATTCGTAAAGACACACAGAGGCAAAGCACTGAAGCTAAGCTGAGATTCTAGGGCGGGCTTGCTAAGAATTCTCAGGAGTGTTTCAGCTACAGAGAGGTGAATTTAGACAAAGGGGATAAATTGATCCTAGTGTCTAGAATCAGCAAGAGACAGAGATTAGCTCAGAGAGGCAGCGCAGAGAAGCAAGGGAAGCAAGGATAGCATAGTCCCTCCCAGGACAGCGTGATTCAGCTGGAAGCCCTCAGCGATTACGCAGAGACCCTAAGGGGCAGCATAAGGACTGCGTCACCTAGTCTGGGATAACGCAGCCCTTTCCAGGCCAGCGCTGAGGGACGCAGGGACTTCAGAGGCTGACGTAGAGGCTTCAGGGGCAGCGTTGGGGTTTCTAGGGCCTAATTTTGGCCGAGTCTTGTAAATCTCGTTTGAGGGTGTGGATCAGTCATTATTTTGGCTTCAGAACAGCCGGTGAGTTGCAGATCTATTTTATCTCTGTCGGGTTTTCCAGATCTGGAACCCAGATTTGCTGTATTCAGAAAATTCTTAATAATAAAACCCTCCAATAGCCAGCAGACCGGTTTTCCCACATTGGGTTTTTCCGGGGACAATTTGTCCAGAAAATCACTGTGTCGCTTTGTCTATGTGTGCATGTACTTTTTCTAGATATGAATTGGTGAAAGTCTATTTTGTGTTTTGCTTCGATATTAATCTGAAATTCTTAGTTAATAACTTAATTAAGTAGGAGGAGCTTAACTAGATCTAACAATAAGATTTATGCATAAGTGTATCATTCAGAAATTTTCACAGAAGGGAGTTTATTGCACTCCACAACCCACAGCAAAATGGGTTTGCAAAGAGGAAAAATAGAAGTATTGTAGGAGTTGCTAGAGCAATGTTGCATGACCAAGGACTGCCACTCTCCCTATAGGCAGAAGCTTGCAATACAGTTGTTTACTTGCAAAACAGGAGCCCTCACAAAATTCTTAAAATGATTAAACCTGAAGAGGCTTTCACTGGGAGGACGTTAGATGTGTTCCACTTTTGCATTTTTGGATCCATACTCTATTGTCATGTCTCCAAACATAGCAGGAAAAATTTGGCGCCCACTACAAAGAGAGGGATCCTTGTGGGCTATATTAAGACACCTCATATTTACCGAGTGTACATGCCCTCACTCAAGATGATAGTTATGAGGAGGTATGTGAGATTTGATGAGGATAAAGCCATGAGGAGTTCCCTAGAGCGAGAGCTAGCATACCACTAGAGGAGGAGCTTCTAATTCCAAAGGAGGAACCTCAGTCAAATTCACAAAGTCAGATCTTGCTCAAAAGCAAGAGGATATTCCAGGAGGATGATGTGGAGTAGCCACATGTGGAGGAGAAGAGGGCAAGTCAAGTGGAGGCATCACTGACACAGAGCCTTCCAAAGAAGGGAGGAAGAGGACCAAGTTGATTGATAGATTAGTGCAAGAAGCTCAGGAGTAGGTTGGAGCTCCTAATTCCTCATGCAGAGAGAGGATATCACCAGACAAGTATATAAGATATCTGGCACTCATGACAAAATTGATAGATTCTAAGCCATCTTCTTTTGAAGAGGCAGCTTCCCAGTAGGTGTGGGTAGATGTCGTGGTGGAGTAGTATGACAGAATGATGCTTGGGAGGTTGTGCCTAGACCTAAGCGCAAATCTATTATTGGCTCCAAATGAGTGTATAAGGTACAAGGCCAGATTTGTGGCAGATGGTTGTCTACTCATCTTTGTTCTCTATGTGGATGATTTGATTCTGACAAGAGATGGCAGTTTGATCTAGTCTTGCAATGAGGACCTTGCAAGAGAATTCAAGATGAAGGATATGGGTTTGATACATTACTTCCTTGGCCTGGAGGTGTGGTAGGGAGATGGAGAGATATTTGTTAGACAGGGGAAGTACACCTCTGAAATCCTTCAGAGATTCCATATGAAAGATTGCAAACCCATGGATACTCCTCTAGGTACTAACTAGAGGAAAGAGGATGCTTCTATATGGGAGACAGTAGATGGCACTATCTACAGACAGGTGTTGGGGTCCTCGATGTACTTGGTCTCGATATTTGTTTTGCAGTGAACCAGCTTAGTCAGTTCATGGTGGAGCCTACCAAGTTTCACTGGAAATCAGCAAAACATCTTCTTAGATACCTCAGAGGCACGGCAAATTTTGGCTTATTGTACAGGCAGAGTGATGGAATGAAGCTCCAAGGCTTCACAGATGTAGTTTGGGCAATGATTTCCTCAGATAGGAAGAGCACATGAAGAGCAGTATTCAGTGTTGGGTCAACAGCAATTTCTTGGTAACGCAAAACACAAAGATCTGTAGCACTCAGCTAAGCAGACGTTGAGTTTATGGCTACTAGTGAAGCAGCATGCGAGGCTATTTGGATGAGGAAAATCCTAGTTGGTCTCTTTAGTCAACAGATGGAGCCTACATTATTCCACTATAACAATCAAACTTGTATAAAACTCTCTGAAAATCCAATGTTTCATGATAGGTCCAAGCATATAGACATCAGGAACAATCACCTAAGAGATTTTGTGCAGAGGAGAATTGTTATGTTAACAATACATTCCTACAAAGGAGCAAGATGCAGACATTATGAAAAAGGCTTTGTCAAGAGGCAAGTTCGATTTCCACAAGAGCAGGATTAGGGTTGTTCAAAACCCTTTTCTTGCTATGAGGGTGTTGGAAATACTAAAAGGGGGGTGAATCAATTTTTCTTTTCAATTGTTACTTTTACCAGTTTAGATCTCTTATAATTAGAACACAAAATGAACAATAACAATAAATACTTTTATTAATCTATTCTTTACAATAAATTCAATACAACAATGTGTAGGACTCCAACCATAGATGAAGACACTAATCTTCAATTTCCCCGGCTCCAACCTGTAGTTTTCCAAGCACCGACTTGGACTTCCCAAGGCTCCAACCTTGTCACTTTGAGGCACCAACCTCTAGGGCTCCAACCCTATCTCTGGTACAAGCTCCAACCTGGTCTTCCTAAGGACTCCAATCCTCTAGGGCTCCAACCCACTGCATCAATTCGTCAAGATAAGTTTATGCTACTTCACGGCTCCCAATATCTTCTTCAACGAGCCCTGTCTATCTTCAGCAATGCCTCCTCCAAATCACTTCATCAATGACAACCTTGTCTTCTTAGAAGGTGCACCACTGCTCTTCATATTACCCAAACACTTTCTCCAAGGTCACCTCATGATGACTTCAGTACATCATGGTCTCCAAGGATGCCTCCAAGAGTATCTTCAAGAAATTTTCAAAGTGTCTTAAATATGTTGCCCCAAGAACTCTCCAAGACAATGAAGGTTTCTCCAAGGTGTGTTCCAGATCTTCAAGGACACTTTACTAGTCAACAAGCCTCCACTAGTCTTCACGGGTCAACAGGTCTTCACAAGTCTTCACAAGCCAGCAAGTCTTCACAACTACTGTATACTAGACTTCAACAAGTCTGCTAGATGCTCAACAACGCTTCAATGAAGAAATAGTGCTTCAAGATCTTCAAGGTGTTCAAACGTTAATTAAATGTTGCTCCAATGTCCTGCCTTCAAGAGGAATTAAACTCCCCACTGCAACAGCTCTAAGCCTTCAATACTAGCCCAAGGTCCACCACCAAAGGTCCAAGGTTTAATTTCTTGTCCTGAAGTCCGAGCTAGAAATTTGTCCTCCACAGTTAATAAGTCTTAATGCAGTGGTAACAAGTCCAAGCTGTAGGGTTACTGCAACATCACTGTATCATCATCTATATAAGGTCACTGATATCATATTGCTTGAGTACTGAAGCCAAACCACTTGGTCATAGGAAATCTCACAGAAAGATAGATAATGAACTATAAAGTGAGAGTAATCATGAGCAGATGAGCGGGAATGAATTCTTGCAAAAGTATAGTCCCGAAGAGCAAGTGCAAAAATATAGTGTTGTAGCAAGAGTCTTTTAGTGATGAAAAAATCCTGGAGCGAGAGAGTACACTTGTATCCATATGTGAGGTCATGTCAAAACGAGGTCACTGTAATGCAAGACCAGTCAAAAAAAGAATGAGACAATTGTTATTACAGAGATGCCATAAGTGTGAGTTTGTGATCATGCTGAAGCGAGGTTGTAGTCATATTGTAGCGAGGTTATAAGACAGTTCCAAGAACAATACTACAGATCCGAATTCAATACAGAACAGAGCATGCAGCAGAGATTTCAGTGAATATAATGCCATAACAATACTCAGAACCGATCACCTCAGAGTCACAGGAGAGATATAATCCGCAGGTATAGTTTGCAACATAGAGAACTTGAAATGCTCACCGAAGAGAGTAAGAGATTTGCACCAGATAGAGTAACGAATCCACAACACAGGGAGCTATAACAATCCACTAAAGATACATCAAGCCTTAGAAAGATATTTGATATCTCAGAGCCATTCGAAATTGCAGAGAGAGATCTTTCCGTGGAGATCTGAAACTGTTTCGCTGTCTTATCCACTGAAAAATTCAGAGGTATGCGAAGTCTAGACTATGGAAACTGTGAAGTACGTACACTCCTATATATAGTAGTTTCCCTCTATAAGTAAGCCGTCTTGATCTTGATGAACATATGTGTCTATTGAAGCAAGCAGACGTGTCCAGTATTAATTTTAATTGAAATTTTAATTCCAGAGAGCATAGCCAAATCGGATTCCTTGTCTTTTAATTCTTCGAAGACATTCTCAACAACTGTTTCAAGGCCTCCATAGTCAAGCCTCTGTTTATCTACAAATGATTGTAATTTTTTGCTTGCTCAACAGTTTGTAAACAGAATTCAAACATTTAAAAACACATGTCCTCTAAGACCCAATAGTAATGTTCATCATGTTCGTGGTATCCTCTGCAATGTTATATGTAACTTCATAGGATTGCATCCATCTATTTCTTTGTAAAACTGTAGTCTCTTCATGTACTATTGATTGGGTGATTCTATTGAATTACCTCCAGAGTGTAACCCATCACAAAGCTCTCGACAACATGTAAGACAGAGGTCATACTCACAAACTACACATCTTTGGTGAAGACCTGCAATGGATAAATTACAGTAAACATGTTCATCTGGATTCACAACAGCCTTGGGAATGTCCAAGCTCAGCATTGATTTTCCTTGAATACTCGCTTCCTCTTCCTGCTCCAGCATTTTCTCTTTGACATCCGCTGACTTCTCTTTTGATTTCTTCAATGCTTCTTGTCTCTGTCTGCATATATGTTTAGTTTATATGGCCTGTTTCTTGAGATCAATGCTTCCGATACTCCATGTTCTGCCCGCTCCTCTTGCTGCTACTTGTGTCTTTGTCTATATATATATATATATATAAGCTCAGTCTATATGGGCATCAATGACAACACTGATATCTCAACAGAGGAAGTGTTAAATTGTAGCAAGAAAAGGCTTTATTTGACTTGTGCCTTGGTCAAACTTTGAAATTCGAAATTCCACTTTAACAAGATGAATTGTCAAGCAGTTAGCAGGAGTGACATGGCCAAATCACTCAGTTAAGTCAGTCAATTCGAGTTTATGGGGTAGAAGTAGAGTTGTGTGCAAGTTGGTGGCTAAGATCTAGCTATCTAAAGGTGTTATCTTTAGTGAAAATTAGTTATCTAAGCTCTAGTCTAGAATAGAGTCATTATGAGTTCAGTTGAGTAGTTTAACTATTGTAAACTCAACTAACCCTCAGTTAACTAGTCGATTTACAAAAAATAGCCCTAGTCATGCATACAATTCGAATTGCCTAGTGAAGTAGAAGGAAAAGGCAAAATTGCAATGTTCCACCAAGTCCCCTGGAGGTGGGAGCAAGGGTGCGAGGGAGCGAGGGAGTGGCCCATGCAAAAGCTCCCTACCAATTTTCAGGAAACGTGGGGGACGTCGAGGTCATAAAAATTATAAAATTTAATATTTAAAATGTAACTGTATTTTTGCAAGGAATGTATATATAGTCATCATACATTTACATCGTGAAAAATAAATCATAAATAATAAAATTATAAATCGATGAATGATGAATCATATAACTGAAACAAATTTAAAACTTAAAACTTAAAACATACATCATACAATCATACATTAAGTTTGTAAGTTTGTAAGTTTGTAAGTGTATAACCATTAATGTAACTACTAACAATGTACAACGAAAATAAAGTTTAAGATATCATATGACATATTATATCAATATTCAAAATAAAGTTTAAACTAAAGTTTACAACTGAAATCTGAAACATAAAACTTAAAAGCAAATGAGTTATGTCTTAAACATAAAACATAAAACATAACATATGAATATCAAATGATATCATCATAATGATAAATGAGCATAAATGCTCAAGGTAATGCCCCACTAAGTCTCTGCATCCAGCTGCTGCAAGAATATATCAAAATCAACCATGTCACCATCTTAATCAGAATCACTTCGATTCTCAAACATGCTAAGTAGCACACCAACTCTTAACACGAAACCATAAACTAAAAGGGGCGTGAGGGGGGCGTAAAGGGGGTGTGTGGGGGCGTAAGGGGGCGTGAGGGAAACGCCCCCTAGAAGTCCCCAAGACCCTGGAGCACGAGGGAGCGAGGAATCTAGACCCCTAGGTGGGGAGGTGACACCCCGTGTAACACTGCATAATTGTAATACTATTGTATACAATTTCGAGTGTACAGAGTTTGTGGCATGCAAGTCAGCGAATTCTCTTGGATTTGTTCAAGAAAATAGGAGCTTCCCTATTCTTTAGAAGCAGGAATTGCGCCACGAAATAGGAAGAAGCAAGAGGCCCATTTTGGTTAAGTATTGGCTAGTGCAGGCACAGGAGGAGATCAGTATTGCAATGCAGAGAGAGATTCAAGCATTGAAGCAGTCATCGCAATAGATCATTGTTCTCATCTTATATAATACAAACAGAGGAGGGGTTTCTCCCAGTTGGGTTCCCTACAAAGAAGAGATTCATGACATCAAAGGAAGGAGTACTACAAGCAGCTGGTTATCCCATGATCTCCACTTGAAGAGCTGCTGGAAGCAAGTCCCTGGTCAAGAGGGAGTTTGGTCAAGTCCCTGATTAAGAGGGAGCTTGGGTGCATTCCTTTTATGGGAATGTGTATATTCCTTCATTGGAATGGGTATGTCCTCCCTAGTTAAGAGGGAGTGATAGACACATCATTCTTGTCTTCACTTGGGAAGATAGAATTGAGGATTGGGTAATCATTTGGCATCTGATACTCTTTGAGGATGTGGTAGGGCATCCAAGATAAGAGTAGTCGTAGAGGACCGATATTCTTTGAGCAATGGGAATCCAAGATAAGAATAGTCTTGATGGAACATACTCTGAGAGAACCCAGGTGGGGTATGTTCCAAGAGAGACAATGATGAGGATGTCTATAAATCATTGGTCTTGGCAACATTGTGCTCTGATCTTGTGGAGAGATAGAGTTGTTAGTCGAGGCCTTGTTATGTGGCAACGCTGGATGATATGATGTTGTATAGATGGGTTACCAATCCGACTCTTATGAGAATTCTTCATATTGAGAATGTCCAAGTACCTTGTGTAGATTATGAATACCTACCTAGTTAAGATGGAGTGTTGAAAATTGTAACTAGGTTCGGTTTTCATAATGACATGTGTAATCATGATTTTATGTAATTGATGTAAAGAAGAAAAATAAAATTATTTTGTAATGCTCGAGTCATGGGTTTCATGCTCAAGGAATTTTATTTTTAGTTGAAGCTCCCATTGTGAACTATTAGGTTTGGTCATCAAGTAATAAAGTACGGTGAGTCAATGTCAAGGATTGAAGACCCATTTGGACACGTAACACATTGTGAAAAGAGAAGTTATTTGTGTCACAAACCCTCCATGACCTTGTCACAAGTACCTCATCATGTCGGCCTTAAAAAGGAGATGAAGATGTTTCTAGAATGGCAAGTCGGCCTACCTCATGGCACAAGTCAGCATATTTCAAGGAACAGATCACTTATATATAGAGTGAGCTAGGCCTCACTTAGGACAGAAGTCAGTCAAGCATTTGAAACAATTGAAGAAGTGTGAGAATCACAAGGAGAGCAGTCTCATAACCAGCGAAGTGAAAGGCAAGAGGAGCGAAGAGGTTTAGCAATGTTTTTGGGTAATTTCTCTTCACACGTGTGGCAGAAATTAGGGTTTCTGCACTAGGGTTATAACAGTCCCTAGAGAAGCCATTAAGGAAGCCACCAATAATCATTCTTGCTAGCCGAAGCCTCAAGAAGAAATCTCCAAGTCAAGCAAAGAAGGAAAGGGTCTCCAAACTACCTCAAATCAAGCTCACGTGCGAATTATAGAAGTACAGTCAGGCCGAGAATTGCAGGACTGTGGTAGAAGGCCGAAATTTCAGAGTAGCCAAAGTTAGCAGTGCTAGAAGTCAGTTTGACAAGGTGTTGACTTGGGCAAGAAGAAGAAGCAGTGAAGAAGGATCTTGTGACTTGGTCTTGGAGAGGTTGTTGTCTCAAGGGTCTTGGTCTTGGTATTCGTCACTTGAAGTTTCTATAAAAAGAAGAATTTGTTTGGGTTTTCCTCTCAAGTTGAAAAGGCTTTGGCCCTAGCTGATCGCTTACATCCTGTGTCTCTTGTCTCATTATTGTTTATGGTTTGGAAGCTGTTTGATGAAGAACACTATAATAATCTAAGTCAAAAGAAAAACCTAATCTAAAGAAGTAAAAAGCATTCATAAGCAGTTATCTTCAAGGAGAAATCACCTAATCCTAATGACCTAGATTTCTCAACAATCCAAAGGAGGGAATTTATCCCTGAGCTGCCAAATTGACAAAAGGACCAAGCCAACTGTCAATTACTGTGGTTGAGTTCTGATTTGTTTTGTGGTCAAGACACTGGCCTAGAGGACTATACAACAGCTGATGCGTGGGGACTGATATTTCTTGTGAACGGGGTTGATTTCATGGCCATTTTGGGGCTGGATCTCATGAAGACAAGACTGCTGTAATCACACAAAAGAGGACTGATATTCTGAAGATTATCTTGCTGGAAAAATGCACGAGGTTTCGGCCAAGCAACTGACTGCTGCTTTCGGCTGAACCACGACACAACTGTTGAGCCTAACCCAAAACATCACCCTGAAGTGCTCTTCCTATCAGAAACACAACCTGCCCATTCAAAATCAGTGTACCTTGCCAATCTCACTCCATCTCCCTGTCTATAATCCAGACCATAATCCACTGTCCCCTGCAAGTACCGCAAAATGTGTTTTGCGGCAACCCAATGCACTCTCCTAGGCTCACACATGAACTGGCTCATCGTGTTGACTGCAAAACATATATTTGGTCTAGTGTTGACCAAATACATCAAGGAACCAATCCGTTGTCTATACAATGTGGGATCCACCAACTCGGAATCTGAAGCGTGAAGCTTCTTCCAGTTAGTGATCATGGGTGTCGACATGGGTTTACAATCCTCCATGTGAAATCTGCTAAGGATGTCCACAATATACTTCCCCTGTCCCAGGAAGAAATGCCCCTCCTCCTGCCACACCTCCAGTCCCAAAAAGTAATGCATCAAGCCAATGTCCTTCATCTCAAACTCTGAAGCAAGATCTCTCTTGCAGCCCTCTATGAGTCTCTCTGCACCCGTAATGACCAAGTCATCCACATACAGCACCAGAATGAGAGGCTCCTCACCTATCACAATAAAGTATAGGTTCGGATCTACATCACTCTTTGTGAAACCCATCTCCTGCAAGTACGCATCAATCTTGTAGTACCAAGCTCTAGGAGCTTGCTTCAGGCCATAAAGTGCCTTCTTCAGTCTGCATACATGGAACTCCTTCCCATGCACCTCAAAGCCCTGTGGTTGCTCAATGTACACCTCCTCATGTATGAAGCCATTAAGAAATGCGGTCTTCACATCCATCTGGTGGATCTTCCATCCCATCTCTGTTGTTATTGATATAATGGAGCAAATGGAATGATATCAAGCCACAGGAGCGAAGGTCTCCTCATAGTCTACTCCCTCTACCTGGGAGAACCCTCTAGCCACAAACCTTGCCTTGAACTTCTTGATACTGCCATCTGCAGCGTGCTTTACCTTGTAAAGCCATTTGGAAGTAACCACGGATTTTCCCTCAGGCCTTGGCACCACCTCCCAAACATCATTCTTCATGATAGAAGTATACTCGTCCTGCGTGGCCTCTCTCTAGACCTGCTGGCTAGCTGCCTCCTCATAGCTAGAAGGCTCAGAGTCAACAATGTTGGCAACGATTTACATATAGGTACAGAACATCTCAGGTGGTCTGCTCTCTCTGACCTGTTTCTTCGGCCCAGCAACAGATGTGCCACTTAGGCTTCCTCTTCCCTGAGCACACTTCTCCCACCAGAGGATGAAACTCCTCATCCTCATCAGAAGCCTGAACTCCTGAATGTATGTATGTTGTCCTCCTGCTTGAACCTGTACCTGTAGATGTTGAAGTACCGTGTGAACTGTCCATCAGTGGACTACCTAGCATAGTTTTAAAAACCGAAACCGGTGACCGGACCGGTGGACCTAATAAACCGGGTTTCTAACCGGAACCGGTCTAACTGGGAGCGGTCAGATCTCAATGAACCGGTTTAAAAAAAAGTACATTAAATAATTATTTTTTAATAAAAAAAACTATTTTTAAGATTTGCAACCATGATTCCAAGCCAATAGAGACAAAATATGCAAAGTTTGCTCATTTATATACCATGCAAAGGTGAATATATCAAAATGGCACCGAGTGCAATACATATCATCGAAAAATACATAAGCAATGAGGCTTCAAATGGCCCATAAAGTCCAAAAACAATGCTACAAGCTATGAGGCCATTGGCCTAATACAAGACTACATATTAGTGATCAACAACATGATCACTCCTCACCATGATCAAAATCATCACCACTACTAGACAAGGGATCATCAACATGAGCTACATAAATAATATGGCTCAGAGTTTGAGGACTCCTAAAACTTCTCTACAACTTTAGTAGTAGTAATAGTAGTAGCAAAAATTGACATCAAAACTACAAATCACTCAGCAACATGGTCTCTCATGAAACTCATCATTGATTCATTGCTACTAGAAATGGGATCATCAACAAGAGATACATAAACATCATCTAGCTCAAAGTCTTCAGACTTGGATTGCTCAACCTTATAACATGATAGAAATTGAAAAAGTTTAACATGCTTAACCAATGATTTTGGTTTGAGTGAAGGGTTCATCTCCTCAACCTTAAAATGCGGTAGAAAAAGATTAGCCTGCCTAACCAGTTGTTTTCCTTTGAGTGAAGGGTACATTCTTGTTAAGGCCACGGTACGGGAGTTCAACAATCAATACAACCAACATCAACAAAGTTCAACAATCAATGCCACCAACATCAAGGTTCTTAAATGACTTCATGCTCTTGATCAAATGCCAATCTCGTACCCTTACACATGATAGAAACAAATGGAAACATTGCAAACCCCCAAACCATGAAACCCTGAAAACCATTAAGTCTGCTGAATTTTGAGTGATATTTAAAATTCTAGTTTCTACATATGAAATCCAATGAGGACGAAACCACTCTTAAACATCCTGAGTCATTTCATGGTAATGTTGAAAATTTAAGTAAAAGGATGAAAGTCACTTTTACTTTAAGAATTTAACATTACCATTAATTGCCAAGAGGATGTGTCAGGAAAATGAGAGGGTAGGCAAAGTCAAGTGAAGCCCCCCTTGCCCTCCTGAAATGGTAGCACAAACTTGAGCATGGGACACCTAACCAGCCGGTTAGGTACGGAACCGGCCGGTTTATGCATTAACCGGCGGGTTTCGTACCTAACCGGCCGGTTAGGTCCGGTTAACCGGCCATTTTAGGTGGCAGGCCTCCCTTAACCCGGTTGCTTGAGCGGTTTATACCGGTGCCTTAGCTGACCGGCCGGTTTGACCGGTTACCGGTTCAAACCGGCCGGTTTTTAAAACTATGCTACCTAGTGAACTGCTCTGCATGTTGCCCGAAGCACCACCCATCTAACTCTGCGAGCCACTGCTCACTGACAGACCTGACACCGTAATCGATGTACCTCCTGATCCCTGCCCACTGGATCCCTGTGACTGACTCAGCTGCTCCTGAGGGTCTCGCTGATCCAGATAATCTAACTCCCCTGACCTCCTGAAAGCCCTATCCTCCTCGAATTTCACATCCTGCCTGACAACAACTCTCCTCCGTGCAAGAATATAAATCCGAAAGGCTTTCGAGTTATCATTGTAGCCCACAAAAATGCCCTTCTCTGCAGTGGGCTCTAGCTTGGTCCTCTTCTCCTTGGGTACGTAGGAGTATGCAGTACACCCAAAGATACGAAAATGACCAACATCAAGCTTCTTCCCAGAAAAAAGCCTCCTCCGGAGTCATATGCCCCAAGGCACGATGTGGACTCCTGTTCTGCAAATACACAGCAGTGTTGCAGGCCTCTGCCCACAAAAACAATGGTAGCCCCTAATCATGTAGCATGGCTTTGGCAGCCCCAACGATGGATCTGTTCTTCCTCTCCGCAACCTCGTTTTGTTGGGGGTTGTAAGGAACTGTGAACTCCCTCCTGATGCTTGCCTCCGCACAATAATCAACAAACTCACCAAGGGTGTACTCCCCTCCATTGTCCGACGTGAGGGACTTGATCTTCCAACCTGTCTGAGTCTCCACAAGAGCTCTGAACTCCTGAAACCGCTTGAAGACCTCACTCTTGGTCTTCACGAAATAAATCCAGGTCTTCATGGAGTGATCATCAATGAATAAAACATAGTACTCATATCCACTCAAGGAAACATGAGACATCTGACAGCTCACATCGGTATGAATCAAATCAAGAATCCCAGTCGATCTACTGTCACTGCTGGGAAAAGGGGATTTGGCAAACTTCCCCATAGCACATCCTCTGCATGTATCAATGTGATCAGAACTGAAATTTGGCACACCTGTAGTGATCTCCCGCAATGTCCTCAAGGCCCCATGATACATGTGCCCCATCCTACGTTGCCAAATCTCGCACAGCTCTGAACTGCTAGCTTTGCTGCCGGTACTACTGCTCAATGCCAAAAGGGGCTAAAACACAAACTTGTACACCTTAGCATGGCGTACACCAATCACTCTAGCTGAATCAGCTGGAGCGCCCCTGGGATATATAAGCACTTGTCCTCTCCTAAACAATACTTCATACCCTCTGTCCTCCAATGCTGAGATGGATATAAGGTTCTTCTTCATCCCTGGCACATATAGAACATCTGACACCTCCAAGGGAGGTTTGGGTTCCCTATCAAATGTCAATGTCCCCACACCGACTACTCTAACAATGTTGTCGTCCTCGAGTACTACCTCTATATCAGTGCCACTCTCTGAAAGCTCTGAGAATTAATCACGGACTCCTGTCATATGACGTGAAGCTTCATTGTCAACATACCAAATTGCTGAAGATGCTCTGCTAGTGGAGGGAAATGCACACTCCCTCTCAACCTCTGTGGCAGGTGATCCTGCACTAGTGGACTCACAAGCAATGAACCCAAACTCCTGGTCAAAGCTCTCCGAAAATTCCTCTATCTCTGTTGATGCTGCCATGGTCTTGTTCTTTCCCTTCTTCTTCTTCTCCGGACACACAACTGCATAGTATCCCATCCTTTGACAATTCCAACGCTTCACCTTGGAATAGTCCTTCTCCTTGTTCACCTGTTGCTTCCCTTTACCTTTTCCTTTGCCCCCACGACCACTTGTGGAAGCTTGCTTCTTTCCTTTGCCCTTCGTGCCCCTTGCTAACAATGCTACATCCTCATCCTCCTCCACTGGTTTCGTTGCCCCAAGCTGATTTTTTCTGATTTCATTCTGTATGCAATCATCCCACAACCTCTTCCAAGTGGGAAGGGTCTCTTGTGCAACAATCCCATCAACAAAATTCAGCCTTGTACTGGGAAGGCCATTCACTGCAATCCGCAACTGCTGCCAACTCATCTCTCACATTAGTGATCTTTGTGAGGTATGCAGTAACACTATCAGTCTTTGCCATCTTAATGGTCTTTAACTTCTCCCTTAGGACCATTTTTCTGTTTTCATTGGTACTCTGGTAGAGATTGGTCAAGGTTGTCCACATCTCATGTGCATATCTCTTTCCTCTCACATGAGGAATGACATGGTCTTTAATACCATCCAGAATCAGTCTCTTTCCCTTGACATTCTTCTTGTTAAAATCTGTCAGCTGAGTAGCATCAGTAGACACATTTACAGGGTGTTGTTGGGTATGAACCATGATACCCCAAACTTTTGTCTCCTCAAAGATACTCTGAATTCTCTCCTTCCATGAACTGTAGTTACTATGCCCATCCAACCTATCCTCCACCCTCAAGCCCAAAGACATGCTCGCTGTCCTAATAAACTGAAAATTTCACTGCTGTGGTAAAGGTTCAGTTTTTTGTGTGTAAAATCAGCTTGTTGTCATTTTTCTCTTTGCTGTCCCAAACTACACTTTTTAGCAAACTGGCTTTGATACCATGTAGAAATTTTGTGACCCACTCTGTTTTTCAGTTTCTCCTTATTACTCCCATATAGTTAAATGTCCATTCCCATAACCATACATTCAACAAGCTGGAAAAATAAATATTTTCTGACAACACAAATTTTGGAAATTTCAAAGTGCTAGAAATTGCAAAAATAAAAACACGGAAATATTTTCGCGACACAGAAAATTGACATGCTGATTTTTTGTCAATATGACCCTGGGAAACCCCTCTACAACTCTTGGGGAAAACTAGTTCGAAAGCCTCTCTTTATTTCTGAATATTGCTTTTACAGAGAAATGGAAAGTACAGGAAAAATTCCAGCAACCACATAAATGTACTTATCTCGAAAACCATGTTTGTTCTCCACCTCGATTTTCGTGCCAACACAAAACAGAAAATTACAGAGAAATGTACGACCTTAAATGTTGTACGGATAGCATAGAAAACTGTGTCGGACAGCTGTACGGCCTCCTTGAAAACTGTGATGTACGGCTGCCTTGACATCTGTGTTGTACGGCTGCCTCGATTTCCGTGTTGTACGGCTGCTGTATAGACTTTGGTTTCTGTGTTGCCGCTGTTGTACGGACCTGAAAACAATGCCTCCTTGCTGCTATACAGACCTCGAAATGCTTGCAATATAGCAGCAATAAATGTTGTTCTCCCTTCCTCGCTTTTCATGCCTCTTGCCTTGAAAACTACGCTCTTGCTTTGCTATACGGATTTGTTGAAATGGTGTTGTCTCTCCTTCTCTTTTCTGCTCAGAAAATGTCTCATTTGCTTTCTCTCCTCCTCTCTCAATCTACTCATGAAACACTGAATGATCTTTTCCCTCATTTTCCTCCTTTAACCTAACCCTAAGTGAGTTTTGGGAAATCCCTAAATCCAATGGCTGAGATTAAATGTGCATTTAAATCTCACTTTTTATTTTTTAATTCACCCCACTTTAATAAAAACCCTCTTCGTCATTTATTTCCAAAGTCACTTTTCATTTTCTAATTTCACATTGACTTTATTAAAGTCCCTTTAAAATTAGACTTGGTAACTTTATCACTTAAAGTCACTTATAAATTAGATTTGACTTTACAACTTATAAAGTCACTTTAGGAGAAAAAGTTAAATTTTTTTGGACACTTTTCCCTAGGCCAAAGATCAAAGCCTTAGGGAACCACCTGTCCTCCGGTAACCAAATTTCAACACATTTTTCTGTTTCTCATTGATCTTTCATATCCATCCTGATGGTTTGGTTATTATGCATAAATGGGCTATGAAATGTTTAAGGCACATGAAGCCAAAGTATGTACAGTGGAATTCAAATATATTTTATTTGTTTCTGATCACTCCCCACAACTCTGCATGTTTTTGTACGAGTGAATGGTTTTGTCCACATTCTATATGATCTAAAATTTTGTGGAAATGCTTGGGATACCTTCACCATTATTTTCAATCCTAGCCAAGAATAGGATGGTTCTCTTGCATTGCAGTGTCTATCCTACTATGTACAAAGGATCTGCTCGCTGGCCAGCCTTGCAGTACCTATCATTTCCTTTTCAGATAGCTTGGTCCTCCTTAGTCCAATGACCACATTTTGATAAGGGCAATTTTTCTATGACTTAGGGTCGACCTATATAGGAAGAAGCCTGGGCCTAGATGCCTTAATTGTTAAAAGTATAAATATTTAAGAACTGCACATATGGTCCCAAGTTAATGATCATGGAATCACCATTCTAACCAATAAAAGAAACGAAGGAAAACCCAACCAAATAGAAACCCATGAACGGAATAACACATACCTCTTCCCCCTTCTTCACTGAGCCAATTCTTCGAATATTTATACGAACTGATGTATAAAACTTCAATGCGTTACCCCCTGAGGTAACTTCAGTTGGACCTCCCCCAAACGTAACCAGCTTTGACCTCACCTGCAGTGATGCAAAAGGCATGAATCGTCATTATCCCAGGATGCAGGAATGGAAGTGCGTTAATAACTTTACATTAATAATCTGATGAATCTTCTACAACAGAACAGCCTGGAATAAACATAATGAGTAAAACAACTAAGAAACTACCCCTTGCCTGATTTATGAAAATGAGAAGGGTTTGTGAACGTGATAATGAATGGCTCAATTTGCGCAGTGCTTGGCTCATCAATCGTGCCTGTACTGCCATGTGAGCTTCCCCCATTTCGCCTTCTAGCTCACTTCTAGGAACAAGTGCTGCTACCTATTATTGTTCCCAACGCATCCCATTTACACAATCAAAATAATAGTTTAGAATCAAATACTACACTTGTGCCCATTGACATCTACCATAAACAGAAAAACTATTGCAACACTGAGGAAATGAAAGTGCAAATAATAAAGGATTATTAATAGCCTGGATTGCTAACGAATGGATGCCAGGAATACAATCAAAGAGGAAAAGAAAAGATCATTTCCATCAAAAGAAAGGCAGTTTGAACTACAATTAAGTAATAAGAATATCACGCAGCCAAAAAAAATAATTTTCATGGACTCTTATCCTGTGAGTTTGGCATAATAAGTATAGCAAGGAAGCAAAAACACTCACGAGGCAATGATGTGCTTGAGCTCTATGATAATAAAATCCAAGCATGCTACAAATTAACATGATGCAAGTCTAGATTACCATTTAGTTTAAGCTGTAGTTTCACCAGGCTAATCGAAATAACTAGTCAAACAAGAAATTGAAAGCAGAAGCATGTCAAGCATTTACACTCTATCAAACACAAAATTCCAACTTCAGCCAAGCACAACATGCAACTCAACGCAATATGGAAGAGGCAGCAGTGACAAAAATGATAGAAGTTGTATACAATTATCTTACGGAAATGCTAGATTGACAGAGAACATTGAAATAAGTCAGGGAGCATATAAATCTGCTACCACCTATGGCAACTTTTAGAAAAGAGAATTTCTCTTGAAAAATCACAGAGAGTATATTACAAAACGTTCACTAGAAATTTGTTAAGAACACATCATTATCCACATTCCAAAATACACGTGATATTACTATTAATAAGAATCTGTCATAAGGATCCATTTTCTTCATTCTGCATTACAATCAGTTAAAATTTTCACATTTCATTTAAAGTAGTTTGTACAGACAAGACTAGTAATGAAAATTTTCCCAAATTAATGCTATAAGGACAAAAAATATAGAATGTAGGAGAGGAGTTATACTCACACTGTCTACCACAACAACATCAACAGACCCACTTCGGATGAAAGTATCTACAAGACCAAGGGCCTGTTCTCCACAATCAGGCTGAGCAAGAAGCAGATTCTTAGTGTTCACACCCAGAGCTTCTGCCATTGACGCATCAAGGGCATGTTCAGCATCAATAAATACACAGTATCCTGCACAGGAACCAGAACAGCAACAGTGATAGAGATAAGTGAAACTTATAATGAAAGGAATATCCTTGGCATATATGTTATCATGTACAAGGACAGATAATTTCCCTCTCTACAAGCTCTCTCAACATGTCATCAAATACTCTAAACTTTGCAACAATGACCAATAAAATTTTGACCGTTCACCTATAAAAGATGCCGACAGACAAGCTTCCATTGACAAATAAACATGCATGTACTGTTAATTGGTGTTGTCATTGATGTCAACTCTGGGGTTTGACTTTGATTAAACACCAGTCATTGATGTCAAACAGTTAACAAATAATCTTATATTTGTCTAGATTACATCAAATTAGAAGATCCACAGTTGGATGGTTGAAAACCCTAGTCCTAGGGTTTGAGTTCTCTAGACTAAGGGTTTACCCAAAAATTGTTCAGGGTTTTTGACGTAGAAAATCATTGAGTTTGCCTTGGAGATCCTCGTCATTGGATTCTCCTTGTCAAGATGTTTCCAGTGGTATGTGGCACACCACATAGTTCTTCACAGTTTGAGAGATGTTCGCTTTTAAAGTTGATGACCCCAATTTGCAGCTTCATCTTGGTCCAGTCAAAATTTCATAAGATTATTCACCTCAGAATAAAATAGTTATCCCTATGGAGAAGTAATCTTAGAGTCACTAACATTAAAAATAATCGGTTTACTAAACATTAGAGTATACAATGGGTTTCCTAAACATTAACAATGGGTTTCTAACACAACTCTACAACACCTTACTCATGGTTTTAATTTAAATAAAACTAATATTTAATTTCTCTTAAACAAATTGCTCCAACGTCTAGCCTTTATGAAGCCCCTCATAAGCTAAAAATTAACCTATAAAAGGACACCAATCCTACATTCAAAAAACATGCATTTTGCAGTAATAAAATAAATAGAAGTCACTCTGAACTTTTCGGCCCTTGAAGAATCAACGCAGGAATTTGTTTAGGGATAGGGTTTGATTATTGTTCCTTTTGGTTTGGAGGTTCATCATTTTGGGAGTCACTTTGCAAGAAGAGTGAAGGTCTGTTGAAGGGTTCAGGGTTTAACTGTTTTTGTTCTTGGTCTTTGGGATTCGTTTTGCAGGAAATCAACTTGAAGAATCAGCCTTCTAAGGCACACAAGCCTGCGGTGACATCTCTATGAAAGTTTTAATGCACAGCTCTGAAATAAGTCCTCCAATCGGTCATCTAAACCTTCACTTTTCCCACACATCAGCGGAGAATTTTTTGACATCTTTCCTTGTCCAGCAAGAGCACTTGTGGCCTGGTTTATAAAACCTGATTTGAGGCTAAAACCTGCGGCTAGGGCACACCTGAAAGTGCTCATCACCTGGTGGCTCAGTCGTTTAAGACAATCATCTCCAACGCCTTTACAAGGCAGCGAGAGACCTAGAAATCTCTGCAGATTGCAGACCTAAGAACCTAATTAACATATTTCAATTCTGAGAATATACTACAGACCTAAATCATTTATCACATATTTCTGAAAGTTCTCCATAACCTGGGAAGCAAAGAAGTAGGGCATCAATGTCAAGCAGCAGTCATATATATATACCGCAACAATTACCTTATAGAGTGAAGCCGACCTAGTAACCAAGCCACGTTCTAAAAGAACTCTTAGATCTGTTTTTAAACTAGAGACACCTTTGTTAGTTATCTGGCTGTCAATATATGACAGTGAGTCTCACAGCAATATAAGACAGTGGCAGTGTTCTCGTTATGTATCAGTGAACAACTTCAAGGATCAAATGCACTAATCAAAGAAGTTCTGTAATCATTCATCAAAAGCATGTATATATCAAGTTAAGGAAGCAAAGAGAAAAGATCAGAGACTTACCTTGCAGAGATCCTCAGAGACAACATATATATGTGACTGCCTCCAGAAGTCGATTTAACTGAAGTCCTGAAACCAACCTGTGTAATTCTCTTTGTCATACAAGCTGTTAGAACCTGAACTTGCAGACTTGTTGCATACCTTGATTGAAGATTTCTGTTCGGTATTTCATCAAGCAGAAGTTTTACTCCATCTATAGGGTATTGATGCACTGCTTATAGTAATCAAGTCAATATTGCACCCTAGAATTATTTAATATCCTATGTTGTCTACACTCTACAGCCATACTGTCCATTGTTATTAACAAGACCTTGTTGCAGTGATAAGAATTCAGACACAAGGCAGTTGATGATAACATTATGACAAGTGTCTTTGAGACTGTAGTATAGACAACACTAAGACAATGTTATACATGTCCACATTCTTGATGAATGGCAGTGACTCTTTAACTACACAGTGAACCTTGTAGAAGTCTGGAAACAGTTAGGGCTTTCAATGCGCAAGATCTTCTTGGTTGAAGTCAGGTGCAGTCATCAGGAAAGAAGGCAGTAAGGGTTTGTTATGATATGACACTGATCCTGCACTATGATACACATGATTGAAATCGGCTCTTGATATATGACAGCGACACCTGTGACCTGTAGTATATAGATATTCTAGATTACTTGAAGGATTATTCCAGGATTGATTTGAGAGTATTGGTTAGCAATTACAGTGAGGCAGGACTTCTATGACAGTGATACTGTGACTTGACATGAATTGATGATTGTACAGCATCTATGGTTTGATCTGCAGAGGACTGAGATTGCAGGTTTGAACAGTGGTTACATTTGGCATTTTGATGACAGGGCATTTAGCAGACTTTATCCTGACATACAGTTTGTGCAGTGGCATTGTGATTAAGCAGAAGCAGGTTTGCTGAACAGTGTTTGAAGTACAATTGAACAATGGTCAGTTAGAGCAGTGTTGAGCAGTGAGGCTGCCAGGATTAGACAGTGATATACTTACCGAGCAGAGCAGCAGAACCTTTCATTACAGTTCTTTATATTGATTCAGGGCACAGGCAGATCCAATTTGAAAATTGTTTAACGTGGTCAGTCGGCTCGTTAGGGTGGCAGGGTGGTGCAAGGTAGTTGATTAGACTCTAGAGTCACCTTCAGGTGCGTGCCTAAGAACAATTCAGGGAGGCAGGGTGGTGCTAGGGCAGGTCAGAGTCTGCACAGGGCATTGGAGCATCCATCCAGTGGCAGCTAGTACACAAAGTGTTGGAGCCTGAGATCTAGGGCGTTGGAGCGTCTGCACAATTGCACTTGGTAAACAGGGTGTGTTGGAGCATCTTACAGATTGGAGCTTGTAAATTAGGGGGTTGGAGCCTCCTTCAGTTGGAGCTGAAAAATTGATGTAATTATTTTGAAGACATATTAAGAAGCGCTCGGTGGTTTTTGACCTGGAGGGCGTTTTCCACATAAAAATCTACGTGTCTATTGTCTTGATTATTGTGCATTGTTGAATGGTGTTGTTTACTATTTATGTTAATGAAATGTTAAATATTATTAACGCTCTGAAAGATTAAAAATACTAATTGATAAGAAATATTGATTCACCCCCCTCTCAGTATCAATAAGTTCTTTCTCTTACACACAAGCTATAAAGATATATACACACAAGCATTTAAGAATAGGAAATTCATCCGACAAACAAAAATGTGGTTGTCAAAGGAAGAGATAAAAAACAACCTCATGGGAATATAGAACCTGTTACCGCAAAAACAAGATCCCCAACAATAATTGGACCCACCACCATAGTCACCTTAACAGTGAAATCCCATGTCCTTTTGTGGGTGGGATGTTATCCCCACAAGGGAGGTTTACCCGGAAAGATTTAGAGGTTAGATGACTAAAGAGATCTGTTGTCGCTCAGATTCTATAGGCACCGCGACAATCGCTCAAGGCGGGGACTATCACTCTGATCCAATGTCACATGGTTCGGTTTGAGTTCAAATTTTTTGATGAGGTTCAGATGAGGTTCGCCATTAGGTTCGTCTATATATATTAATTTAAAATGAATTATAGGATTAAATAGTAAGAAATAAACATCAAAAATGCTATCACGGACATGGAAACTGCAAAGATAAATTACAAGCTTGAGTTGTGACATGAAGTTATGAGTTTTAATTTATGGACTTGTTCAATGGCTATGAGGTTCGATGAGGTTCGCCAAACCTCAACATTTTTTTAAGGTTCGCCAAAATTTGAACCTCAAGGTTAAAGTTTGCCGAACCCTGTGACATAGCTCTAATCCCCACCCACTTTGTTCTAGTTGTCTCCCAATAGCAGGGTATGGGGGGTAGTTCCTATAGAAATGAGGTGATAGAAAACAAGTTGGGAACCAACTTGTTCGGGAGACACGGATGAGTGGCCTAACTACTCTATTAAAATTAACAAGACTTAAAGATTTAATTAGATTTAGAGATGAAACCAGTGCCTTATGGAGTCACAATTCTTGTTTATTACAAATTAAAACCAAGTAATCGAATGGACACCCATTGCTTAATATGATAGACTATCTTATAAGCTATGCAAATCCTAATATCTATGTGTAATGCAGGGATGTTGGTTAATTTTAGATTAAATGCCTAATCTAAGTTAAACCATTTCCCTTAACTGTTTTGAGAAACAGTCTTCAGAGTAGGTTGTGGGATGGAAGCCAACGGGAAGCAGACAGTGGTCTGATTAACGATACCTCCCCATGTGTTCCAACCTACTAGTGCCTCCGGCATTGTAGAGACTATGGCTCTAATGACTGCAAGGTTACTGTGTTAACCACTAAGAAGGGTTGAATCCCTCAAACTAATTGGAAAAGGTTGCCCTAGGAGTCTATCAACCAAACTTATGCTTGGAGGTTGGTTATTAATGCAACTAGCCTTAGGATGTTTATGCAATGATTATGAGTGCAATTGCTAGTTTGAGATTAGCTTAATGTTCATGTACTTTAATTTATGATAAGTCTTTAACAACAATAGTACTTATTAATGAGTTATATGCAATCTCACAACCAAGAAAAGTGACAGTCAACTTAATGCCAATAAGAAATGAGACCACAAGATACTTAACCAATGATATCAGAAAAAATAACTTAGAGCACTTATCCACAAGATGTCAATTACAATTATTCAAGATGTAAATATCACAATGTCAATTAGATGTTAAGTGCTCAAAATCAATATTAAGGAAGGTTATGATTAGAGTGTTTTTAGTGAGTGAGCTTATTAGATGGGAATAATGAACTTTACAACATATAAACTCACAAGGAAAACACAATGTTAGCGACTTCCACAATATCAATGCTAGGAACAAAGAACAATAGAATGTACAACTATGAAAGCACTTATGCAATTTATGTTCCAATGACCTCTCAATAAGCAATAAGTGAATGATATGACAGCAGTAAGAGACTTATGACAGAAGTGAGTTACTAGTGCCACGTATACCCCAAAACTTAAAATTTGCTTGCCCAATAGAAAAGTTAGACTTTTAGACCTCTTATGATGCAAATTTCAGAATTATATCAGATCTGATATATGTTGTTACAGCAGGAAATAAACACTGAAAATAAGTGAATTCATGAGGCTACAACAGTGCCAAATATCCCAAAACTAGGAGAAATTTGCCAAAACTATAAAAATTTAGTTTTTTTAGCCCTTTTAGGTGAATTATTCAAGAAATTACAAATCTGATTCAGTGATTTACGCAGAAAATTCCAGCAAGCAAAATATTAGATCTAGGCTAGATGCTTGCTGCCCAAGTGGCCAAATTTTGAGAAAATTCAAATTTGCAATTTTTGTGTTATTTTGACCAACTTAAGTATGATTTTAGGGCACTTATATCACTGTTATAAAATAAATTTATAGCAGTAGCAAAACAGTGAGAAAACTAGGGTTTAGAGAGTAAACCCTAGGCCCAAGGCCTTGAAGATCCTTTGGTCCAAATTTGCTGAAACTTTAGGATGAGCTTGCCACCTGAAAATCATAAATTTTGAGGCCAAGCACCTACAAAACCATCAAGTATTCAGTCCAAAAAATTCAGAGATGGATTCAGGGCAAATTAGGGCCAAAGAGGGTCAACGCTAGGCCCAGTAGGTCTAGCGTTGAAGGAAAAAGGAGATAGGAGGCCAAAGAGAGGGCAGAGGAGGAAGGAGGAAACCAAGAAAGGCTAACGCTAGAGGGAGAAGGCCCTAAAGTGCTTGACGACTAGGATTTGCGGGCCAAAGAGGACCCTAAAGGCTACGGCTAGCCTATGAGGCAGTGGTTTGGGGAAAAGAAAGGCAGTCGAGGCATCCTAAGGCCTAAAGACCCCAACGCAAGGCCTGGAACGGGAGGTCGAGGTCCCTACAAGGTACAACTTGCCCAAAAAGGGGCTGAAATGATGACGCAGAGGGTTGGAAGGCTGACGCAGGCCAAGAGGAGGAGGACACTAGCCCTCGGAGAGTTGGATCTAGGCTCGGGTGGCCTAAAACTCGAAACCCCAGCTTCTGGAAATTTTATTTGCTTCAAATCTGATTTTTTCTGCAAATTTTCCAAAGAGTTGACCCTGCAAATTTTTTAGAGACTAGATCTTACCCTCAAGGGCCTAGATCTAGCTCTATTACAGCTTCTTCTCTTGACTGCACCTGTAAAAATGGAGATAAAATACCCAAAACCCCAAATATATACAAAATCTCAAAACCCCAATAAGCAAAAATAATTTACAAATCTATTTACAAAATTTACAAATATACAAGGGTTTAAAAAAAAAGAAAAAAAAAATTATGGATATTTCATTTGATAAATGGCTAAAAATACTTTAGAAACCCAATGCACACTATAGCCTTAGCAGAGTTTAAATCAACCATATAAATGTTTGGGATCCAAAAAAGTCGGTACATGCCCACAATTTGTGAACATGGAGACCAAGGACTGGGGTACCTTCAAACACTATGCATATATCTCAAGAAAATTAGTTAATCATATGTCGAATCAAATCATCTAAGATTAGACCAACACTATCAATGAACTGACTTTATCCCCATCTAATGAAAAACAAATTCTATCATTTACCAGCACAACATAGGAAAGTCGGTAGCCAGCACATACCACAAATCACGAACACTGAACACCTTGAACTGCACCCCAAAGTCTTTATCATGATCAATGTGGAAAAAGTCTAACTCGGGATTAAGTCTGCAAGGGTCCAAAAATTGAAAAAGTCGTTAAAGTAGGGAAGTTTTTGAAAAAGTCAGTGAAATCAAACATAAATAAAAATACTAATTTAAAGAAAAAAAAATTGTTAAAAAATCTAGTTCACTCACCATTTTTTGGAAAAACTCCCGATTTTTTTGTTAAAATCCAGATTTTTTCAAAAAAAAAATTAAAAAGTTGTTAAAGAAACTACCTCAATCACGATTTTTTGGAAAAACTCACGATTTAATCCTGACTTTTTCAACTGGTAAAAAATCTCCAAAAAGTCGGCCGATTAAATCGGCTAGTCCAAAAAATCAGACTTTGTCGATTTAGTCGCGACTTTTTCCACACTGATTATGATAGAAATAAAAGTTCCCAGCAAGACAATAGTGTTACATCAATGCTATAGCAGCAATTTCTTGGCTAGAAATCAGATGGCTAGAGACTCAAATGACTCTCTGATTTATAGATAAATCCTCCAAGTGGAAAAATAACAGCTAGTTTTCTTGATCCTTGTCAAAATAATTTCGATCGTCGAAAAATTCTTGATCATCTTTTAATCTTAGCCGTTAAACTTTTGTTTTTTAAGAATTTTCGAATTTATCATTTATTTCCATTTTTATTCGCTCAAAATTAATTATTTTGAGCAAATTTCCTCAAAAAAATTACTTTCACTTAACCACCAAGGTCCAAGGGTCCATTTTTTCTTGAAAAATCAATATTCCCTTGGTGGAGAACCTTCAAAAATTAATTCTTTTAAGACCCATGAATTTTTCCACTTTGATAATTTAATTTCTCTAAGAAATGTTAATTTGACTCTAATTAATTAATTTTTTGGCTTGGGATTTTATTTTATTTTGCGAGAAAAATTAATTAATTGACATTTGAGGGAATTTTAATGTTTTTTCCACCCTCTAATATTTTAACCATGGTGTCTAAGTATGAAGGACCATGCATTAAAATATTTTTTATATAAGATTTACAATTTCAATCCTCAAAGGGGGGGTACCCGTTCGACTTAGACCCTCAAAATACATACCCAATCTTTGACACAACATGATCTTGTAGACCAACTAATTTGTAATAAAATAATTTATCCAACTAGCTTAAATTATTCCCAAATCACTTTTACATAAGACTCCACTAGAACACTAGGACTCACCCAAGACTTTGACAAAAAATTCCACCCTAGCCTTGGGGTGAGGTTGGAGGGAAAAATTATGTTGACCATCAACGTTTAGAAACACAAATGAGGCAGTGAGACGAAAAAACTCTTAGGTTGAAACTCTTGCCAAAATAATAGGCTTACCAAAGTTGTTACATCCATGGTCTTGACTCTTACTAGCATCATTTACATTACATAACTTGCAGAATGGGTTTACAATGACACATATACTATTGATAGATGATCTAATCTTCTTACAAAAATTGGTACTTCTACTTCCTTGGAACTTTGACAAATATGAGTGCAACATCTGGCTCCATATGGGGACACATTGTTTTTATGAAGTGATGTGAGAAACCCAAAATCCTACATCCAAGAAAACGAAAGTCCATCAAATAGATATCCATTCAAAATCAAAATCATCACGTATAGAAAGAAAATGTTGCGGGAATAAAAAAGTCTACTCTAACAAACATATTATAAATGTGTGAAATTAAACTACCTAACGACATGAAATAAAAGGCAGTGTTAGATATCCTATACAAAATGATGCCCTATGGCATCAGATGTCATCTCTGTAGTACAGCGTCATCATCTGCCCATTTGTTGGCAGGTCCACAGGATCGCCTTCCAAAGTGTTAAGATAGAAAGAATTTGCTCCAACGGTTCCTCTGATAATATATGGTCGAAGCCATAGACTGTCGAACTTTCCATGGTTGTTGAGCTTCTCATTTCTGCGATCCCATAATAATACCACATCACCAATCTATAGGGACCTGTTCTATGTAGACTTGTCGAATCCCTCTTTAGTTTTGGCCTGACTTTGACATAAGTTATCAAAAGAGTTTGAGCGGGCCTCATCAAGTTCCATTATCTAATCTATTCTTTTTTGCACTGCATCTTTGTCATCTGTAAAGTGTTGAAGGAGTTGATAAAGCAGGAATCTTGAGATAAACAGGCAAGATTACTTCCAAACCATAAACAAGCTCAAAATGACTTTTCTCGGTAGCCCTCTTCTTCGTGATCATGTCTGCCCATAATACATACTTGATCTTACCATCCCAACATCGTTTATTATCCCCCACAATCTTCTTAATGATGGTGATCAACTTTTTATTGTTGAATTCAGCTAGACCATTTCCTTGGGGATAATAATTTGAAGAATGAGACAGAATAATACCATACTTGAAATAGAAATAAGAAAGTTCAGAAGAGCTGAAAGCTTTGGCATTGACAGTCATGATCTTGGCTGGAACACCAAATTGGGTAATGATATGATTTTCAATGAAATTCGTGACAACCATCTCAGTAGCATGCTTTCTCAGAATGGCCTCGACCCACTTTGTGATGTAATCTATCGCAGTCAAAATCCATGAATAACCATTACTAGAATTTTGGTTAAATTTACCAATGAAATCCAACCCCCATTGCTGAAAAGGGGCTTCCGCTACAACCGGCTGGAGAGGTAACGCTGCTAATTTCTGTATTCCTGTGAAATGTTGGCATTCTTGATAGCTTTTGACAAACTTATGCACATCTGAAAAAATGGTAGGCCAATAATATCATGCAAGCAAAATCTTGTGGGTCGTAGTTTTTGCTGCAAAATGACCCCCACAAAATCATGTGTGGAACTCAGTAATAAGCTTTTTAGCCTCATTTTCATCAATACATCTAAGTATTATCCTGTCAGAGTTTCTCCATCCAAGGCCATCTTTTAAAATATGATATTTGGATGCCTTTAATCTAAGAGCCTTCCTTTTATGAGCTACTATGTAATCAAAAGATCATACTCCTGAATTTTGGTTACCCATCTAGCACGAGTCCCTAAGCAATCAGTTTGAGTTAATATATCTTTGATAGTTGAGTGTGGCAGAAATGCAATAATCTTTGAATAGCCCACATATGTTTTGAAATGCTTAAGAGATTTGACCAATGCATAAGTCTTTTTTTCCATAATGTTGTACTTTAATTCTGAGTTCTGCAATAATTTGCTCATGAAGGCAATTGGTTGTTCATGGTCATCTTTGTTTTTCTACAATAGAACACCCACTATAGTGTTTTCAGAAGCAAATGAAAAGATCATAAAGTCCTTTGAATAATATAGACTAACCAAAACAATATCTCTGGCTATAGCATCCTTGATATTTTGAAATCCTATGTTACCTTCCTCTTTCCAAATAAACTTTGCATCTTTCTTTAGCGGGGATTGTATGTATTTAGCAATTTCAGCATAGTTTGGAATCAATCTTCTAAGGAAGTTTGTTTTACCCAAGAAGGACTGCATGGATTTAAGGTTATGAGGTAATGTAATTTGTTGAATACCCTAGACTCTTTCAGGATCAATCTTGATATCATCCTTGGAGATGATATGCCCCAACAATTTTCCTTCAATTACTCCAAAAACAGACTTTATTCACAACATCTGTCAAAAAACTGCTTTAGATGGTTGATATGAGTTATGCCATCCTTAGAGAAAACAGTAAGGTCGTCCTGATAGATTTCAATAATTTTGCCAATTAATCCCTTGAAAGCATAATCCATAACCCTTTGAAAAGTAGCCCCTGCATTTGTTAACCCGAAAGGCATTCTGAGATATTCAAAAGTGCCCCAAGGTGTGGTGAAGGTGGTCTTATGACGATCTTCTTCCTTAACCCAAACTTGGTTATAACCAAAAAAACCGTCTAATAATGACATCATACCGGAACCAATTATCCTTTGCTGCATATTTTCATGTTGGGCAATGGATAATAATCTTTTTTACAAGCTAAGTTAAAATTTCACAAATCAACACATAACCTAATAGTACCATTCTTCTTTCTAACAATTATCAAGTTCGAGCACCATGAGGAATGTCGAGTTTTTCGGATGATACCAGCAGCGAGCATTTTCTGCAGCTCTTTCTGATCGAGAGGGGTTAGCTTAGGATTGATTTGCCTAAACTTTTTCTTAAAAGGTTTGGCCTCTTCATCCTTTTACGAAATTTTATGTTAAATAACATCTTTTTTGTAACCCTTGAACTCGTCATAGGAAAAGGCTAGGACATCTTGATATTCAATGAGTAGGTCAATTAAATCTTCCCTTTCTTCTTCAAAAGTACCTTTTGCCAATTTTGACCATTTTCAGATTTTCGGGAAAACCAATATTTACTTCAATGAACTCCCCAGGATCTGTATTCTTTTCATCAATATTTTTGGTTGCATCATTTCTATCAAAGAGTTGTTCCATGGCTACCATGTTCCCAAAGGTGGGATTTACCACATTCATTTTGTGAGTTTAGACCCTGTTGTCGCACAGAATGTCTAGGCACCGCAACAACGGCTCAGATCGGGGGCTATCACCATGATTCCCAATCTCTCTATCTAAGTTGTCTCTTTGCAGGCTAAGGGAGGTAGACCCTGACGAAAATGAAGAAGGAGAATTGGTTGAAAACCAACCAATTCAGGAGACACAGTTAGGTGACCAAGTACTTGTTAAGATTAATGAGATTTTATAGATTCAATTAGATTTAAAGTTTAGAACCAGTGCCTTGTGGAGTCAAAAATATCCCGTTATGAAATTAAAGTCAAGTATTTCATATATAACTGTTGCTATGAAAAATAAATTTACCACAATGATATCTGATAAAACACCTTCACAATCATGCATTAACAATGTTCGATAAAGACATGCAATTTATCGTCACTTGAGATATTTCCACAAAAACAATCAGTTACCAATTTCAAGTAACTTAAAACCACAATTATAGATAATTTAACAATCATCAACCACAACTAAGCATAAAAATACTTTGAACCCACGATTTAAATTTGAAACAAAAATATTATCATGAGGTGACCATCAAATTTAAATGCCAAATATTTCCAATATTTCTGAATTTATGATATTCCAAATAATTTCAATTCAGAGACCTATAGTCAAACTTTAAATAGAAAATTAAAGCTTAACTTGACTATGTAAAATTTTGAGAATTTTCTAAATTTTTTATTTTTATATTTTCTTTTTAAAATCTAAAAGTTAATGAAAACAAAAATATATATACAACTAAAACTAAAGTTCTACAAAATTAAAAAATTAAAAAAATTTAACATTTTTTATTTTTTACAGTTTCTAAAAAGATAAAAACAAAAATAAATCAAATCCTAAATTTAAATTAAACTAAACAAAAAGTTTAAAGTTGAAACTAAAAGACAAATGGAAAATAAATCTAAACGAAATTTTAAAAAAATCAAAACTAAAACGCCCATAAAAAAATCAAACTCGAAATAAAACAAAATAAAGGGTTAACATTAGGAATGCGTTCAATAATTTTTTTGTTTTGTTTCTTGTATGCAGGTCAAAGTCTAAGAGGGCAGCGTGAAGAGGGAGTCAGAATGGGAGAGAGGGAGTTTCCGCAGATGGAAAGGAGGGACACGAGGGATGAATGAGGGAGCAGCTGCAAGGGAAAACGACTGCAAGGAGCCACCGGTAGGAAACGTAAAGGGCAGCAGCGGAAAAAGGGAGCGGCTACGGTGATGAGAATGACGGTCGACGTGAAGGAGAGTGCAGGTAAGGGAGAAACGTTGAGGATGCAGGCTATGGCAAAGATGGGTTGTGGGAGAGCTCAAGCAATGTGATGCGTGGAGGAAGAGAGGGCGAAAAGGCAGCATACAGGGAAAGGGAGGAAGGTTGCCGGAGGAAAAACTAACACGGAATGATTTGCAGGCTGAGGAAAAGGAAAACATACGGACAGCAGTGAGGATGCAATCGAAAAGGTAGAGAATTGATAGCAAATAGGCAGTGAAAGTTTACAAATTTCTCCTTCTGTCCAACAGTAAAAATTACACAAAAACTCAGAATTTGAGTGAAATATTTCTGCAAAATCCTGATCTTGAGGCACAATGCTGCCCAGATCTGCAATCCAAAACAATCATGAGGCCAGATCTCAAAATTTTCTGAAAATCTCCATGTAGAACCTGCACAAAACAAGAAACTAGAAACCAGCAAACCCAGTAAAACAGTATATGCACACATTGAAAAGCAAACCCCAAAAAATTCTGGTGAATTAAAAAAAATGAGCGGGATTTACACTACAAATTTACAGATTAGAAGCCCTCTTGGCTAAATTTAAAATAGTTCAACACAATTTAGAAAATAAAAATTTAAGAGAGAGGCACAAGCCCAATAAAGAATCCTGCAAAAAACGGAATTTAAAATAAGCCCGGGGAATTAGATCCAGAGGGCTCCTCAGATCTTATCTCCTGGGAGTCAGCTGGTCCAAACTAGGACTTCCCCAAACGCCCAGTTTTAAATCCAGAATATTTCTGCAAACTTAAAGTTAAACTATCAAATTAATATAGAAATAGTGATAAAACATAAAATTTTCATGAGCTAGAGATAACAGTTAGCTCGATCCAATTAATATTTTTACCCTAGATCCAGTAGCCTGGGCAAGATACCTATACCCAAAATTACTCTACAAGAGCCATTAATCAACAATCCATTAGAATAATCGCCAGTAGAATATTAAGAACAAGTTTACCATAAAATGTTGAAAAGGAACACCACCATCAAGATAAAACCCCAAAGTCTTCGTTTGTATTATTCCAAAAAATATTACGGGAGAGCTTCAAGAGCAAGTGCATGATCCAGAGATCGGATGATTGAAAGACTGACAAAGACCTCTAATTTATAAGATAAAATCTGCAACGGCTAGTTCAGTTGATCCATGTCAAAATAATTTCGACCGTCGAAAAGATTTAATCATCTTTTAATCTCGACCATCGAAATTATAATTTTGAGGAAATTCGAATTTATCATTTAATTCCATTTTAATTAACTCAAAAATAATATTTTTTGAGTTAATTACCTCAAAATTTTGACTTTGTCTTAACCACCAAGGCCTAAGGGTCCAAAATTTCTTGAAATTCTCAATATTCCCTTGGCCTGGGACCTTTAAAAATTTATTTTTTAAGGACCCACGAATTTTGCCTTTGAAGAATTTTAACTCACGTAAGACCTAAAATTAATTAAATTTTTGGCTTAGAATTTTTAATTAATTTGGCCAGAAAATTTAATTAATTGACTGAGACAAGATTTAATTATTTTTTCAAACCCTCTTTCCATAAGACAAATACATTTAGACACATAAAGAGGGAATACCCATTCGTATAGACCCTCAAGTAGTTACCCAATTCTGTGACTCAAAACATGATCCAGTAGACCTAGCAATCTATAATAAAATGATCTAGCCAATTAGCTAGGATCATTCCCAAATTACTTTACAAAGACTCAATAAAAAACACTACGACTCACTTAGCATCTTCATGACAAAATCCACCATAGCTTTGGGGTCAAGCTGGAGGGGAAAACTCTGCCAATCACTTGTCGAAAAACACAAGCAAATCAGTGAGACAAAAAACCTCCTAGGATAGAAATCGTCACCAACATACTAGGTTTACCTAGGTTGTTACATTCATGATGGTCTTACTTAGATCATTTACATCATAAACATGCAGAATGGGTTTACATTGTTTATAAAACCGTTGGCTATCGATGAAATCTGAATGGCATGAACCTCGAACATGATGAGTCCCATTTCAAAAAATGAGGATGTACTGCTATGGGGTCGTTGACAAAGTGTGGTCAACATCTGGCTCTACTTGGGGACATGTTGCTTCATTGAAGAAATGTGAGAATCCAGAATCTGTATCCAAGCAACAAACAAAAATACATAAGTAGCGTCCATCCAAATATCATCATATAACATTAAGCACATGAAGAATAGAAGCTCTTCTTTCATTTATTATTCTACTTAACATGAAAAATAAATCTACTCTAATTGCAAAATGAAATGTTGAAATAACAAGGTGTAGGGTTAGAGATACAATACAAAGGATGCCCTGTGGCATCAGATGTGCTCAATATAGTGCATGCTAAGCATTTGCCTGCTTTCAGGCAAGTCTGTAGGCTGCTTTTTAGATGTGCCATGTCCTATCTTGCATATTGTAGGACTCTGTCTTATCCGAATGTCAAGTTGCTCTCGACCATCAGACGAATCAAACTGCTTACTTCTTCTTTTCTGCATTTTTCTCTTCTTCTTAGTGGGTTGTGATGTCAGTAATGAGACCACTGTAGATTTCTTGTCCTTATCTTGGAAATGCTTGTACAAAACTTCTAATGAACCTGGAGTGTGACCGATCTTATTCTTAATATACTCGATCAATGGTGACACATAAGGTTGGTCTTTCTTAACGTCCTTTGTAACCATAATTAATTTTCCCTCAATGGGAAAAGTGAGCTCCGTGTGATGAAATGGAAATTGCTTCAGCAAACTCGGAGACCTATGATCTGTTGACAAATCTGACTTGGGTTGGAAATTCTGCATGTGTGATCTTTCCATTTTTTCCAGCTTATTTTGAATACCAGTCATTTGATTAGAATGCTTAACATTAACAACAGTAATTTCCTTCCCATGACTCTCTTCAATAGTCGACAAATTGTGTTGAAGAGACATCTGATTAGAATGATTAACTTTCATCATCTTTAACCTATTTTCCATGACATTTATTTCCTATGCATGACTTGCTTCAATGGCATTTATCCTATTTTGAAGATTGATCTGGTTAGCTTCCATGTTTTGAATCATTTTATCATTATTCGCTTTCATGGCCATGAAGAAATTTTGCATTTCGTTCATCTCCTTCTCATGATTTGCTTCCACGATCGTCATTTCCTTGACATGTTTTTCTTCTAAGGCCAATAACCTACTCTGCATAGAACCAATTGCCCTGGCGTGATCCGCTATTATTTTTTCTTGATTAAGTTCCATATTCTTAATTACCTGAGCTTGATTTAGTTGTATATCCTTAACCATCTGAATCAATTCGTTAACAAGATGCTTATCGTTGTCAACATTGATTTGAAAACTTGTTTCTGCTTCACCACTATCAGGGATTTGTATAGTCGTGGTACAAGTGGATTCATCCTAAGAACTGTCTTGAAATCTCCTGTTGATAGTTGAGTTCTCTACAAGATCAATTTCATTATTTTGCATAATACTGGGAGCACAAGGCGAGCCATCTTGTTTTATATATTTATCTTTAAAAGCATTGATGATGTGTTGTAAACAATAAAAATACTCCTTAGGACAATGTCGAAACCAATCGATAGCATCGCCCTTTAAGGAATAGCTAAAGAGACGTATCTTGACATCTTCATGATTATATTGTGAAAGAAGACAATATCTGTCTATTACATAAGTGACTGTCGATAGATGCTCTAGAGCAATGGCTGCATTACCACCTGAGGAAAAAGGCAATTTAGGAATGGCCTCTTCTGGCATGTCATGAAAGGTGTCATCCATGATGACCTACTTAAAGGTTAAGTGGATGTTAGAGAAAGAGATCCGTGTTCAAGAATAGTCAAGAGGTCCTCAAGAAGTGAGCTTCTTAGCAGGAACTCTTGTAATAAATGAAAGAATTGGAGTCGCCACTTGAACATGAAATTAATTCTAAAACAGAATAAATAATCGAGAGTAGCAGAATATCAGGGGGGGATTCTTGTCTGGGAGTAAATAGATGAATAAGTGGAGTCGCCACCCAAACAAGAAACCAACCAAAATGTCCAGGTGTTAAACGTGTAAATGATGAAAGGATTAGTGATATGACAAAAAATATGATGATGAAATGACGTCAGAAAATGCTATGCCGTGCGACGAGCTAATGAATGGCGAGAAAAAGATTAGAAGATTGGAAAATGACGTTAAGACCCAAGACAGAAAAAACTCTATCCCCGGCAACGGCGCCAAAAAATGTTGTCATGATGAATGTCTAGGCACTGCGACAACGGCTCAAATCGGGGGCTGTCACCTTGATCCCCAATCTCTCTATCTAAGTTGTCTCCTTGTAGGCTAAGGTAGGTAGACCCTGACGAAAATGAAGAAGGAGAATTGGTTGAAAACCAACCAATTCAGGAGACACAGTTAGGCGACCAAGTACTTGTTAAGATTAACAAGATTTTATAGATTTAAAGTTTAGAACCAATGCCTTGTGGAGTCAAAAATATCCCATTATGAAATTAAAGTCAAGTATTTCTTATATAACTGTTGCTATGAAAAATAAATTTACCACAATGATATCCAATAAAACACCTTCACAATCATGCATTAACAATGTTCGATAAAGACATGCAATTTATCGTCCCTTGAAATATTTCCACAAAAACAATCAGTTACCAATTTCAAGTAACTTAAAACCACAATTATAGATAATCTAACGATCATCAACCACAGCTAAGCATAAAAATACTTTGAACCCACGATTTAAATTTGAAACAAAAATATTATCATGAGGTGACCATCAAATTTAAATGCCAGATATTTCCAATATTTCCGAAATTATGATATTCCAAATAATTCCAATTCAGGGACCTATGGTCAAATTTTAGATAGTAAATTAAAGCTTAACTTGACTATGTAAAATTTTGAGAATTTTCTAAATTTTTTATTTTTATATTTTGTTTTTAAAATCTAAAAGTTAATGAAAACAAAAATATATATACAACTAAAACTAAAGTTCAACAAAATGAAAAAATGAAAAAATTTTAACATTTTTTATTTTTTACAGTTTCTAAAAACATAAAAACAAAAATAAATCAAATCCTAAATTTAAATTAAACTAAATGAAAAGTCTAAAGTTGAAACTAAAAGACAAATGGAAAATAAATCTAAACGAAATTTTTAAAAAATCAAACATAAAATGCCCATAGAAAAATCAAAATCAAAATAAAACAAAATAAAGGGTTAACATTAGGAATGTGTTCAATACTTTTTTGTTTTGTTTCTTGTATGTAGGTCGGAGTCTAAGACGGCAGCGTGAAGAGGGAGTCAAAATGGGAGAGAGGAAGTTGTCACAGATGGAAAGGAGGTACGCGAGGGATGAATGAGGGAGCAGCTGCAAGGGAAAACGACTGCAAGGAGCCACCAGTAGGAAACATAAAGGGCAGCAGCGAAAAAAGGGAGAGGCTACAGTGATGAGAATGACGGTCGACGTGACGGTGAGTGCAGGTAAAGGAGAGACGTTGAGGATGCAGGCTGTGGCAAAGATGGGCCGCGGGAGAGCTCAAGCAATATGATGCGTGGAGGAAGCGAGGGCGAAAAGGCAACGTAGAGGGAAAGGGAGGAAGGTTGCCGGAGGAAAAACTAACACGGAATGTTTTGTAAGTTAAGGAAAAGGAAAACATACGGACAGCAGCGAGGATGCAATCGAAAAGGCAGAGGATTGATAGCAAATAGGCAGTGAAAGTTCGCAAATTTCTCCTCCTGTCCAACAGTAAAACTTACACAAAAACTCATAATTTTAGTGAAATATTTCTGCAAAATCCTGATCTTGAGGCACAACGCTGCCCAGATCTGCAATCCAAAACAATCCTGACGCCAGATCTCACAATTTTCTGAAAATCTCCATGTAGAACCTGCACAAAACAAGAAACTAGAAACCAGCAAACCAAGTAAAACAGTATATGTACACAGTGAAAAGCAAACCCCAAAAAATTATGGTGAATTAAAAAAAAAATGAGCAGGATTTACACTGCTAATTTACAGATTAGAGGCCCTCTTGACCAGATTTAAAACAGTTCAGCACAATTTAGAAAATAAAAATTTAAGAGAGAGGCACAAGCCCAATAAAGAACCCTGCAAAAAACGGAATTTAAAATAAGCTCGGGGAATTAGATCCGGAGGACTCCTCAAATCTTATCTCCTGGGAGTCAGCTGGTCCAAACTAAGACTTCCCCAAACGCCCAGTTTTAAATGCAAAAGATTTCTGCAAACTTAAAGTTAAACTGTCAAATTAATAGAGAAATAGTGATAAAACATAAAATTTCATGAGCTAGAGATAATAGTTAGCTCGATCCAATTAATATTTTTACCCTAGATCCAGTAGCCTGAGCAAGATACCTGTACCCAAAATTACTCTACAAGAACCATTAATCAACAATCCATTAGAATAATCACCAGCAGAATATCAAGAACAAGTTTACCATAAAACGCTGAAGAGGAACACCACCATCAAGATAAAACCCCAAAGTCTTCGTTTGTATTATTCCAGAAAATATTACAGGAGAGCTTCAAGGGCAAGTGCACGATCCAGAGATCGGATGATTGAAAGACTGACAAAGACCTCTAATCTATAAGATAAAATCTCCAACGGCTAGTTCAGTTGATCCATGTCAAAATAATTTCGACCGTCGAAAATATTTAATCATATTTTAATCTGGACCGTCGAAATTATAATTTTGAGGAAATTCGAATTTATCATTTAATTCCATTTTAATTAACTCAAAAATAATATTTTTGAGTTAATTACCTCAAAATTTTGACTTTGGCTTAACCACCAAGGCCCAAGGGTCCAAAATTTCTTGAAATTCTCAATATTCCCTTGGCCTGGGACTTTTAAAAATTTATTTTTAAGGACCCACGAATTTTGCCTTTGAAGAATTTTAACTCACCTAGGACCTAAAATTAATTAAATTTTTGGCTTAGGATTTTTAATTAATTTGGCCAGAAAATTTAATTAATTGACTGAGAGAGAATTTAATTATTTTTTCCAACCCTCTTTACATAAGATAAATACATTTAGACACATAAAAGGGGAATACCCATTCGTATAGACCCTCAAGTAGTTACCCAATTTTGCGACTCAAAACATGATCCAGTAGACCTAACAATCTATAATAAATGATCTAGGCAATTAGCTAGGATCATTCCCGGATTACTTTACAAAGACTCAATAGAAAACACTAGGACTCACTTAGCATCTTCATGACGAAATCCACCCTAGCTTTGGGGTCAAGCTGGAGGGGAAAACGCTGCCGATCACTTGTGTCGAAAAACACAAGCAAATCAGTGAGACAAAAAAACCTCCTAGGATAGAAATTGTCACCGACATACTAGGCTTACCTAGGTCGTTACATTCATGATGGTCTTACTTAGATCATTTACATCATAAACATGCAGAATGGGTTTACATTGTTTATAAAACTGTTGGTTGTCGATGAAATCTGAATAGCATGAACCTCGAACATGATGAGTCCCATTTCAAAAAATGGGGGTGTACTGCTATGGGGTCGTTGACAAAGTGTGGTCAACATCTGGCTTTACTTGGGGACATGTTGCTTCATTGAAGGAATGTGAGAATCCAGAATATGTATCCGAGCAACACACAAAATTACATAAGTAGCGTCCATCCAAATATCATCATATAACATTAAGCACATGAAAAATAGAAGCTCTTCTTTCATTTATTATTCTACTTAACATGAAAAATAAATCTACTCTAATTGCAAAATGAAACGCTGAAATAACAAGGTGTAGGGTTAGATATACAATACAAAGGATGCCCTGTGGCATCAGATGTGCTTAATATAGTGCATGTTGAGCATTTGCCTGCTTTCAGGCAAGTCGGTAGGCTTCTTTTTGGATGTGCCATGTCCAATCTTGCATATTGTAGGACTCTATCTTATCCGAATGTCAAGTTGCTCTCAGCCATCAGACAAATCAAACCGCTTACTTCTTCTTTTCTGCATTTTTCTCTTCTTCTTAGTGGGTTGTGATGTCAGTGATGAGACCACTATAGATTTCTTGTCCTTATCTTGAAAATGCTTGTAAAAAACTTCTGATGAACTTGGAGTGTGACCGATCTTATTCTGAATATACTCTGTCAATGGTGACACATAAGGTTGGTCTTTCTTAACGTCCTTTGTAACCATAGTTAATTTTTCCTTAATGGGAAAAGTGAGCTCCGTGTGATGAGATGGAAATTGCTTCAGCAAACTGGGAGGCCTATGATCTGTTGACAAATCTGACTTGGGTTGGAAATTCTGCATGTGTGATCTTTCCATTTTTTCCAACTTATTTTGAATACCAGTCATTTGATTAGAATGCTTAACATTAACAACAGTGATTTCCTTCCCATGACTCTCTTCAATAGTCGACAAATTGTGTTGAAGAGACATCTTATTAGAATGATTAACTTTCATCATCTTTAACCTGTTTTCCATGACATTTATTTCCTGTGGATGACTTGCTTCAATGGCATTTATCCTATTTTGAAGATTGATCTGGTTAGCTTCCATGTTTTGAATCATTTTATCATTATCCGCTTTCATGGCCATGAAGAAATTTTGCACATAGTTCATCTCCTTCTCATGATTTGTTTTCATGATCGTCATTTCCTTGATATATTTTTCTCCTAAGGCCAATAACCTACTCTGTATAGAACCAATTTCCCTGGCGTGATCCACTATTATTTTTTCTTGATTAAGTTCCATATTCTTAATTATCTGGGCTTGATTTAGTTGTATATCCTTAACCATCTGAATCAATTCGTTAACAAGATGCTTATCGTTGTCAACACTGATTTGACAACTTGTTTCTGCTTCACCACAATCATGGATTTGTGTTGTCATGGTACAAGTGGATTCATCCTGAGAATTTTCGTGGACTTTTCTGTTCATAGTTGAGTTCTCTACAATATCACTTTCATTTCTTTGCATAGTACTGGGGGCACAAGGCAAGTCAGCTTGTTTTATATATTTATCTTTAAAAGCATTGATTATGTGTTGTAAACAATAAAAATACTCCTTAGGACAATTTTGAAACCAATCAATAGCATCACCTTTTAAGGAATAGCCAAAGATACGTATCTTGACATCTTCATGATTATATTGTGAAGGATGACAATATTTATTTATTATAAAAGTGACTGTCGATAGATGCTCTAGAGCAATGGCTGCATTACCCCCTGAGAAAAAAGGCAATTTAGGAATGGCCTCTTCTAGCATGTCATGAAAAGTGTCATCCATGATGACCTGCTTAAAGTTTAAGTGGATGTTAGAGAAAGAGATCTGTGTTCAAGAATAGTCAAAAGGTCCTCAAGAAGCGAGCTTCATAGCAAGAACTCTTGTAAGAAATGAAAGAATTGGAGTCACCACTTGAACATGAAAATAATTCTAAAATAGAAGAAATAATCGAGAGTAGCAGACGGATATCAGAGGGGGGATTCTTGTCTGGGAGTAAATAGATGAATAAGTGGAGTCGCCACCCAAACAAGAAGCTAACCAAAATGTCCAGGTGCTAAAGGTGTAAATGATGAAATGATTAGTGATATGACAAAAGATATGATGATGAAATGACGCCAGAAAATGTTATGCCGTGCAACAAGCTAATGAATGGCGAGAAAAAGATTAGAAAATTGGAAAATGTCGCTAAGACCCAGGACAGAAAAAACTCTATCCGTGGCAACGGCGCCAAAAAATGTTGTCGCACAAAATGTCTAGGCACTGCGACGATGGCTCAGATCGGGGGCTATCACCATGATCCCCAATCTCTCTATCTAAGTTGTCTCCTTGCAGGCTAAGAGAGGTAGACCCTGACGAAAATGAAGGAGAATTGATTGAAAACCAACCAATTCAGGAGACAGATAGGTGACCAAGTACTTGTTAAGATTAACGAGATTTTATAGATTCAATTAGATTTAAAGTTTAGAACCAGTGCCTTGTGGAGTCAAAAATATCTCGTTATGAAATTAAAGCCAAGTATTTGATATATAACTGCTGCTATGAAAAATCAATTTACCACAATGATATCCGATAAAATACCTTCATAATCATGCATTAACAATGCTCAATAAAGACATGCAATTTATCGTCACTTGAAATATTTCCACAAAAACAATCAGTTACCAATTTCAAGTAACTTAAAACCACAATTATAGATAATCTAACGATCATCAACCACAGCTAAGCATAAAAATACTTTGAACCCACGATTTAAATTTGAAACAAAAATATTATCATGAGGTGACCATCAAATTTAAATGCCAAATATTTCCAATATTTCCGTATTTATGATATTCCAAATAATTACAATTCAGAGACCTATAGTCAAACTTTAGATAGAAAATTAAAGCTTAACTTGACTATGTAAAATTTTGAGAATTTTCTAAATTTTTTATTTTTATATTTTGTTTTTAAAATCTAAAAGTTAATGAAAACAAAAATATATATACAACTAAAACTAAAGTTCTATAAAATTAAAAAATTAAAAAAATTTCAAATTTTTTATTTTTTACAGTTTCTAAAAAGATAAAAACAAAAATAAATCAAATCCTAAATTTAAATTAAACTAAACGAAAAGTCTAAAGTTGAAACTAAAAGACAAATGGAAAATAAATCTTATCGAAATTTTTAAAAAATAAAACCTAAAATGCCCATAAAAAAATCAAAATCGAAATAAAACAAAATAAAGGGTTAACATTAGGAATGCGTTCAATACGTTTTTGTTTTGTTTCTTGTATGCAGGTTGGAGTCTAAGACGGCAGCGTGAAGAGGGAGTCGGAATGGGAGAGAAGGAGTTGCCGCAGATGGAAAGGAGGGATGAATGAGGGAGCAGCTGCAAGGGAAAACAACTGCAAGGAGCCACTGGTAGGAAACGTAAAGCGCAGTAGCGGAAAAAGGGAGCGGCTGCAGCAATGAGAATGACGATCGACGTGAAGGAGAGTACAGGTAAAGGAGAGACATTGAGGATGCAGGCTGTGGCAAAGATGGGCAGCGTACGGATGGGCTGCGAGAAAGCTCAAGCAATTTGATGCGTGGAGGAAGAGAGGGCGAAAAGGCAGCGTACAGGGAAAGGGAGGAAGGTTGCCGGAGGAAAAACTAACACGGAATGATTTGCAGGTTGAGGAAAAGGAAAACATACGGATAGCAGTGAGGATGTAATCGAAAAGGCAGAGAATTGACAACAAACAAGCAGTGAAAGTTTGCAAATTTCTCCTTATGTCCAATAGTAAAACTTACACAAAAACTCAGAATTTGAGTGAAATATTTCTGCAAAATCCTTATCTTGAGGCACAATGCTGCCCAGATCTGCAATCCAAAACAATCCTGAGGCCAGATCTCACAATTTTCTGAAAATCTCCTTGTAGAACCTACACAGAACAAGAAACTAGAAACCAGCAAACCCAATAAAACAGTATATGTACACAGTATAAAGCAAACCCCAAAAAATTATGATGAATTAAAAAAAATGAGCGGGATTTACACTGCTAATTTATAGATCAGAGGCCCTCTTGGCCAAATTTAAAACAGTTCAGCACAATTTAGAAAATAAATATTTAAGAGAGAGGCACAAGCACAATAAAGAACCCTGCAAAAAATGGAATTTAAGATAAGCCCGGTAAATTAGATCCGGAGGGCTCTTCAGATCTTATCTCCTGGGAGTCAGCTGGTCCAAACTAGGACTTCCCCAAACGCCCAGTTTTAAATCCAGAAGATTTCTGCAAACTTAAAGTTAAATTGTCAAATTAATAGAGAAATAGTGATAAAACATAAAATTTTCATGAGCTAGAGATAACAGTTAGATCGATCCAATTAATATTTTTACCCTAGATCCAGTAGCCTGGGCAAGATACCTGTACCTAAAATTACTCTACAAGAGCCATTAATCAACAATCCATTAGAATAATCACCAGCATAATATTAAGAACAAGTTTACCATAAAATGCAGAAGAGGAACACCACCATCAAGATAAAACCCCAAAGTCTTTGTTTTTATTATTCCAGAAAATATTACAGGAGAGCTACAAGAGCAAGTGCACGATCCAGAGATCGGATGATTGAAAGACTGACAAAGACCTCTAATTTATAAGATAAAATCTCCAACGGCTAGTTCAGTTGATCCATGTCAAAATAATCTCGATCGTCGAAAAGATTTAATTATCTTTTAATATGGACTGTCGAAATTATAATTTTGAGGAAATTCGAATTTATCATTTAATTCCATTTATTAACTCAAAAATAATATTTTTGAGTTAATTACCTCAAAATTTTGACTTTGACTGAACCACCAAGGCCCAAGGGTCAAAAATTTCTTAAAATTCTCAATATTCCCTTGGCCTAGGACCTTTAAAAATTTATTTTTTAAGGACCCACGAATTTTGCCTTTGAAGAATTTTAACTCACCTAGGACTTAAAATTAATTAAATTTTTGGCTTAGGATTTTTAATTAATTTGGCCAAAAAATTTAATTAATTGACTGAGAGGGGATTTAATTATTTTTTCTAACCCTCTTTACATAAGATAAATACATTTAGACACATAAAAGGAAATACCCATTCGTATATACCCTCAAGTAGTTACCCAATTCTGCGACTCAAAACATTATCCAGTAGACCTAGCAATCTGTAATAAAATGATCTAGCCAATTAGCTAGGATCATTCCCAGATTACTTTACAAAGACTCAATAGAAAACACTAAGACTCACTTAGCATCTTGATGACAAAATCCACCCTAGCTTTGGGGTGACGATGGAGGGGAAAACTCTACCGATCACTTGTGTCGAAAAACACAAGCAAATCAGTGAGACAAAAAACCTCTTAGGATAGAAATCGTCACCAACATACTAGGCTTACCTAGGTTGTTACATACATGATGGTCTTACTTAGATCATTTACATCATAAACATGCAGAATGGGTTTACATTGTTTATAAAATTGTTGGCTGTCGATGAAATCTGAATGGCGTGAACCTCGAACATGATGAATCCCATTTCAAAAAATGGGGGTGTACTGTTATGGAGTCGTTGACAAAGTGTGGTCAACAGACCCTTCTTCCTTAGAACAAGATTGGAAATTTTCAAATTCGTCTAAGTGATTAAAGAAATAGACAATTTTCTTTTCATCATCAAATACTTGCCAATGCTCGACATTATCTGGAACTGATGATCTGAAAATGACTTCCATTTTGGCTTTATCCTTTATTAAATTGTCAGATATTTGGAAAGTGGAAGCGGCTACAACAAGCTCATCGGCTTGACCATTTTCTTCTCTAGGAATAATGTGCAAGCCAAATGCATCGAATAATTCTATGGTTTCCCATACAGCGTTTATGTACTTCTTGATTCTATCACTTTTGCATGAGAATATACCCTTGACCTGCTTGATGACAAAATCTTAATAACCTTTCACAGTTAGTGATTTTATTCTAAGGTCCCTAGTTATTTCCTAGCCCGAAAACAAAGCTTCATATTCAGCCACATGGTTAGTAGCTTCAAACTCTATATAGAAAGAAAATTTGAACACATGCACCAGAGGTGAAGTTAAAACAATTCCGGTCCCTTTGCCTAGTTTTGAAAAGGAACCATCAAAACTCATGTGCCACATTTGATTTTTACGCTCTATTTCATCCTTTGGCAAATCTAAAGGATCAAAAATAACAGCATAATTTCCAATGTTGGACTGCATCACAGCAAGTTCTTCTAAAATGTCCTTGGGAGGGGACATTCTGTTTGAAACTTCCTCAACCTTGGCACAATCATCGCATGGAAATGAAGAAGGGGGAGCTTGGTGCTCATCTATAGGAATTTTTTTTGGAGATATCGGCAAATCCTCCAAGACTAAATTATTTTTCATCGGTCTTTTGATCATCTGAGTGATAGACACATATTTTTATATGGCTGATCCACTCTTCCAATTTGAAACCAAGATTTTCTTTAAGAAAATCAGAAGTTGACTCTCCTATGTCTTGGGTAAAATTCTCCTCAAGCCAATCTTCGTCCTCATTCTCAATATTTCTTAAGTTAAGAGTTTCAACATTGCGGCTATTTTCAATAACTTCCATCCAATCCTTTAAAGGTAAATGAAACTTTTTTCCGACCATATTAATTTGACGATCAGGAGGCCTTTGCTCAGCAACAGGATTTCTTCTTGGCCATGGATTATTATCACCTCTGGGTTGTATGTTTAGCATCTAAATCATTCTAGACCGCATGTCATTCATTTGTTTGGTATGCTCAATGTTCATCTCTTTCAATAATCGGGTCAATTCCTTAAGTGATTATAATTCTTCTTCCTTAACTACTTTCGCCTTAGACTTGATTTGGACTCTTTCAAAACCAAGGATTTCTGACTTCCCAAAGGTTTCTTATCTTTTTCCAATTCTCCAGTTATGCTTTGGGAAACAGCTAGAATATTGGGGTCAGCACGTCTAATCTCATACTGAGTCTCTACAGGGTAAGCCTCAAGATATTGTTCTAGAATTGTCTTGTCAGGAGGCGTGTAGTCTTGACTCTTGAGTCATATCCCTTAATAGTTTATTAAATCTTTGGTTAAACTCTTCTATCGTTTCATTTTCTCTCTTCTTAATAGTGTCGTATTATTTAACCAAATACTTTCCTTCCCTCTTATCTCCATATTTATCTTTGAATGCATCAAGAAGGGATCTCAAAGAGTCGAAGGCATTGTTAGCTTTGTCTTGAAACCAATCGAGAGCATCATCTTCTAGAGAAAGGAAAAATGATTTCATTCGAACATCCTCCTGATTATAAGTAGTAGCATGAGCAAATCTTTGGATAAAATAGTTGAATTTCTTTATGTGTGCTTCAGCATTTATAGCATTGTTCCCCTGGAAAAGCGGCAGCTTGCTCATAGTGGACTCATTCCACAGATCACGGCAATACCCTTGAATGTTGGTGAAGTTGCAAGGCCTGTAGAAATCACCCGTGGTGCTTTTTATTTATAGGATGATTAATGAAAAGCAAATGGAGATCAAGGAGAGCTTCAAGTCCTAGAAAATTTAAACAATCTCTCTAACGTAATTTGTTTAACCGGGCTATTAGAACCTTTTCAGGACCAAGAGCGGGGTTAACCAAGCTACCAGGATTCCTTCTACATTACATTCTTGTGAATGGATAAATAAGTGGAGTCGCCACCCAAATAGGAAACCAACCTAAATGTCCAAGTGCTAAAAGTGTGGATGAACAAGATAAGAGGAATAGTGAGAGAACAAGGGATAAGGTGATGAGAAGATGTTTATAACATAAAAGAAATTGTCGTAAACCCCAGCAACAAGAAACTTATCCCCGACAATGGCACCAAAAAATGTTGTGGTGTTGACAAGACAAGGAATGAAGAGAGATGATAAAAGAAAAGACGGAAAGATTGAAAGATTGTCGTTGAGGCACCGAGAATAAAATATCCTTAGCGACGACACCAAATAATGTTGTGCCGCTTGACGAGCTAATGAATGACAAAAAGGATTTTAAGATTATGAAGATTGTCGTAAACCCTGGCAACAAGCAAACTCGTCTGACAACGGTAGCAAAACTTGTTGTTGTTCGGATTATACAATGATGCGGTATGGCCCCAGCTCGATGAGGTTGTCACCCTCTCCCCACCCACTCCGTTCTGATTGTCTCCCAACAGCAGGCTATGGGGGGTAGTCCCTATGGAAATTAGGTGATAGAAAACAAGCGGGGCACCAACTTGTTCGGGAGACATGGATGAGTGGCCCAGCTACTCGATTAAAATTAGCAAGATTTAAGGATTTAATTAGATTTAGAGATGAAATCAGTGTCTTATGGAGTCACAATTCTTGCTTATTACAAATTAAATCCAAGTAACCAGATGGGCACCCGCTACTTAATATGATAAACTATCATATATGCTATGCAAATCCTGAGATCTAAGTATAATGCAAGGATGTTGGTTAATTTTAGAATAAATGCCTAATCTAAGTTGAACCTTTCCCTCAATTGTTTTGAGAAACAATCTTCAGAGTAGGTCGTGGGATGGAAGCCAATGGGAAGCAGGCAGTGGCCTAATTAACAATACCTCCCCCTGTGTTCCAACCACCTAGTGCCTCCGACGATGCAGAGACTGTGGCTTTGACGACTGCAAGGTCACTGTCATAACCACTAAGAAGGGTTCAATCCCTCAAACTAATTGGAAAAAGGTTGCCCTAAGAGTCTATCAACCAAACGTATGCTTGGAGGTAAGTTATTAATGCAACTAGCCTTAGGATGTGTATGCAATGATTATGAGTGCATTTCTTAGTTTGAGATTAGCTTAATGTTCAAGTACTTTAAGTTACGATAAGTCTTTAATGACAATAGTATTAATTAATGAGTTATATGCAATCTCACAACCAAGAAAAGTGCAAGTCAACATAGTGTCAATAAGAAATGAATCCACAAGATACTTAACCAATGATAAAGTAAAAAAACTTAGAGCACTTTGTAATATTCCAAATTAGCAGTCAGCTAATTGGAATATCAATTTTGTCAATTATGCATTTTCCTAATGTTAGCAAAAAAATAAAGTGGGTAAATGTGACCCACAAATAAATCTGAAGATCAAATCACTTTCCTAAAGTCACCAAGGCAAGCATTAGCGCTAGAGTGGGACTCGTGGGGCCAGCTACACGCAATAGGCATCATCCTAGTGGCAGCGCAGGAGAGGCAGCAATGTAGGCATCACAGAGGCAGCGTAGGGACAGCAGGGGTACAATAGTTGTGATAGCGCGCGGTGGGCAGCTAGCGAGAGGTGGCGACGCGGTGGCATCGCGGGTGATCTTCTCTTCATATTTCACATCAAATGCTCTAATATCATGTGAAAATTCCTAGATCTAACAATCTCAAGAATCCTATGGCAACCAGCCGAATTTACTTCTCCAATTTTGTAAATTACATTACAGAATTAATTCAGATTTCTTCATGAATTATTGAAGTAAATTACTGAAGCAACCTACACTTAATACTTTATGATTCTGAAACAAGGAAATTGAACAAATAATAAATCACACATAGGACACCATTATTTTTGGACGAAAGTCCCTGGAAAAACCTAATGCGGCAAAACCGGTGCAGCAGATCTGAGGGTTTATTATTATTAAGCATCAGTTTCTGAATACAATTTCTAGAAGCCTTGTTGGCTATCCAGTACAAAGAAATCTCGGCAGACAAAAATATAGTGATTTTTACCTCACACTACAAGTCCCGGTTGATCCGGTAGCTGAACTGGCGAAACCCCAGTACCCTCTGCGTTGCCTTTGTGCACTTGTTGCATAGGCCTGTGTGGGGACCTCTGTTGACTGCGTCACCTCCTCTCTGGGATTGATCTCCTCCTTGGAAAGTCAAGTTCCAGCCCTCCCGACTCAGAACCCTGATCTCCCAACAAATCTCGGACTCTCTCACAAAAAAATTGCATTGCCTCTTCGTGGGCCTATGTCACCCCTTCTGGGTGTTGCGTCACACTTCCTGGAGGTTGCGCTACTTCCCATGTTGGTTCTGTTGCCTCTCTGCTGTGTATTCTTGGTCCCGGAGAAGATCCTCGGACCAAAAACTATCTCTACCCCTCACTACAACTAAAATCACTTAGATCTGATTTTCGTCTTGAGCACTGCTCACTTCAGAAAAATTGATCTCTAGATCCTCTCAGTGTAATTTACAAATGACCCTCAAGTCTTCTTCGTCTTCTCCTTGTACATTTTTCGTTCCAGTTTGGTTCATATTCCAGTTTGGTTTCATACCCTTAGATCTTCAATCTCATACAGTAGTTCTGTTTTCCTCTCTTCTCTCTTTTGATTTATATTAGCAGTGGCCATGTGCACTCCCATGTTTCATCAATGCTGCTGTATGCAGTCCCCACAAACTTTGGCTAGATAAAATGTCATCTCTTCTCCTTCTACATCTTTCCTTCCAGTTTTTTTCATACCCTAAGATCTTCGATCTTAGACAGTAGATCTGTTTTTCTCTCTTCTCTCTTTTGATTATATAGCAGTGGCTTGTGCACTCCCACATTTCATCAATGCTGCTGTATGCAGTCCTAGTGACCGACATTTGTGGTCATTTGTAGGATATCAATAGAATTATCTTATCTGATATATATTTTTCCAATTCTCTTTCTTTTGTACCATCTAACGGCCCATTATCTCACAAAACCTTGAAAAAGTCTTGGGTGGAAACGTTCCCTTAAATGAAATAGAAGCCTCTTCCAACACCAAACAATCTAAATGGTAATATCCTGTTTAAACTACTAATATATGAAAACAAATAACATTATAAATGATGTTTGACAGCTAAGTAAATTCGCTTCAGCATGTCCAAGATTAAACCTTATCCTAAAGGCTAAAACTTATCTAAATACATATTTCAGTTTTCAATCAGTAGCACACATTTTAAAATACAAATCTGGATGTCATTTTGCTTAAGTTAAAAATATAGTCTGCCTAGTGTAAAAATGAGCAGGAACTTAGAATTGCAGAATAAAGCTTACCTCCACTCTTTTGGGATTCTGCAATTACATGAAGACCAAGGGTTGTTTTTCCTGATGCCTCTGGCCCATAAATTTCAACAACACGACCCTACAAAATATTTCAATTAGACCATGTGATTGTGTTCCTTGTCAAAAAAACGAAAAACAGAAACATTCGAAAAAGCTGAGTAGTTATGTACAAGGACAAAATAATGGACTACTCTTTTAGCCTTATTATAAACATCTGTCTTGATATTGAAATTCATTCTCACAATCAAGTAAATTTTCATATCGTAAGCTTTGTTTGACCAAAAACAAAGAAGAGAAAATGGAAAAAGGCAGAATGCAGCTGCTATCATATACCTTGAATAAAAACTCTGCAATGATCACCAAAAGGACAAAATTATATCATGGATCTTCTCTGCAGTCTCAGCATTAAAACTTTATATAGAGTTGTAATTTTTATCCCCTTCAATATGTACAGCCCCACATCAACCATATTTCCCATGAGGTATATAGTCTACAATACATGTAATAATCACAAAATGAATGGAAGATGGATAATAGTACCTGTTGCCTCAAAATACAGCAGATCTTGTGAGAGGCCTCACAAAGCATAAGCCAGACTAAGACACAACAACGAGGTGGATGCCACTGTCACTCAGCAATCCACCTCCTGCTCTTTAGTGGAATTTCACTACATGGGAGGCTTTCCAGTTTAGGTCACCTAAAGGATGCTCTAGGTCTAGGGTACAAAGGTGACACTTCAATAAGCTTATCCAAGGTACTCAAGCTAAGAACAAGGCTTAATTCTATTAGATAAAGATCAGCACACTTGTGAAGCAACTTACAGATATGGACTTGTAGCCTAGGGTTTTCAATGTATCATTCAATATTAGCCCAACTAAGCATACCAGAGAGAGAAAAGGTTTGCTTTAATGATAAAATTAACAACAGGAAACTCAAACCTTCAAGTGACCCTAAGTTGAGGCCTAACCGCAGAAATAGGGTTTTTCTAGCCCTAGAATTGCGTAAGGTTGATGACATCAGCCTTAACAAGGGACTTCCAACCTTGCAAATTGTGATGTTTTAAGGCTCAGCAAGGTAGAACAACCTTCAATCAGCTCAATGTTCATGCCCCAGTTGAATTCGGCCTCGAACCCTAACCCTAGCAACTTGCCTTGAAAGGCCAAAATTCTAGGAGAGAGGTAAAAAGGTAAGATTTTATGATTTTTTACCATCAATATGGATGCTATTGCCTTCTATCTACTTGGTTGATGGAGTCTTAAAGGAATTTAACCATGGAAATATCAAATCCTTGAAGGGAGTGTGAAAATTCTACTACAGTATCATGGTTTACTTCTCCTACTTGATTTAAATTATACAAGTTATTTCCAGAAATTAGATTCAGAAAACACTGAAGTAAACACAACTAACGGTCTTCACATACAAATCATTTACTGAATACTATACTCATTCAACAAAGTGACACATGGATTTTTGGACATAAGTCCCCGGAAAAACCCAAAGCGGGAAAACCGGTGCAACAGATATGAGGGTTTATTTCATTAAGTAGATTCTGAGTACAGTAAATCTGGGTTCCAGATCTGGAAAACCCGATAGAGAATAAAAGAAATCTGCAGCTAACCTGTTGTTCTAAGACCAAATATCTGATTGATCCACACCCTCAAATAGGATTTATAAGACTCAGCCCGGATCTGGCCCTAGAAAACCTAGCACTGCCCCTGAAGCCCCAGCATCAACCCTGCTACCCTCAGAGTGCCACTGCGCTGCCCAAAAAGGGACTGCGTAACCCCAGACAAGGTGACGCTGGCCCTAGAGACCCTCTGCGTAATTTATAAAGCCCTCTGGAGCCTCTACATTATCCTGCATAGCGGTTGTGTAGTTGTTGTTGTTGCTCTCTGCTTCTATGCGTTGTCCTTGTTTGTTGCTCCTCTGCCTCTTACTGACTCTTAGCTCCGGGATCAGATCATCCCCTTAGCCAATACTACTCGTCGCTGCAGAAAATTCCTCCGGAAATTCTTAGCAAACCCTGCCCTAGAATTCCAAATATATTTCTCAGCTCTGCCTCCATGTGTGTGTCTCCAACTGACCCTCAAGTCTTTCTCTTATACTTTTTCGATGATCTCATCAATGGCCGAGATTAAAACATTCATCAACGGCTGAGATCAAAATATTACTTGATCTGTGTCTTTTAGAACATTTAAGCACATGTGTTAATTAATTCACTTTAATTATTTAATTTTCCTAAGTTTAGACTTAGTAAATCCATTAAAATAATTAATTATTTGAATAACTTCAACACCAACTGAAATTTCTCAAAACACTTTCTGGGTTTTGGAGTTCAAGTGTATCCTAGCCCCTCCACAAAATTTCTGGGCTAGAGCACACCCGATGCTACACCAACTATACAAAATCTCAACACTCCCTCTTAGCACGAAGTGTGCTCTAGCAATGCATTCACACCATGCACTGCAAGATCTTGAAGTTGGATTCTGTGCTGCTGATGCTTGGCCTGCGTCCCTCCATCCACTGCACTGTTGCTCTCTGTACTGTTGCCCATGCCACTGCCACTAACACTGCCACATCTGTACTGCAGCTCCCTCTCAAATTGTTGCATCATGTTGCCCATAGCACTGCCACTGCTAACTTGCTACACTGCAACTCAGCTGCGGAGAAGTAAGCAACTGAAGGACTCCTGCCCAACTGTTTGACAGATAAGTCAAGTTGCCTTCCATCACTGAAGCTCCCTGGATGTTGATTTACATTGTCCTCCTGGAGGCACTGTTATGTTGCAACACTGCACTGTGTGAGCACAGCCTCTCTGTGTTGTTGAAGTCCCATCAGCCCCTCTGTGTTGCTGCCTCTGCATTACGTTGCTCCCTCTTCAGCTCTTCAGCTCTCCCTTCTACTTCATTGTGACCTTCTACAACCATCTCCGGACTCATCCCACTACCGTCTTAAGGTTCCCGTAGCTCGTATGTGATCCAAGTGTAGGCTGACTCAAGGATCCCACCACAGTTTGTAGATGCTCTACAGATCCATGTCACCCCACCTCTTCTCTCGAGGTGCATGAGCACTTATGGCTGCATCATCATGAGATCCATCATCCTTTGCTGCTGCTGCCTTGGAATCAGAAGATCCTTTGTCCTTCTTCTTAGGACAAGTGCTGGCAAAGTGTCCAAGATCGCCACAGTTAAAGCACCAGACCTTGGAAAGGTCCGTCTTCTTCTTCCTCTGCTGCTTCCTTTCCTTTGATGCAAGGGCTGCATCATCCTCCTCTTCTTTTACTCTAGCTGATCTGCTTCCACCACTGATATTTTTCTTCTTGGTGATCCTCCTGATCTCCTCTTGGCGGAGGATAGCCCACAAGTCCGCCCATGATGTTAACGCTACCCTTCCCAGAATGCTCTGGACAAAAGTTTCCCATTCTTCTGAGACTGCATTTAGGGTTGTTCTCACTAGGAGCCCTTCATCCGGAGTTGCACCTATGCCAATCAGTTGATCTCGGATAACTTGAAGCCTAAAGAGGAATGGATCTATCTCTTCAACCTTCATCATTTGGAACAATCACATCTGGTTCTCCAGAAGCATTCTCAGTTGGACAAAGCCTCCTTTGTACATCATGTCCAAGGCTACCCACATCTCATTTGTTGTATTCTTTCCAACAATATGAGGTATAACGTGGTCCTTGACTGCGTCTATGATCAAATGCTTAGTCTGCGCTTGATTTTCTTCATACTTCTTTAAAGGATCTTCATCGATTAGTACAGCTATAAATTTCTCTGCATGATCTTTGAGACCATACTCATCCATAACTGATAGGATTCTGGCCCTCCAGATAACATAGTTGGACATGCCATCCAACCTATCCTGATCTCTCAGTCCATATCGCGCCATCTAGCTCAGATCTAACAGAAACAGTACTCTTCTCCCTCTTTCTGTGGCTACAGAAACTCTAGATCTTGTTTTCTTGGTGACTAGAAACCCTCTAGTAACTGTTTCTTCTCAAAACTGATTTCCTTCCTGGAAATCTTCCACCCGAACACAATCGGACAAAACTCTCTGATCCTCCTGATCAAATCTCAGATTTGTTTGGCTCAAATGTGTTACGTAATTGTCTTCCTCCCGCTCTTTGTTGACTTAGCTAGGCACAATTACGCACCTGTAGAATCTCCACCACACCAGCACTGCTGAAGATCTGAAGCACTGCTTCAAGATCTTGGCAAAACTTTTCTGCAACAGAAGAAATGATGGACTGCATCTCTCACTGACTGGCCCAATGTAGCCTCAGCGTTACGCAGAAGTGGATGCGTAACCCCAGACTGGGTGACGCAGTCCTTATCCTGGCCTGGGAAGGCTCTCCGTAACCCTAATAGCATTCTGCAGCTATAGCACTGTCCTTTCCTGGATCTGCGTTCTCCTGCTGTCAAGTTGCGCTTTCCAAATCTGCTGCTTCTACTACCACCCTACAGCAAAATATTCTTCAGTTGATTGTTGGATATTCAGCTTGATCTGTTATCGCTCTAATACCATGTGAAAATTCTACTACAGTATCATGGTTTACTTCTCCTACGTGATTTAAATTATACAAGTTATTTCCAGAATTAGATTCAGAAAACACCGAAGTAAACACAACTAACAGTCTTCACATGCAGATCATTTACTGAATACTACGCTCATTCAACAAAGTGACATGTGGATTTTTGGACATAAGTCCCCAGAAAAACCCAAAGCGGGAAAACCGGTGCAACAGATATGAGGGTTTATTTTATTAAGTAGATTCTGAGTAAAGTAAATCTGGGTTCCAGATCTAGAAAACCCGACAGAGAATAAAAGAAATTTGTAGCTAACCTGTTGTTCTAAGACAAAATATCTGACTGATCCACACCCTCAAATGGGATTTATAAGACTCGGCATGGATCTGGCCCTAGAAACCCCAACACTGCCCCTGAAGCCCAGCGTCAGCCCTGCCAACCTCAGAAAGCCACTACGCTGCCCCTGTAGCCCTAGCGTCAGCGCTGCTAGCCTCAGAGTGCCACTGCAATGCCCAGAGAGGGAATGCGTAACCCCAGAGAGGGTGACACGGGCCTTACGCTGGCCCTTGAGACCCTCTGCGTAATTTTCGAAGCCCTCTAGAGCCTCTGCGTTGTCCTGCGCAGCTGCTGCTACTGCTCTTTGCTTCTCTATGATGTCCTTGTTTGTTGCTCTTCTGCCTCTTATTGACTCTTGGCTCCAGGATCAGATCATCCCCTCAGCCAATACTACCGCTCGCTGCAGAAAATTCCTCCGGAAATTCTAAGCAAACTCTGCCCTAGAATTCTAGATCTATTTCTCAGCTCTGCCTCCATGTGTGTGTCTCCAACTGACCCTCAAGCCTTTCTCTTATACTTTTTCGATGATCTCATCAACAGTCGAGATTAAAACATTCATCGACGGCTGAGATTAAAAGATTGCTTGATCTGTGTCTTTTAGAACATTTCAGAACATGTGTTAATTAATTCACTTTAATTATTTAATTTTCCTGAGTTTAGATTTAGGAAATCCATTAAAATAATTAATTATTTGAATAACTTGAACACCAACTGAAATTTCTCAAAACACTTTCTGTGTTTTGGAGTTCAAGTGTGTCCTAGCCCTCAAAATTTCAGGGCTAGAGCACACCCAATGCTACACCAACTATACAAAATCTCAACAGGGACTAAGGAGGAAAACCCTAGGGTTTCAGTTGCTAACCATAGCTATCACTTTATACGAGGTTAAATTTAATAGAGAAAAGTTCAGTAGGAGATTCTTTAGGGAAGTTCCAAGACACAAATTAAAGCATGCAAAACTTAACCAAGTATTTCGTATAAACATAACCATTTAGACATGGAACATAGAAAAACCCAGCAACATTACACACAATAACTATAAAATATATTCAATAAAAGGGTACTCACAGTATATCTAAGGAAAAAACCATATTTATCCCAAAATAATGTCTCCACAACAAGCACTAGCTTCCAATAGATAAATATCCACAAAAGATCACATCTACACAAAGTAGTGAAGTACAAAAGGCTAGGCCGAAATCTCTGAGAGAGGTCGAATTCTCCACAAGTGATAATGAACAAATGAGCAAGATGACTCTCTATTTATATGAGCTCTACCTCAATTTCTAGCTAAAATCCCCTACACAAGTTTGATTTTTAAGTGGAGAAAAAGTAAATTAGGGTTACAAACCAACCCACTAGCTTTACAACATAATTTGCCAATATAAGCCCACACATGTGAGCCTTAGGGCTAAAAATGTGATGACGTCATGCCCTTTTTGGGCTCCAAATGCTCCATCAAGCCAAAAAGAAGGCGAAGAATGGCCTTCAAGCATCATGATCATCCCCTATTTAAGGAAACCAACAAATCATAAATCAAATCAGCTCCAAGGGTCCAAAATCTAGTTGTGTGTGCCACATGTCATCTCCACGGGTGTCATACGAACAACGTGGTGCCTTCTGTCTCTAGCGTTCGGGCTCTACTAGGTGCAACAAGCAATCCTTAATCATCCTAAGGATGGCCATCCTCATCTGGGCACTGGATCATGGCATACCCATCACGTATATTCAAGGCCAACCTGGGGGCATATTGGGTCCACTGGTACATCATCAGGGATCGTCCATGTAAGTAATAGAAGCCCAACATTATGGATCCTGGGGTGCTCTGGGATGTATCTCAATTGCTGAAGTCATCATGCTCTTTGGAACGTAGTATATGGCCTAGGCATCATGTGGAATGGGGTGCCCTTAAGGCCCTTGCTACTCCGGACCACCTAGGAAAACCAACTCAAACTCAAGTGAAAACAACCATTCATTAGAGACTAAGATTTTAAGTACATCAAGTGCACCATACTTGAGTGCTAAGGGCATATTAATACTTCAAACCGGAATCACCTTCAAATATCTAACAAGAGCAAGTCCCATAAAGGTGTTCCCTACCTTTGTAGGGGTGGCTATGTAATCAACCCTATTAGGTGTTTCTACTCCAAGGGAAGGTGGAATTTTCAAGGTTAACCCTTCAATCAATAGGTGTTCGTGTAAGCAAGTGGCAATGGAGGGGAAATACTTCATGGCCAAGAGCCATGGTAAGAGGACCGACTAATGGGAGTCCACATCCTGAGTTTAGAGTTTTAATGGAGGGATCAATCATAAATTCATAGGTTACGTTGCTCAGACTGCTTTTTCCACCTCTCTGATGCGCCTTTTACTTCTTTTTTATAATGCTTTGTATTTTGGTGCATAGCTTAAGGATCAAAGATTACTCTTTATCATATAGCATTCATTTTATCGCTTATCAAGGTGGCAACATCACAGGTTCCTTTTGATGAGATGGAGCATGAAGTACTTAGGAATCGGGTGATGGCTAATGAGCAGGGTAGAGTTTGTGCTAGGATCTTGCCCACACACTAACTTATGTCCCGACCATCTTTTGAATTTTGATTTTATTTTGTTTCATTGTGACCATATTATGCTTTCCATTCTTTTAGCTACATCAACCTCCAGAGCAATGCTTTCCGGTCCTACTCAATGATGTGGATAAAGGAGAACCAAATCCTAATGAACCAATGACAAATTGGACCCAAAGAATGGAGATGGTATCAAGGGCTAAACCATTATTAGGGTAGGTCCCATTATACTAGGGTTAAAAATTAACCCCCTTCATAAGGTGAGAGAACAAGTTCATAGTCAAGATCAATCAATTGTCCAAATTAAAGTACCTATTGAGTGGTAGCCCACCTTCATCCAAGAGGAATGTCGAATGGTGAGAGGTGTAGTGACCAGTCCAAATGGTGTAGGAGTTAGCATATCATCATCATCAAGCTAAAGTGTAGGGTTGTTCGCTGGTTTTTTGTCCAAAATAGTGGATAATTTTTCTAATAGGGGGCTACCCATTTTGGTAGGCAACAGTACCATGAATTTCCTACACTCATAATTGATGCAGGACACTATAAGATGCCCACAGTTTACACAATTACATAATCCACTCACATTCTTTAGATAAAAAGAGATACTAAATGTGAGGTACACTTTTTGTTAACTATGGTTGTCACCGACATACTCGACATGCAAAATATTTAAGAACTAATACACGTATTATATATTGTCCCACGGGGAGGCGTTCCCTAGGGTGGGGAGCGCACTCCCCACATTTTCTACTCTCAAAACGAGGGGATGCCTAGGGAAATGTTTCCCCACGTCCCCCATTTGGGAAAACTCTAGGAGACGTAAGGGAGACATTTCCCCAATGTGGGGGACGTGTTTCTCAAAAAGGGATGCTTGTGGGTGTCCCCTCTATATTTTGCTTCAAAATAATAATTTGAGTGGGGAAGACTAAGATTCAACCTTAGGGCCGTATTAATGGTAATGTTAAATTCCTAAATTTTTAGATGTTACCATTAATTGACTCGGGATGTTTGAGAGTGGTTTTGACCTCATTGGATGTCATATGGAGAAAGCATAATTTTAGATCCCACTCAAAATGCAATACACTAAACAATTTTTAGGATACCAGGATTCGAAGGAATACAACATTTCCATTGAATTCTATCATGTATGAGGGTATGGAACTAGCATTTAATCAAGAGCACCAAGCCCTCTATGTATCTCGACATTGGTGGCATAGATTATTAAACTCCTTTGCCATTTTCCTAGTAAAATTCTACCTATCACTCAAACAAAATCTCGACTTGACATGTTAAGCTTTTTCTATCTTATTTTAATGTTTACAGGGTATTGTTCATGATGGGGATCCCAATATACACAATGCTTTTGATGATATGTAGGTATTTTTTGGTAGCATGAACTTTTTTGGATAATAGAGGCCATCTAGAGCTTTGTTGATGTATTTTTAGTTCAAATATGCATTACACTGGATGCCATTTTCGTTTATATACACTCTTGCTATATATATTAAAAACTTTGCATATTTGTATATAAAGGTTTGGATTCATATGGATGCACATGAAAGTTTACATTTATTTATTTTTTACTTTGAATATTTAAGTATTTTTTGGTCAACCAGTTTTTTTGTCCACGTTTTTTTTTCTAGTTCCCAATTTTGGGGCCAACCAATTCGATCACCATACAATTTTGATAACATTGGTTTCGTTACCGCTCAAACTAGCAGGGGTTCTAGGATGGGATCCTATAGAGAAACTACTAGGTCAAGTGGAAACAATGGAGTAATAGCCCATTGTCACCTTAGTTATAGCTCCCTGCTCTTTACAAACTTTCACAGATGGAAGGAGACCCAGTATAGGAGGAATCACAAGGATGAATAGATCAATGAATGGATGGAGGGTGATTCTTAAAGCCTATTCACAAGAGAGACTCAATTATATGGCTTATTTACTTAAGAAGTAAGGTGATGGGCTCTCTAAGAACAGCTAAAAGGATACTTAAGCCTAGGTTTGTGGAATATCCCTTGACAAGGAGCTTCCTAGATCTAAGAATCCTTGTGGAGAAATGGCTTCTATGCAATCCTTGTGGACTTTGAGTTGTAAAGTTGTGGGAACACAAAGAGCCAAAGCAAACCCAAAACAGGTCAAGGATATGGATTTGATCAACACTAGAGGGGCTCTACCTTTTCAAGGAGGAGAATAGGGTCAAAGGACAAATTTTCTTTTGGGATACCAATGCAATGACCCAAGTGAGGACACTATCCCAAATCAACCTAGGGAAAAAGATGGTCTTGTGGCACATTGTTGATTTGTGAGAATCTATCTATAATCGCAATATTATATCTTTCTTCTACTTGTCATTGGAATTACTTACTCCTTGTCCTTTGATATTGATCCATCTATTTTGAGCATCTCTTCGAATTAGAAAATTGAAATACAAGTTTATTTTATCTCGCAAGTTATATCTTATTGCTCATATTTCAATTTTGTGTTATCATCTTGCACTAACATTTGTCTTGTAGCATTGCCTATCTTGTGACTTGAAGCATCATTCTATTTTGTAAGTGTTATATCCTTATTGAGCATTGTTATAAGGCACTAGTCTCTCATCCTTATATCTTGTTGAATGCCATATTGGTTTAATCGAATATATCTCATTTGCTCATTAACCTTCACACTTGCTAATTAATCTTTAATCAAGTGACATAGAGAGGTAATTTCCTTGCCCTTAGTCTCCTAGAACTTGTTGTTTCCAGCAAGTTTTCCTTTCATCATCAACTTTAGAGACTACCCCCAATAGCTTGTCTAGGAGAGATCTTAAACGAAGTGAGTAGTGAATAGGTGGCAGACCTTGGAGACTTCATAATCAAAAATAAATTTTCTTCTTTGATTGTCATGTCTTATAAAAATGTATCTTGATCAATCCAAGCAAGAAGAACATGCTAGAAACAAAAACAATAAATTGCTTTTCCTTTTACAATGTTAATAATGATTTTATGAAGACCGATCATAGCTACATTCTCCAACACTCTCTCTTACTGAGGGAGGTATTCATAATAACTTTCTAAATTTCTTTAAGAATAAGGCTACACACTTCATAGTACCATTATCCAGGCTAGTAAACCTAACCAATGGTACTACACCATAATCAATATATGTTGATACATGATCATGGTTCACCATCAAACAACTACTCTCCATACATAGTTTAGGTGAAACTTCAAAAGCCTTATTCTAGGCATGATAATAGACAAGCTCACTCTTAAAGAGATGTAAGCATAATATTGAGAAGAACTTGCTCATCTGAGTTGTCTTCGGAACTTTTTTCGACCAAGGTCACAATGATAAGAGCTCTTTCTCCATATCCAAGGTGCCAACCCAACAAACATGCCTTTCCAAGATTTTAGGTGTTATCTAGGCTATTGCCAAGACACCAATCCAAAAGACATGTTGAACTAGGGATCTACGTACCATCTAGGCTATTACCAAGGCATCAAAACCAACACATACTATTGTTGGACATTGGGTTCAACGCTCCCCGTGTGTTTCGCGACATGGACTAATCGCCTCTCGTGGATCCTAACTCTGGCGATTGTAGCGGAGACTAAAGCCTGCAGGTTTTTGTGTAACGGCAATCATGATTCAAACAAGTGGTATCAGAGCGACAGGTCTCAAGTTCGAAACTCACTCGGCTCGCTTTGGGGGCGAGATTGTTGGACATTGGGTTCAACGCTCCCTGTGTGTTTCAGGACATGGACTAACCGCCTCTCGTGGATCCTAACTCTGGCAATTGTAGCGGAGACTAAAGCCTACGAGTTTTGATGTAATGGCAATGTGATTCCAACAACTATTCCAGGGATCTCGATACCATCTAGGCTATTGCCAAGGTATCAAACCAGCATCTTTCAGGGATCTAGGTACCATCTAGGCTCCTGCCAAGGTACCAACCCTACACCTTTCAAGGATCCAAGTACCATATAGGCAACTTCCAAGGTACCAACCTTAAGTACCACCATACAAGCTCCCAACCCTAGGTACAACAACTCCATGTACCATTATACAAGCTACCTAGCCTAAATTAAAACAACTAGTCGCCATGAACCAACCGACTCCTCAACCTCATGATATACAAAGTAGAACAAGTTTTGCCATCATCAAGGTCAAACCTTCAAGAACATATATCTTCCAACTACATAGGGTTGGCCAAACCCTAGAGGATACACAACTCCTCACATCACAAGCTCAAACCCTAAAGGATCCTTTACATCACAGGGTTTCCATTCTCTTGGTCAAGCCCTCACATCACAGGCCTCAGTTAGGCCAAAAAGGCTCACTAAACAAGTAATTGAGCCTCACAAAGGCACCCACTCTTATAGAGTGACTAGGCCAAACTAGAGAGGCACCTACTCTTTTGAGTAACTGGGCCTAAATGACCATCCTTGCTTGACACTGAAAAAATAACTCTCTTGTCGGACCATTCTCCTTAAGGTAGAATGTTTGTCCCTGCTGTTATTGAACCATATTCCCGAATTTGGTCAAACATGACACATATGGAAGATGTCTATCCTCTTATTGAGAAAACCTATCTCAACAAGTCAAGGCTTCTCCCTGAAGTACAGGTATTCAATCTAGGACAGAGGGTTGTCAAAGTCTCGTTACTGCTCAAACTAGCAGGGGTTCTAGGAGGGGATCCTATAGAGCAACTACAAGGTCAAGTGGAAACAATGGATCAATAGCCCATTGTTACCTTAGTTATAGCTCCCTGCACTTTACAAACTTTCACTGATGAAAGCAGACCCAGTATAGGAGAAATAACAAGGATGAATAGATCAATGAATGGATGGAGGGTGATTCCTAAAGCCTATTCACAAGAGAGACTCAATTATATGGCTTACTTACTTAAGAAGCAAGGTGATGGGCTCTCTAACAACAGCTAAGAGGATACTTAAGCCTAGGTTTGTGGAAAATCCCTTGACAAGGAGCTTCCTAGATCTAAGAATCCTTGTGGAGAAATGGTTTCTATGCAATCCTTGTGGAATTTGAGTTGTAAAGTTGTGGGAACACAAAGAGCCAAAGCGGACCCAAAACAGGTCAAGGATATGGAGTTGATCAACACTAGAGGGGCTCTACCTTTTCAATGAGGAGAATAGAGTCAAAGGACAAATTTTCTTTTGGGATACCAATGCAATGACCCAAGTGAGGACACTATCCCAAATCAACCTAGGGAAAGAGATGGTCTTGTGGCTAGGGCTTGCTATATCTCGGGATTCCACCATCGAATTTGCCTCAAACTTGGAGGACCTCCTGAGAATACCCCATCACAGTAGTGGATCGATTTTCAAGGTGTTTGGATGGCTACAAAAGGTTTTTCTTGATTCCCTAGGTGACCTACTAGGGTTAGGCCTAGAAAGAGGAGAAAGGAGGTGAAAAGAGTTTTATTTTGTGATCACCTTTGGACTAGACCAGTGCCTAGCCTATTGGGAGAATGGAGTCTAATGGAAACAACATTTAGAGATGCTTAGTTCCAATCGAGGAGTTCCCCAATAACTTAGCATGACATTAGCAGCAACTAAGTAAAAAGGGAAACGTATACTTCTAATTATTTGCAAATGATGACTTATCAAGATAATGCATGAGCAATCATGTATCTTTAGGACAATAATCCACCACACATTTCAACAATCAATATGAAAAATCCCTCACAAAGACAAGCTAAGAAACTTCGCATAAGCACAAGAGCAGCTACACCAACTTCATGAATGAAAATATTCCATAGATCATTTTATGGGACAAAATTACAAAATAAGCATGAAAAGAGTACTCACAATGTATAGCGAAATTATTCCAATCATCAAGGAGAAGAAAAACCGAAGGTCCAAGACAAAAAATTAAGATCTTCCAAACATCGTAATGCATTAGTTTTGCAATTCATCCATCAAAAGGTCTAGAAAATCTCAAGAGATACAAATGATCCAAACCCAAGTGATGATGAGAGGAATGAAAGAGCCCCTCATCAATTTATACCCCTCCTAAAGTGTTTGATTTGCCTAGTTAGGCCTAATTAAGCCCCAAATAATAAAATAATGTGAAATAGTAACATCCCTTGGTGACAAGCCTCTGAGGTAGAAAAGTACGAAATTTAGAGGCTACCCTCTTGTGAAGGAGTGTGAATTCCTGAGAGTATGCATCAGCAAAGTAATGTGAATCACTCTATAGAGATGATCTGAAAATGATCTGAATTTTTATGTCGGAGATGATGCAAGTTTTTTGCGGAAGATAATCTGAGACAAGTGTGACTTCTTTGTGACAATATGATCTGAGATTCCTGTGGCATATAAAGTTAGGTTTGATGTGTGAATGAGAATGATCAATTTGGAGGGCTTGACTTGCCTTTTTGGAGATTGGATTTGGGTCTTGGATTTCTCACTTTGATCTAATTCTATAAGAAGAGGAAATTTTGGGTTTTCCCCTTTATGGGGTTTTTGCCCTGGATTGGAGAGCCTACACCTTTGCATTCTTTGTCTTATCCTCATGTTAAGTATTTTTGGTAATTGCTTGATGAAAGAAGTAAACATAAATTTAATAAGCTAGCCAAAAATTCACAAGTAAGCATCATGATAGAGAAATCAACCCTAATACATAAGCAAAGTGATTTCTCAACACTTCCAACATTTGCATCAGCCATGTGCCTCTCACCATCCGGCATTTACACTTGGATGAAGGCAGTTTGCTATTCAAAAGGTACTTTGATCATTTTGCAATTGGTTACTTATACTTGTTTGTTTTAGGCATTTAGTATGGATAAAGGGGTGATATGGAAGATTGATTGATCTTGATTGTAAATTTGTTCTCTCACCTTACCATGGGGGATTAATATTTAGCCCTAGTCCAATGGGACCTCTCTTAAAGCCTTAGGGTTATAGGAGGGGCACTACTTGGAAAACCTAGACTGAGATAGCGTGTTCATTATCCCCTACACCATACTTGACAATTTCCATCACACATTACAAGTCGCAAATATCACATCCATTTTTCTGGTCTGACTTGTCATTTGTTCGTCGAGATTTGACACCCATATGTCCACACTCCTTGAGTAAGGAAGGAAAACTATTTCCCTGGATGTTGATGCAGCTAAAAGAATGAAAGAGCATAACATGGCCACAACAAAAGAAAAAGAAGAAAATCAAAATGCAAAAGATGGTCGAGACATAAGTTAGCACATGGAAAAAAGCGTAGCATGAGCTCTACCCTCCTCATTAGCCATCTCCCTTAAAACAAAAGGAACCCTTGCATGTCTCAACCCTAATGAGAAATGAACTATCTCATCTTAAGGGGTAATATAAATTGCAACATAGCACAGAGCAAGCTCTAACCCTTGAGTTGTCCATCATAATACAAAGCATTATCAACAAGAAGTAAAAGGCACACTAAAGGGGTGGAAAAAGCAAGCTAAGTAGGGTATCTCATGCCTCCACGATTGCTCCCTCCTTTACATCATACACTTGGGATATGGACTCCCCATCAACAGATCCCTTTGAGCATGGCACTCGGCCATGAAGCCATTTCCCCTCCATTTTCATACATTTACAATAACACCTATTGATTGAGGGGTTGACCTTGGAGTTGTCACTTCCCCTTGAGCGTTGGAAGCACCTTGACACCTTGGCACCCTAGCTTGACTTGGGACCCCAAAGGAGGATTTGAGGACCTTCCTCAAACTTTAGATGATTGTCGCATCATGGCATACTTTCTCACAGCCCATCAACCCTTGACATGGCATTTGGAGCCCTAAAAGGGCATGATGTCAGAGTTTTTGGATGTTAAGGCTCACAGGTGTGGGCATTTATGGCTTATTTTAGTGACTTAACTAGTGGGTTGGCTTGTAACCCAAGGTTGTTTTTCTGTCAAACTTGATTTTGAGGCTTCATTAGTCATAAATTAGTTAAAGTACACCTCATATAAATAGCGCTCACCAAATTTGTCTTTTCATCATCAATTGTGGATCAATTGGGCCACTTTGAAAGATTTCGGCCTAGCTAAAGTAATCTTGTATACTTGTGGAGATGTGATCTTTTGTGGAGATTTTGCTTTTGGAGATATTCTCTTGTTGTGGAGACATCATTTTGGGATAATAAAGAATTGGTTCACGCATTTCTTGTAAGTATTCTATATTGTTGAACATCTTTTATGGCTATTGCAAGAAATGGTTATTGTTACAGTTCTATGTGCTAGTTTTGCTAAGTATTCTTCTATGAAATATTGGCAAAGTATTGTATGCATTACCCTAAAGAATGTGTGGCAATCCCTTGAATGAATCTTCATGTTAATCTCTCTTCAATGACTTTAAACCCTCATAAAATGATCGCTAGGGTTTTCTTGCCCTTATTCCATACTAGGGATCGATTCTTCCATAAGTAGGTCTCCTTTTAGACTCCATCACCCAAGGATCAAGCACTGGCCCTCGATATAAATTATCAAAACAAAGTCAAGAACTTCAAAAACACTTATTTTTCTTCTCTTCCTATAATTTCGGCCTTAAACTTCTACCCCTAAAATTTTGGCCCTAAATTTTTGACCCAGGCAAGCCCCTATAGTTAGGGTTTGAAGCAAAATTCAACTAGGGTTTGGACGTTGAACTAATTTGAAGTTGTCTCACCTTGTTGAGCTTTAAAACATCAAAATCTAGCAATTTGCATGGTTGAAATTGCTTCCCTAGGGCTGCCATCACCAACCCTATTCAATTATAGGGCTAGAAAAACCCTAATTCTGCACTAAGGCTTCAACTTAGGGTCACTTGAAGGATTTTGGCTCCTCTTGTTGGTCATACCAATTTTCATAAGCCTTTTCTTGGTCTTATGTGCCTTTGTAAGCCATTATCATTGTTTATCTCTTAAACCCTACACCGTAAGTATTTTTTATAGGTCCCTTGGATAGCATGTTATTCCATGTTTCTCTAGAATCATCCTTGTTCTTAGTTGGAGTTCTCTCCTTGAGCCTTTTGTAGGTTGCTCCTAAGGTGCGTTATTCCTTGTCTAGTAAGATTGGGCCTTGTCCTTAGTCTAAGTATATCAGGTAAGCATACTCAACCTCCATTACAAGTTTGTTTGAGGGTACGTTTCTCCTTATTAAAAAGAATTGAGCCTTGTTCTTAGTTCAAGTACCTCGCCTGAGCCTATTCAATTGTCACCTTTGAACCCTATACCAAGAATATCCTCTAGGTGACCTAAACCGAGGAGCCTCCCTTGTGGTGAAAATCCACTAAAGAGCAGGATGTGGTGTGTTTTGGTGACACTAGGCCTCCACCTCATTGCTGTCCCTTAGACTAGTTCTTGTCTTGTGAGCTCCCCTCACAAGACATGCTAGATTTTGAAGCAACAAATCCAATGTTTACTTGTTGTCAAACTTGTTTTAGCGGCTTATTATGCTAAAATTAGGTGACGTAGACCTCATATAAATAGAGGTCATCTCACAACCTGTTCTCATCATCACTTGTGGGCTATTTCGTCCTCCTTAGAGGATTTCTACCTAGTTATAGTAGCCTTGAATTCTTGTGGAGATGTGATCTTTGTGGAAAAAATTTCCATTGGAGACTAGCTCTTGTTCTAGAGACATCACTTTGGGATAATGAAGGATTTGTTCATGCATATCTTGTGAGTATCTACATTATTGATTATCTTTTAATGGTTATAACATGCAATAAATTTTGCGAGGGTTTCTATGTTCTTGTTAAATTGCATAATTTTCTCTGTAATTTTGGTAAAATATTGTATGTTTTAACTAGAGAATGTATGACATCCTTTGACGACCTCCAAGTGTGCTTTCCACTTGATTTCATCTCCTCATAAAGTGATAGCTAGGGTTTTGAAAACAAAGGATTTTCTTTCACTTACTTCCATCTAGGGTTTGATATCTCCATAGTAGGTTTCCCTTAGACTCCACCCAAGAAATAGGCATTGATTTCCACATAGGTGATCAAACTTCATTATATATCCTCTTCAAATTTTATTTATCTCTCCTCTCTCATTTTCGACTCTTCAAGGCAAGTCGCTAGGCTAGGGCATAGGGTTGGATTAAACTGGGTGAAGGTCATTGCCTTGTTGTGAGGTCTTACACATGGATCGAGTCTTATTGAATTAAAATATAGCCTTTTTCACTATCAAAATTGCCTCCACTAGCCTTGAATTCTTGTGGAGATGTGATCTCTGCAGAAAAAATTTCCATTAGAGACTAGCTCTTGTTCTAGAGACATCACTTTGGGATAATGAAGGATTTGTTCATGCGTATCTTGTGAGTATCTACATTATTGATTATCTTTTAATGGTTATAACATGCAATAAATTTTGCGAGGGTTTCTATGTTCTTGTTAAATTGCATATTTTTCTCTGTAATTTTGGTAAAATATTGTATGTTTTAACTAGAGAATGTATGACATCCTTTGACGACCTCCAAGTGAGCTTTCCACTTGATTTCATCTCCTCATAAAGTGATAGCTAGGGTTTTGAAAACAAGGGATTTTCTTTCCCTTACTCCCATCTAGGGTTTGATATCTCCATAGTAGGTTTCCCTTAGACTCCACACAAGAAACAAGCATGGACTTCCACATAGGTGATCAAACTTCATTATATATCATCTTCAAATTTTATTTCTCTCTCCTCTCTCATTTTTGGCTCTTCAAAGCAAGTCGCTAGGCTAGCGCATAGGGTTGGATTAATCTGGGAGAAGGTCATTGCCTTGTTGTGAGGTCTTACACATGGATCGAGTCTTATTGAATTAAAATCTAGCCTTTTTCACTATCAAAATTGCCTCCACGGGGCTAACGTCACAAGCCCTAGTTAATTTTTCCCTAGGAAAACCCTAATCTAGCACCAAGGCTTCAAATTAGGGCTCGTTGAAGGCATGTGGCTCCTATTGTTGATCATATCAATTTTCATAAGCCTTTTCTTGCTCTTATCTACCTTTTCTTAAACCCTAGGCCATCGTACCTTTGATAAGCCTCTTGAAGTGCACTTTATTCCTTGTCCAATTGGATTGAACCTTGAGCTTAGTTTGAGTACCCTTCTTAAGCTAATCTCATGTGTCACCATCGAACCTTTGCTTTAGAATACCTATTAAGCGTCTAATATCAAGAAGACTCCCTTGTGGTGAAAATCCACAAAAGAGAAGGAGGTAGCGTGTTGTGGTGACAATGGACCTCCACCTCAAGCGTTGTCCCTTGGTCTAGTTCTTATTTTGTCAGGCCTCTCACAAGACCTACTAGATTTTGAGGCAACATCATTTTGGTGTTGTTGTTGGGGAGAATTTGAGTCAACCTCCTCATAATCTTAAGTATTCACTTATTTTTCTTGATTGAGCTTATCCCATAAACAAGCATAAATCTGCTCATCTGACGACTCCACTGGATGAACAAAGACCTAGTTCTTTATTGAACTTTAAACTTCCCATGCTTGTAGGGTGAAGCAAGTATCTATTAAGGCATTTTGAATTCACCATGGCAACTCCCCATTTGGTTGTTATGCAAGCCTCAAAGCAACGACTCCTTGGGATCTGCATGAGATGTACCATGCTTTGTATGTCAAATATATTCTTAAATAGCAGCTCATTGTCACCAATACTTAACTCAGACCTGTGGTAGCTACAAAACTTCGGATTGCTAGAATCACGGTCTCAAACAAGTTCAGACGTTATTTGGACAGCATTGATATTTTGACTATGGTTAAAGATTTTGAAGGCTGATATGTTTGGGTGACCAATCAACACCTGCATACCTCGGACCTCTTCACATCTGAGATTACTTGTTGCAGTCTTTCAGTCTTGTGTTTGTGCAGTTCGGATCACGACATTGAACCTCCGCTGATCAGTAACCTTTCCTTGGAGAGAACAGTGGAGGTATAATAAACTTGAAGAGACTTGGGTGAAAGCTCATGTGAGGGCTAAGCAGATTGGAGATTAAGTGAAAGCATTGTTTGAAGACTTGTTGGGGATTTCATTGAAGCATTCTTTGAAGCTTTGTTGAGCAACCCTTTGGTCCCTGAAGCAGTCATTGAAGATCTCTAAGCAGCCTCATTGAAGAACCCTTGTAGCAGGAGTATTGATGCATCAAGGCAATCATGGAACATTAGGGCAGGGCTACGCTTCCTAGTTGGGAGCATATGTGGTCAGCGCTTCAGGAGGAAGAGCCGAACTTTGAGGAGCCCACCTCATGAATCATTACCTTGTTATGAGAACCCATGATCAGTAGTAGCGAGATGGAGGAGTTTCAATGGGAGCCGAGTAGTGATGGAGACAACAGTCCAGTAGGTAGTAGCGCCTACTTCTGGAACAGCACAGAGTAGAGCAACAGCAGCGTAGCAGTAGCAGCGCAGTGCACAGGAGTGCAACGCAGTGTAGATCAGTTTTGCGCAGTGCAGAGCAGTAGCAGCGCAGTGCATCAGAGGGACAGCGCAATAGTTATAAGCAATCAGAGTCTTCAGCACTGAGGTCCATCCGTTGAACACTTGTTCAGTATTTGGGTGATTTCAATTGCTTCTCTTAGCAGATGAGTTGCAGTGCAGATGCAGAGTTAGCAGTGGCAGTGTTAGGAGCATAGCAGATGCAGCACTTGATAGGGAGTTGTAGTACGAATGCAGCAGTGGCAATGGCAATGTCATGGGCAGCAATACAGTTATAGCAGCAGCGCAGTGGCTGATGGACTTCAGCAGCGTAGAGGATGGTTCAGGGATAGAGCAGTATGCAGCGGGCATATTGTTAGAGCACCTTCCTCGCTAAGATGGAGTGTTGATTTTTGATTGGAAAGTGCTCTAAGCCCCAAATTTTGTGGAGAGATTTAGACACTGGTATTCTAAAGAACCCGGAAACCGTTTGTGAAAATTCCACTTGGATAATGTTTTATTAAAATAATTAATTATTTTAATGGAGACCCTAAGTCTAAACTTAGGGAAATTAAATAATTAAAGGACATTAATAAAACAAAGTGTGGATGATCTAGAAAAAGCGAAGATCAAGTCTAATATAATTTTAGTCGTTGATTAGCGATCTAATATCAATCATTGATATCTCAACGAGAAGACTAGAAAGGAAGGCTTGAGAGTCATTTGGAAGGACACACTGAACGAATCTAAAGATCTAATTCTTCTGACGGAACAGTGCTCAGACGAAGATCAAATCTAAGCGATTCAGTGCAGTGAGGGGCAGAGTAGCTCTGGAGAGAGAGATTTTCTCAACCAGAGAATCATCAGCAGAGAGAGGCAGAGAGATGTCCAGCAGAGCCAATTAGGCTGACGCAGAGCCAGCGCAAAGCTATGCAGTGGCTTAGAGGGTTTCCGAGATTCAGCAGTCGGATTAGATCCAGAAGTCGGGATCCGGGGTGTGAGACCAGGAGGCCCATATCTGAGATTCCTTGAGGCAGATCGATCCTTTGTTGGGGTGACGCAGTACCTAGAGGAGGTGACGCAAGGCCTACGCAGTGACTGCGCACAGATAGCTTTTTCCAGTGACCGGATCAGCTGGATTTTCTAGTGATTGAGCGTGGTAAATTCACATTCTTTCTGCCAATTTTTCTCTCTGTAACTGAATAACCCTTGAGGTATTCAGAAATTGCTACTACTTAATAATACAAACCCTCAGATCTGCTGCATCGGTTTTCCTGCGTTGGGTTTTTCTGGGGACTTAGTCCAAAATAAAGGTGTCCTATGTGTGATTGATTTCTTGCTCAGTTTCCTTGTTTCGGAATCATATTTAATTAAGTGTAGGTTGCTTCAGTAGTTACTTCAATAATTCATTTTGAATTAATTCTGTAAATGTAATTTACATAATAGGAGAAGTAAACTCATATTGTTGCAATAGGATTCCTAAGATTGTCAGATCTAGGAATTTTCACATAAACAAGTTGAAGAAGGATACCATGAGCAAGAGGAAGTGACCCTTTTGGATCTTCAAGATGAACATACTGAAAGTGACCTTGAAGATGACCCAAGAGGGGAGTATGGTGTTAATAAAGATCTTGTTGAAGATGCTACTTTGACAAGTGAAGTTGAGGCGAGCTCCACCCTTGTCATGGATGTTAAATTTGATGATGCACTTTCCAAAGACCTTGTAAAGGTGATCCCATAAATTCCGCGGAGATTAACATTAGAGATTTTCTGCATATAGAAGAGGGGAAGTGCGGTATTAGTAGTTGTCGTTTTGACAAACATCTGACTTATGATATTGATGATGATACTAACAATGAATTTATACTGCCTAGCACTCCATATAATCAAGAAGGTATGAATTTTGATGTATTTGAGCCATCCTTAGATCTTCTTGTTGTCATCCCTTAGACATATTCATGTCGCATAAAATTTGAACATGATGAGCCAGCATTGGTGAAACCTTTTGAATTTGATTGTTGTGACAAGCAGCCAAATAGTCAATATCTTGTCCTCCAACCATCTTTCTCCTCATGCCAGTCGCAACGTGTCCCTAGGGACATCAATGAGAGTTGCATGCCAAAGGTAGCTATTGGTCGAGAACTCCTGAAATTGATCATTGATTACTCCATATTTCTATTGCAAGAAAGAATCAGCGAGTGTAAGGAAAAATATGGATTCTCCCTTGTCATCTTATGTCCCTTCTCATGGTTGTAGAATTGATTCATTTTTTATTTATTTCCCCACCTCTCACCCTAATGATCCGGCATGTGAGTATTATGGTGATTGTGATGCTTCTTTGTTTTATCCCATGAATAGCCATAGGGGAAAGAGGTGTGATATTGATCTAACGATATGTTCGTTGCACTGGTTATATGACTATGTTTAGGTCATACATTGTACCCTAGCATAGGTTAGGGTCGTTGCATTGCATATTGTGTCAACATCCTAATTGTAGCATTCTTCATATTGTCAAGTGCTTTATAGATTAGATAAATTTTATTTTCTATATGGATTTTATTGTCATGTAAAACCAAGGTGATAACCACCACCTAGTGCACATGCTTCCAAACAAGTAGATTTGAGTGTGCAAGTTGTTGAAATGGGTAACTAGGTTCATTCTTCATAATGTCTATTGTAACCATGATTTTATGTCTCACACATGAACTCCCCATTCAAGCATGTGGATCAAGTGCTCCATGGTGAGCTCATGTCCCCGAGTTGGAGCTAGATGTTACCCGCCATAATGTGTAACCCCATAGGAAAAGATATTTTCTCCCACATTTGACAGCTAGCCAGACAACGAGCTAGCCAACAACCCTTGATATTTACTTCTTGATGATGATATGCCATTTGCCTCCACCATCTACACTAGCCACATACCTCTTGTCATCCAACATTTCTTCTTGGATGAAGGTCGATTGTTATTCAAAAGGTATTTTGATTACTTTGTAATCGTGTGCTTCTACTTGTTTGTTTTTGTAATATTCCTAGTGATTTTTTATAGTAAATAACAAACACTGCATAGACATAAAAACCATGAAAAATAAGCACACAAATCAGACAATGAAATTATACCAAAAACTGCGTTGCTGAGCCATTTTATTACTAAATTAGTGAGAAAAATATGGTGTTGGAAAGACTGCACCTGGGCTTGCACAAGGCAAGCTAGCAAAGCCCCAAGTGAAAGATATGAAGCCCCTCTCTGATTTGTGCTGCTCTTTTTTTAATACTGCGTTGAAACTACCCAAAGATATGGTGTTGGCTTCAAAGAACTATTGCTACGACCTCTTCTGATGCTCAGAAAATTTCGGGAAATTAACCTCGGGCTTTCCACCAATAACCCACGAAGGAATTCGCCAAATTTTGACCTCGGAATTTCGACCCAATTTTCCCCTAGCTCCTCTAGTTGTTGGCTGAGTTGAAATCCTTGTTTGGCCCCTGAATTCTACCCAGAAAATTCTACCAAATTAATCTTGGCCTCTCCTCAATAGACCCAGAAAAACCCATAAAGGGTTTGTCCTAGTTTTGAAGCTCCCAACCGACCCCCAAATGCTTGCCCCTCCTCCACAAGCAGCAAATGTTGCGTTTGCTGCTCCACCAAAATGTTGGAAAAGCCCCCACAACACTTCCCCGGACTCCACCTGAATTTTCAACCCCTAACTCCTTTCACTCCTTAACCTCCAAGTGTGGCTCTTCCAAGGACTGCGCTGCTACTGCTAGAACTTCCCCAAACTCGCAACCTTTGTTGCTGGTATGAAATGGAATAGGTGAGACTCCCTCCTTGGGCTCGCACTCTAAGTCCACCGAAGCAAGGGCTGGGATTTCCGCTAGGAAACACCCATGTGCTAAACAGCACTTGCAGACTTGGCTTCAACTCAAGCGTGCTTGTCTAAGACAAATTCCCAAATGATCATGAATGCCCCAAATGAGTGCCTCTTGCTCTTTTTATCAAAAAGCCTCCAAAGTTCCCATGTGGGCCCAACTCGACTTCCCCCCACCAACTTCGCTCCAATGAGAGTGTATTCCTCATGTGGGTCGTAATTCTCCATGGGGTGTGTCCCACGCTCCACTAGAGCAGCAATATTTCCCTTCCTCCCTAATTTTTGGGCCCCCACTTAATCCCAAAATTCATGTGGGGCCTCTGAACCCACATCTCCTAAGTGCAAACATGTAATAAGTCAAAATTTGGCAAGATTGATATTTCCCTTAGCAATATTGCTAAGTGGGAATATCACAGTCCTCCCCGCCAAAATGTTACTTGTCCTCAAGCAACTGCCAAACAAGTACTCTCTCTAGTTGTTGCTCCCTACTGTCACTGCAAAAATGTGCCAAGGTTCCAGATGCCCCACTGAATTGTCCCTGGCCTCTGCATTGTCATGAGATGAAAGAATCCCTCAACACCAGGATCCCAAGCCATCCTATCCCACATGAAGCTCCCCTCGCTCCACTCGCTATGTTGTTCGGTATAAAGACAAGAAGTCCCCCATGCCAGTGGTGACTCGCTAAAGCCCAATGGAAGATCAGAGTGACCTCCTCCTGTAGCAGCCATCTCAACCCTAATGGTCATTGATTTGTCAAGTACTGTGATGTCTGGGTCTCGTGCTAGCCTCAGAAGGGTGCCACCATGTTGTCATTACGCCACTTTGCGTCTAACAGACTACCCATCGTGCGCACACTGTATCCTCCTCTCCTAGAACCCGATGGTGAAATACTAATAGAGCCGAGACACATCCTGCCCAGACATCTCCATGACACCAAAGCCTACCCATCCAAATCTAACTTTGAACCTGTGCAGCGACAAAGAAAGCTTGCCTCGCCATCCGATGAAGGCCTCTTTGTACTGTTGAGATTTTGAGGTAGCATCGAGTGTGCTCTAGCCCTGAAATTTTGTGGAGAGGCTAAGACACACGATATCTCCAAAACCCAAAGAGCGTTTGGAGAAATTTCATCTGGTGTTGAAGTTATTCTAATAATTGATTTTTTTAATGAGGACCCTAAGTCTAACTTAGGGAATTAGAAAAATTAAAGTGAATTAATTAAACACATGTGCTGAAATCTTCTAAGTGACGTGGATCAAGCAGTCTTTTAACCTGAGCCGACGATTAGAGATTAGATCACAGTCATTGGTTTTCCAACGAGAAAAGTATAAAGGAAAGTCTTGGGGTCAGTTGGAGGACACACACACACACACACACACACATAGAGGAAGATCACTGAAGCTAAGTCGAATTTCTAGGGCGAGGTTTGCTAAGAAATTCGAAGCGATTTTGCAGTGCAGTGAGGGGCAGAGATCGGCAAGGGATGATCTGATCCAAGGCCAAGAATACAACAACAGAGGGGTAGTGAGTACCAGTCAGCGTAGAGCCAGCCAAGAGGACGCAGTTCAGCCAACACCACGCAGAGGCTGCGTAAGCCTAGCCAGGCTGACGTAGACCTAGCCAGCGCAGGGCAGCACCAGCCAGGGTAACGCAATCCCAGCCAGGGTAGCGCAGAGGCAGCGCAACACCAGTCAGGGTGACGCAGTGGGGACGCTGGCCAGTGAGGGTTGACACAGAGGCTACATAGGCAGCGCTGAGGGTTCCAGTGGGCCAGAAAGGGCTCGTGATCTATAAATCCCATTTGGGTGTGATACAGCTATATTTTCTGTCTCCAAGTGAAAGGTACTAACTGTCGTGTAATTTCTCTGTAGGGCCAACCATTTCTAGTGCCCAGAATGTTGTATTCAGATTCTGCATAATAATAAAACCCTCTAGAGTTGTTGCACCGGTTTTCTCGCATTGGGTTTTTTCAGGGACATTTGTCAGAAAAATCGTGTAATCTTGTCACGTGTGTATTGTTCGATAAAATATCTGTAGATATGTAGGCTACAGTTAGTGTCTACTTTAATGTTTTTCTGAATAATTCAATAAAATAACTTGTTAAGTTAATTAAACAAGTAGCTGAAGTAGAACTAGATATTGCAGTAGGGTTTCTATTTTGAAACTTTCACATGTACCCGCATGTGCCAACCCAAGAGTGAACTAGATCACTCTCTGCCATGACTCCACTCTCTACCATGACTTCGACCATCACGAGACAGAGTGATATATCAATCAATTGAATCCATGCATCCCATAGATGGACCTGCTGCAACATAGCTCTGAAAACTACAAGAATCCATATGTGCCTCATCTCTACACCCTGCATGTGATCAATATACAAGATCCATATATCATGGGCTAATCTTATGCATGCTAATCTGCCCTATGCCTACCACTGTGTAATACTGATGACTGTTGGAAGCCACATGTGCCAAATAGCTACCCCCTAAATGCAACCAATAGATGGGTGTCTGATACTCGCAATCGACTCAGGGTATGTGGATCCCTCTTGTTCCTGCCAATCATCTCCACTGGGCATGTCATCTGCCCTCTCGATAATGTGCCAATACAATGTCTGGAGCTCAGACACATACTAGGAAACTACCTCAATCGTACCTCATATCCTCTGCTCAGGTATGGTCCCAACATGCCCTGATAAAAGAGTGACATGTTAAAATTGAACAACTAGGTCCAAACTCCATGTTGTGATGCTCAGATGAAGATACCAATATTTTTATTGGGTTCCTCTTTCGGAGAGGTGTAAGATCGATATAAAATTGATTTTAATCCGATGAGCAAAACATTTATTTTGAATTTATTATTTATAATAAATTATATGTGCAGGTCGGCCTTAAGGTTTTACACCCCCAGCAGATGTGTCACACACCTCAATGATGGATATAAATACAGTGAACGTTGGAGAGCATTTCACTCACTCCCTCATCACACACATATCCTCCTCTGATTGGATACGAGCATCTAAGAAGCAGTTCTCACGTGGGAAAAAGGACGAAGTTGCTGAAGCTGAAAAAGGACGAAAATTTCTGCAGTTAGGGTTTCTAGGAAAGTTTGACCAGCGTTGACTTTGGTCAACGCATGGTCTGAATTGGCTGAAATTTGGTGGAGAGTTCGATTTTTGAAGGCCGTACTCATTGGCACAGAAACCGAGGTCAAAAGGTCGACCGAAGTTGGAGCTGTGTTGACTTTATTGCTGTTGCCCTGCATTGACTTTTCTGGACTGCATTGACTTTTCCGGGGTTGACTTTGAGTTGACTGGGTGACTGATTTGAGGATTGTTGTGACACATTCTGGGTTGGCCGACCAAGAAGACTTTGCTGGTTGAAGCATCCTGCTGACCACCGTAACGCACCAACACATTCTTCTGTTTCTGGTTTGTCTTCTATAGATCCACTGGTATGTTCTATCGGCATTTTACTTCACTGTTTGTGTGATTGCTGTAATAAAAGTAAAGTTGCATCAAGCATAGAACATCTACATAAATTTACATGACACATGTCCCCTTGGTGACCAGCTCCCCAGGCGTAGACTCAGTGATGAACGATATGCCACCCCTGCAGATGATCACCTCATCCCCCAACCTGTGGCTGTCAACTAGCGCACCAACCCAATGCCACTACGGAGAAGTCTCTCCCCTAGTGCGTTGAGTGTCATCCAAATATATCGGGTGAGCTCCTCGCCCGATGTTGCTTATGCCAAGGGTGCCAAAGGACAACAGCCAAATTGATTGTGCACATAAGTGATGTAGAGGGTCAGGCGTGTGAGCCTCACGGATACCATCAAGTATCACTCATTTGTGTCCCCGTCGATCCTGGGTGAACAACACCCAAAGGTATGCCTCGTGTCTCCGTCCATGAATCTCCCTGGAGGCGACACTCCAAGACCCCGTTGTGCAGCACCAAACACCCCCGCATACCACTAATCATCCCTGTACTCCTGTACATGCCACTGAACAACACGACCTACCCCTGTACATCACTGATTACCCCCTGCTACGGCTATCCCATCATGTATCACCTCGTCTCCTGCCTGTGCCACTATACTTGACACTCCTCGTCAATACTCAATGCGATGTGAGCTACTCCTCCTACTCCATAGTGTAAACCAGTAGGCTATGACACACCACCCTGCATCTCCATGCTCCTCTGCAGGCCAATGCTCCTCGTTGCATAGCCCTGCACACCACTAGATGATATGGTGAACATTGGGTCTCTACACATCAATCTGCATCCCTCTACATAACACTGGACCCTATGACATAACTCTGTGTAGTTTTGTGTACCACTGCACACTGACAAACCACCATGTAACATACAGTATCCTGCATGGGCCAAAATATCCACCACTCTGCTAGTAGATCCTCCATGATATGGGTTACATCTCCCCATCTACTTTGAAAGACCTGAGCAGCCCGACTCCTCACATGCCAACGGAAATGACATTACTATGCCTATCCTCAATAGCTCGAGTGTCCAATATATCAATGAGAGAGCATCGTCTCCATGTAATGCCTTTTTTGGTGGTCTGTCGATGCCAACTCCTCCTACCAGCTCCTAGGAAAGTAGGCTAATCACCCTATGACTCCACACACAATTAATATGCCGAGACAACTCATGAAATCAGTCTTTCCCCCTGTCGAACCATCCTGTCACTAGTGTTGTCCGAGGCTCTAATGAGATCTGAAAATGTGTGTGCGACCAAACATCAGATCCATCGCGCAACTACTACGATCACCTACTGACTGTATGATGTGATGGGAAATCCCACCTGGATCTGGATCCCAACAACATTCTGGCCCTTGTGTCCCTCTCGTAATCCATGGCCTCTGCTGAAATGTGGCCATGGATGTATCCAACTGCCTAGCCTGCTCCATCGAGTACCAGCTCAGAACCTCTCACCATCCAATCCCAACGGCGGGATAGAATGTGCAATCCTCTATGGAAGGAACAAGCCCTCCAAGCTGATTTGGTGTCATGCTCTGCTCATGTCGCTCAATCCTGCTAACCTAGCCATCCCCTCGGGTACATCTAGACAACTCTGCCTCCCTCAATTCAATGCATAAGGGTGGGCTAATAATGTTGTAGACCCCACCAGTGTCCTTCTAAAGCGAACTGTGTGGAAAAGCCAACGTGTGGCCTCTCTGCTACCCCTCATCAATGTCTAGCCCATGTTGAAAAGTGTAACTAGGTTCAGTCTTCATAATGACATGTAATTGTGACTTTGGAAAATGATGTAATGAGGAAAATAAAATTATTATTAAGCCTTGCGTCATGGGTTTCATGAGCAAGTGATTTTATTTTAGTTGGCTCCCATTGAGAGCATTGGGATTTGTCATTTAAGTCAAAGAATTACTGTCATGTATGAAGAGCTCTTCTTGAGCATGTGTCAATGCATACGAGTCTATGAAAATATCTATATAGCCCTCCAATGACAAGCACAATCCTCCTCTTCCTATGTCGACCTCAAAGATAAATCAAGGAACTCATATAATGGAGACACATCAGTTCACATGGAAAATTTCGGCTTATTTGTAGAAGACCAACTACTATATATAAACAGCTAGGGTCACCACAGAACACACAGTTCAGTTTGGATTCTCTCTGAGATTTTCGAAAGGCAATCACAGTTCAGATGACACAGTGAACAAAGCTCGATCATCTATGAAGTTTCGGGTCATATATACAACTCGATCATGACCACAGGTTCGGTGTTATAGGAGAACAAGGTCTCAGACATACTACAGAATTGGGTTATCTTCCATGCTATGATGTTACAGCAAAACAGTGCCTTGCTTTATCTCAATGATATGAAGATGCTCGGTAATCTCAGATATAATGCTCAATGCTATAATGGTGTTCGGACCTATGTTAATGAGGTGATACTTGGTGCTACAATGAAGTTATCTCGGTCCTAATACTTGGTGCTATACTCGGTGCTTTGGTGGCATGATGCTCGGTGCTACAATGCTAACTAATTCATGATGTCTCGGTGCCACAATAGAAGATCACAGGAAGGTCAAGGAACCATAGTTCAGTGGTATATAGAGGCCATAGTTCAGTGATGTAAAACTGTGTTTTGATGCTACTACAGTGGTCATAATTCGGTGACTTCACATTGACATGTTTCGGTGCCATGCCTAGCATATATACAGTTCGTCAAAGAGATGATCTGAGTTTGAGGAAGAATGAAGTGGAAGAGAATGGAAAAAGAAGGTTGACTGTGTCTTGGCCTTGGAGTGGCTAAATAGTTCAAGGGTCATGGTCTTGGTATTCGTCAATTGGAATCTCTATAAGAAGAATTTGTGCAGGTTTTCCTCTCAAAGAGTGAGAGGTTTTGGCCCTGCCTCATAGCCTACATGTTGTGTCTCTTGTCTATTTATGTTTATGTATTGGTTACTGTTTGATGAAGATGAACACTAATAAACTAAGAAGAAAAAGATCCTAATCTAAAGAAGTAAAAAGCATTCACAAACATTCGCTAATCAAAGAGATCACCTAATCTATTTATGTTTATGTATTGGTTATTGTTTGATGAAGAAGAACACTAATAAACTAAGAAGAAGAATATCCTAATCTAAAGAAGTAAAAAGCATTCACAAACATTCACTAATCAAAGAGAAATCACCTAATGCTAATGCCCTAGATTTCTCAACATGGTTTCAGAGCTAAGGTGCTAAATTCAAAGGAAGGGCATCTAATCAAAGAGACACTCAAGGATCGAGTTTCAAGAAAGGCATCTAAGCAAGTCGAAGGTTATCAAAGCAAAAGATCAAGATCTACGTTGAAGAATATATAACCCTAGATTGAAGAAGCAGCCTACAACAGTAAAAGTTTTGGATCTTCTAGCCATCATCAAAAGGTGTTGTCATCATAAAAGGAGCAATCTCCTTTATTGAAGAAAGTCTTTTTCATGTGGAAGAAGATAATCCAAAAGGGAGCACTAATACATCTTATTCAACCAAAATCAAAGTTATCAAGCTAAAGATTTCATCTTCACTTGTCAAGTAAGTATCTTTCATTCTTTAATCAAATTTGGTAAAATGACTTCGTATTTGCAAGAAGATCCATAAGTTGGTTGGGTCATCAAAATTCCTTGCATGAAAAAAGGAGGATAGACATAGTCCTCGAAGAAAGTGAAGTCATTGAACACATCAATGAAAAAGGTCTCCTCTGAATACATGGAAGGGGATTCTTATGAAAGGTCCCCTCATATAGTAATATTGGAGACATCAAAGAGATGTTTATAGTAAACTCGTAAGACAATTCTCTGAAGGTGCGATAAAGCAAGTCATATCACTTATTAGACCTGATCTACACAAAATTGAAGGTATCAAAGAATGAAGGGATATCTTCATAAGATCTCAATTGTGAGATCTGGGAGAGATGATAAGAAGATAATCATGTTTGTTCTAAATGCACTAAATGATGAACAAGGTAACAAATATCCATGGGGATAAGAAAGTTACCCCATTCGACAACTTGTGGTTTCTATGCTAGATAGAAGAAGACAAGTTGAGGGAAAAGTGTTGAAGGTTAAAGGACTCAAACGTTTGCAGGAAGGAAAGGGAAGTTTGGAAAAATTGGTCCTCCAAAAGGAGAGAAGAGCATAGCTAAGATTCAATGCTATGGAAAAATTATGGACATTATAGGAAAGATTGTCCTAAAGGGACAATATCAAAAGAGGAAGAAAAGAAGCCTATATCACCGAAAAGATGGAGGAAGCCAAAGAGAAGAAGTCCAAGAAAAGAGGAAGTAAGAAATCTCTACTATGATTGAGATAGTCTCCCTCACAAAAGGTCTTGTCATAGCTCCTAAATCTTTTGTTATAGGATATGGCTATAATAAATAATAACATGCATTGTGGCATCATGGAAGCATTAGAAACAAGAGCTCGTGACATCACCATAGGGAATCATGAAGGACAGACAGAACAAAATCCATGGCAGTCAAATATGAAGGATATAGCTCTTGGGAACCTCATTGGAAACTTAAGGAAACGAGGAAGTCATCCAGGGCAAGGCTCATTGTACATCAAGTCAAAAGGGAAACATTTGTCGGATAGGGATATGCAAGATCCTCAAGATACTCTGATGGAATCCTCATCGGAGGTTTCGCCGATCTAGAAAGGAAGCAAGTGTTTCATCATGGGATGATGGTATGATGACATAAGAGATGAAGCAGATCAAAGGGTTGAAGATCTTTTCAATCAAGGAAGTTGTTGAAAGCACGTTGAAAGAAGCCTAGATGACCTAAAGGTAAATGAGGTATGTATGCTTGTATTTAATATTATAATGTCATGTCATATGGTTGCAGGTAACATGGATCACTACTTCTATCTTGAGAAGCATGTTCAAAGGAAAAAGGATCTCCTGCTATGAAAGGATACAGAACGGCATAGGTCACACTAGATGAAATTAACATAATATGTCCTCATATGAAGTATGAGGTGGTTGACTACAATTAAGGAACTCTAATTGGAAGCTCTTGGGAATGGAATGTGTTATGAAAGGAAGGAAGAGATCGCGAGATATGCAACCATGGTAAAGGCAATCAACATCCAAAAGAACAAGAAGATTTGACTAGAAAAAACTCCCGGAAAGATATGAAGACTCTGATGAAAGTCTGAAAAAGATGGAGACCCTTGACAATGGATATCTTTGGGAGATGTGTCAGCATGTATGCAGGATGTTGATAGCTACCGAAAGATTTCATGATGAAAGACTATCACAAAGTAATTTTGATTTAAGTGTTCTTATTTTTGAAAAAATATCTGGATGGGCTTATGCAAGACTGCCAAACAGAAGAACTATGGATGACTTCCAAGATGACCATATAGAAAGATGTAAGATCCCTCCAGAAAATATGGCATGAAGAAAGCAACAAGACATGCAAGGCCGGATGAAGACTAATGGATCACTTTCTAATGAAACGAATGATGTCATGACTGACTCGTTGATGAAAGTGATGGATGGACTCTACCATATGAAGAAGTCCCAAAAGATGAAGACTCCATAACAAAGAAGAAATTCATGAAATTGAAGGAAGGAGTTCTTCAAAGCAGCCAGTTGTCCCATTATCTCCACCTGAAGAGTTGATGTAGGTCCCTGATTAAGAGGGAGCCTGGAAATAAGTTTCTTACTTGTAAGAAACTTAAAAATTCCTAAGCCAAGGGGGAGCTTATGTACATTCCTTGCGTAGGAATGAGTACATTCCTTTATTGGAATATGTCCTCCCTAATTGAGACAGAGAGATAGACACTTCATTCTTGGCTTTACTTGGGAAGGCAAAATAGAGGATTAGGTGATCATCTAGCATCAAATACTCTTTGACAATGAGATAGGGCATCTAAGATAAGAGTAGTCATAATAGGACTGATATTAGAGGAAATTTTAGCCTAAAAGTGGCCTCCTAAGGAAAAATAATTAAATAACAGTTAAAATAATAAAATAAGAGATAAATTTTGGAGGGAAAAGAATAAAACTACTTTTTTTAATTGTATTTTTGGCTTATCTCCTTATAGGTTTACTCAATTTTGACACATAGACACTCGTTGGATGCGGAATTAAATTCCACATTCAACGAGTACCCATTATGCATACTTTTGAGAAGACCCACATTGATAAAAATTGCAGATACATTAAAAAAGCATGTTGAACACATTTTTTTGATGTATCTGCAATTTTTATCAATGTGGGTCTTCTCAAAAGTATGCATAATGGGTACTCGTTCAATGTGAAATTTATTTTGCATCCAACGAGTGTCTACACTTGAAATTTGAGTAAACCTATCAGGAGATGAGCCAAAAATACAATTAAAAATAGTAGTTTTTTATGATTTTCCCTTCAAACTATTTACATGTACCTCTTTTTAAATTTAAATGATTTTGATTGGTTTACATATTATGACATGGAAAATACATGGAAATTTCATGGGCACTTTTAGGCTGAAATTTCCTCTATTGTATTCTTTGAGGACAGGGAATCCAAGATAAGAATAGTCCTGGTGGAACACACCCTGAGAACCCGGGTAGGGTATCTTCCAGGAGAGACAATGATTAGGGTGTGTATATAAATCATTCGCCTCACCAGCATTGAGCTCAGATCTTGTGGAGAGATAGAGTTGTTAGTCAAGGCCTTGCTATGTGACAATGTTGATTGCTATGATGCTCTATACAGATGGGTTACCAATCTGATTCTTCTTATGAGAAATTCTTCAGATTTAGAATTACCAAGTACCATTATGAATAGCTCCCTAGTTAAGGAGTGTTGAAAAGTATAACTAGGTTCGGTCTTCATAATGACATGTAATTATGACTTTGTAAAATGATGTAATGAGGAAAAATAAAATTATTATTAAGCCTTGCTTCATGGGTTTTATGAGCAAGTGATTTTATTTTAGTTGGCTCCCATTGAGAGCATTAGGATTTGTCATTTAAGTCAAAGAATTAATGTCATGTATGAAGAGCTCTTCTTGAGCATGTGTCAATGTATATGATCTATGAAAATGTCTATATAGCCCTCCAATGACAAGCACAGTCCTCCTCTTCCTATGTCTGCCTCAAAGATAAATCAAGGAACTCAAATAAAGGAGACACAATGGTTCACATGGCAAATGTCGGCTTACTTGTAGAAGACTAACTACTATATATACGCAGCTAGGGTCACCATAGAACACACAGTTCAATTCAAATTCTCTCAAATATTTTCGGAAAGTAATCACATTTCGGATGACAGTGAACAGAGCTCGATCATCTCTGAAGTTTCGGGTCATATATACAGTTTGATCATGACCACGGGTTCGGTGTTACAGGAGGGCAATGCCTCGGACATACTACAAATTTGGGTTATCTTCCATGCTATGATGTTACAGAAAAACAGTGCCTCGCTTTATCTCAGTGATATGAAGATGCTCGGTAATCTCAGATATAATGCTCAGTGCTATAATGGTGTTCAGACCTCTGTTGGCGAGGTGATACTTGGTGCTACAATGAAGTTATCTCGGTCCTAATACTTAGTACTATACTCGGTGCTATGGTGGCATGATGCTCAGTGCTACAATACTAACTCATTCATGATGTCTCGGTGCCATAGTAGAAGATCACAGAAAGGTCAAGGAACCACAGTTCAATGGTATATAGAGGCCACAGTTCAGTGATGTATCATTGTGTTTTGATGCTACTACAGTGGTCATAATTTGGTGACTTCACATTGACATGTTCTAGTGCCATGCCTAGCATATATACAGTTCGTCAAAGTGATGATCTCGGTTTGAGGAAGATCGAAGTGGAAGAGAATTGAAAAAGAAGGTTGATTGTGTCTTAGTCTTGGACGCTTGGTATTCGTCAATTGGAATCTCTATAAGAAGAATTTGTGCGGGTTTTCCTCTTAAAGAGTGAGAGGTTTTGGCCCTGGCTCATAGCCTACATGTTTTGTCTCTTGTCTATTTATGTTTATGTATTGGTTACTGTTTGATGAAGAAGAACACTAATAAACTAAGAAGAAGAAAATCATAATCTAAAGAAGTAAAAAACATTCACAAACAGTCACTTATCAAAGAGAAATCAACTAATTCTAATGCCCTATATTTCTCAACAGCCGAAAGGATGCATGCACATCCTCCTCCATCATGGACTCAACATGAGCATCCAACTGCTCCTCAATAGACAACCCAACACGCAAGACATCCTCACTAGTCAGTTGCAGGTGATTGTTGTCTGGCAACTCTGTCATAGACCTGGGGGCCTTTGTACCTATCTACTCCTCAACAACAGTGGAGTTGTCTCCCGGCACCTCATCAACTTATGGTGTTTTGCTATCACCTAAAAACTCGGTCATAACCCCGGATACCTCATCAATGGATACCTCAACAAAGGATGGCGCCTCATCAACGGGTGTATGGTCAACCGCCTCCTTCCCAACCATGGGCCCTTCAACTACTCTTTAATCTTCTTCCTTAATCCTCCTCATCATCCCTACATAATTCAATGGAATTCCCATTGTTTTGTGCATGTCTCTTTATTCACAGAACTCCCAAAGAGGGATGCTTGAATGCCATGTCCCAATGATTCGTACGCCCTCCAATTTACTGCCAATAACTCCACATCAATTACAATCATGTCTTGCCATCTTGATGCATTGTCCACAATTTTGGGCATAGTTGATTTGTTGTATACTTGAGAATGGACTTGATTCCCAATAGTTGCACAAATCAGTTGCTTTCCCACACCAACCATCATTTGTTGCACCCTAATCACCTCATTCAAGGTTACTGCCATGTTTTTTTATTTTAACCTTTCTTGGCATCCCATGATTTCTTAGTTTTTTTTTGTTCTTGTCATAGAATGAAGGGTTTCCCACAGGCTGAGCCAGGAATACGGTTCTAATACAATTGTGATATTCCTAGGTAATTTTTACAGTAAATAACAAAGTATTCATAGAGATAAAACTATGAAAAATATGCACACAAATCAGACCATGAAATTGTACCAAAAATTGCGTTGTTGAGCCATTTTATTAGTAAATCAGTGAGTACAATATGGTGCTGGAAAGAGTGCACCTAGGCTTGCACAAGGCAAGCTAGCAAAGCCCAAGTTAAAGATATGAAGCCCCTCTCTGATCAGTTGCTGCTCTCAATTGAATACTACGCTGAAACTGCCCAAAAATATGTTGTTGGCTATAAAGAACTGCTGCTACAGCCTCCTCTGATGCTCAGAAAATTCCGAGATCTCCACCAATAACCCATAAAAACCCACGAAGGAATTGGCCACATCCGAATGTCAAAAACCATATCATCAGTGATTAAGTACTCTAGAATAAATAAATAAACAAAAACAAAAATCCCAAAAAATTACAAAACATAAAAAATCCAAATTTTTACCTCTCCAATCGAAACATTCACCAAGGGGCAAGGCTATGTTAGGATTTCCCGTGAAGTCCACCCCAACATATTGGTAATCATCCACTGGTAATGCAACCGCTCTCATCCATTTCCAATACGTGTCTGGGTACCTGCTGCTAGTATGCACTCCATCATCTCGTGGTAAAATGGTACACCATCTAGCCATACGGGTTGTCTTGTCAGTGAAGAGGTTGCATAATCTAGTGTTTGGTGCCTCATCCTGGCAATCCTCTCAAAGAAAAATCTTACCAGTAAGCTACCCACAAGTGTCACTCTTTCTCCTCTTCAACTTTATAAGTTGAGCCTTCACACTGGTTACCATCCCATCACGCCAGTTAAACAAGGTGGGTTCCAAACATTGTATGCACAGTTCCAACTATGGAATTGTCACTGCATGATGTGCTACCGACCCTCCTACTCGGGTCATAGTATAGGCTAGGCTAGTGTTTGGAGGGTCAAGTCCACTATGTCCTCTATGAGGATCTTCTTTTTATATGCCCCTTCAACCTACCTGCAATGGGCAACCCTCATACTTCTAACTATTGTCCCTATATTGCTTTAAACCCCTCTCAACACAACTAGAGCCCCCCACCTCGATAAACCAATGAGAAAATATATGTCTGAGGCTTCTATGGTGAATCTCTCTGGCCCAACAATGAAGTGTTGAGTGTCCACATCCCACCACCGTAAAATGTAAGTCAAGAGATAGTCTTGACTGGCCATGCTTAGGATTCTAAAGAATTTGAGTAAGCCATAATCGCTCAGTGCATTGATGGTTGGCCCATAGGCCATGGCTAGGATTTCGTTCTCCATGTGCTGCCTCTCTCTCCATTCGTACACCATGGTTACTCCTACACCCACATATCACTTATCAGCCACTCTTAAAATCGGGAAAAAACACAGAAAAACAAATTTAAGGGAAAATCCTTTATAAATTTTTTGCCCCCCGGTCACGCCCTTGACACAGGAAAATTTTGGCCCTAGCCGCAGGCAACCCGTAGCATGCCCACAGCCGAGCCTCTCTGGCCGAAAATTCCCATAGCAAGCCCCCGGCCAAGGGAAATTTTCCTCTAAAAACTCAAACCTGACTTCAAAACCACTGCGGCTCGACATCTAAGTGCAGGAATGACTAAGAGAAAGGTGATTTTCTACTTACTTCCTTGAAGATGGCCACTTGCTCCTCCTTTCTCTTGCTCTCAAACCCTTGGAAGTTCTCTCCTCCTTTCTTCACAAACTTCACAATGACCAACTAGAGAGGTCTGAGCTCCTTTTATACTCTTTTTTCGTATCTTGAGGAATATTCCTTTTTAAATTTTTGGGTTAAAGTGGAATTTTTGAGCTTTATGATCTATTTTTCAATTTACCTTTTGTAGGAGGGCTTGGAAGTCAACTTTTTCTTTTGTCTTGAGAGAATACCATTTATTACACCAAAACTGAGGTATGATCCTTCTACTGGCATATAGGGGTAGGTCACTTTGTCGATTTTGCATTTTGGCTGTCAGCACTACTTATGCCTTAGCTCTGACCCCATCAAGTTGTGACTTTCACCACTTCCTATATACATTTCAGAGATTGGCGGTAGAGCTTACCCGCCAATGGATACCCTAGTTAGCACCCTCTTGCCGTATTGGTGTCCATTCAGTTATTTTTATTATCTCTCAAAATCCCTCCTCCTGAAACGCCATGACTTCGAATTTCAGCCTCATGCCCTCTTCTTCGTCATATTGCTAGCCATAACCTAGGAGGATTCCACACTCTATCCCTTGTGATTGCCACTTTTATTAGCCTACTTTTGCAATTTGATCCTTGCTTTCGTTTGTCCATCATTATCACCTGCTTGGCCTACCATCTGGACTCACTTGGTGTTTTATTATGTCTTGAAGGAACCGTTACGATGAGTTGTCCCATTAGCTAGCCTCGTGTCCACTGTAATATTCCAAATTAGCAATCAGCTAATTGGAATATTAATTTTGATTAATTTTGTCTTTTTCCCAATGTTTAGCAAAAATAAAGTGGGTAAGGGGACCCACGAATAAACTATACAGCTAAAGTGCTTTCCTAAAGTCACTAGAGGCAAATATTGAGGTTGTAGTGGGGTCCATGTGGCCACCCACTCGAATGAGGCAACGTCCTAGTGGCAACGTGGGAGAGGCAGCGCAGTGGGGAGTGCAGTGAGCAACGCAAAGATAGGACAAAGGAGGGGCAGTGCAGTCTAAGTGGGCCCAAGGGAACGTTGGAAGCTCAGCTTGGACAAAAGAGGATGATAGCAACTCATTCCTCATTCATTCATCCATCTATTTTATGTTTGATTGACTGTAGCACGCTTGAGTTGTTTGGCCGAGTCTGCAGTGTTGTTTAGCACAGAGATTTCCAAGCGGAGATCTCAACCTCTACCTCAGGGGACTTCGAGTGCTCGCTCAGGAGAGGAGTACCATCTAATTTTGGAGGAGCTTGCAAAGAAATACATTCCAGGCATACGCAATCCCTTCAGGACAGCGCAGAGGCCATTCTGACTGCACAGTGATTTTGCAGTCCAGCTGAGGGAGAGTGTTGGGAAGAAGGGAAGCGGAGCAGATTTCAGCAGGAGTTTTAGAGGGGAGGTTAGCCACCTCCTACCAGGGATTCCAGTAGCATTTTGAGGAAACTTTTCCAGCAGTTCAACTAGGAGATCAATTTCCCCAGCAGAGCAACGTGCAAAGCCCAAGGGGGCTATTTTCCGGGGTCGGAAATTCTAGAAACACTTTGCGGATTTTTGTGGCTCTTGTGAGTAGAGCCCGAGGTTTTAACCCCGTAATTTTCTAAGCAGGGGAGCAGGCCCAATTAGCAGTTTGATTCTAGCCAGCAACAGCAGTCCAGCACTGGCAGTGCATAGAAGGACCCATGCAGAGCAGTTTTCCAGCAGATTTTTTAGCCCAAGTTTGAGCTATACTTTAGCTTGTCTGGTGCAGGCCCAGGTGCCATATTTCTGAGCACTTTTCATTGTACTCTTTCCCCACAGAGATTAATAAAATGGCTCAGATGATTTTGGCTACAATTCCTATGTCTTAATGTTATTTTCTGTTTTGTTGTAGTTTTTAGTCTTGTGTGCTTTGTATTACTGTTTGTTCCCAATTTGGGATATTATAGTGGTATCAGAGCTCATAGACTTGGCTCCGCCTGTGGAGCACACTGTCTATGACACCAGAGGATAGGCAGAACGTCACTTACAAGAGACAAAGGTATAGGAGTAGAGAAAGGAGGTTTGGGATTACACCAGACCAGGTAGACAGCATTCCGGTGGAAGAAGAGAGAGGAAAGGCACCCATGGCAGAGGAAAGAGATGAGGGAAACGAGTTTGCTCAACTCGTTTTGAAGTTAGTACAGGAGCTCACCAAGAGGATTGAGGAGATGGGGTAGAAGATTGGCGGAGATAACAAGCAGAAGGGAGTTCCAAGGGAATTCCAGATTGGAGAAGGATTTAGCACTTCCCATCACCCACCTAAGCCTAACACTACGCAGCAGATGGTGCCACGCACTCCACCATGTTCTACCATTCCTACGTTCCTGACTTCGGGAGCAGGAGTAGGAGGGCCACAAGAGCCAGAGGTGGCTCACTATGGGGAATATTTTGCGAAGTATCAGTCTTATGGGCTAGAGTTTGGAGGTGCTCTCACCTTCAATGAGTTTTGTCAGCTAAAGAACAAAAGCAGAACTAGAGGCCAGGCCAAAGGAGGAGGGTACATGGAGAGCAATGACTTGCAGCGTACTCTGGGCAGACTTTTCCTACCTACTTTTGATGGATCATCAAAATGTTCAGCCAAAGCTTGGGTGGAGAAGCTGGATATTTATTTCCAGCTTAACCAGATGATGGAGGTAGAGGCCATCAAGGTGGTTGCGTTGCACAAAAACGGGAAGCCCATGACTGGTGGTTCCATGGGATGACTATGCTGGGTCATTTGGGAGTGACAGCGTATAATGATTTTACCCGGAGAGTGCTAGAGAGGTTTGATCGAAAGGATCCGGAGGAGCGTTTTGTGAAGCTAACCAAGCTCAAGCAGACAGGGAACCTAGATACTTACATCTCTGAGTTCCTGAGACTCTAAGTGATGGTTCCAAACTTGTCGGAACCGAGGAGGATCTACATGTTTATTGATGGTCTAGCAAAACCTTTGCGTGGGCTAGTGAGGTCTACTTGGCGCACTACGCTGCAAGACACAGTGGAGAGGACCAGAGACTTGCAGGATGCTTTGCTGAGAACGAGGGCTCCCATGCCCAACAGACCAGCGTTCCAGCAGAAAGGGAGGGACGTGAGAGGGACTCAGGGCCAAGGGCCTTTGGATGATGATACCCAGAGGGATTTGACGCGGAGCAAGCTATGCTTCACCTACCAGGAGCCATGGGCTCTGGGTCACAGATGTGCCGGAGCAAAGGCACATTACATTAAGGTATTCTCCGACAGTGAGGGAGAAGAGGAGATATATGATGAGTGGGAGGAGATGCCAGCACCGGAGCACCAGGGGAGAATCCTCCACCACCACCTCCTCCAACAGCAGGAGGATCAGCATTTGCAGCTACCGGAGGGGTCCTTGCATCTTTGAGTGGGGTACCCAAGTACCTAACACTGAGGGTCTAAGAGACAGTCCAGGGACAGCATGTCTCAGTACTAGTGGACAGCGACGCTATGCACAACTTCATTGATGCCCAAATGGTGCAGAGGAGGGACATAAAGACAGAGAGCTTTGATGGGCTTTTTGTGCTAGTTTTGGGGGCCAAGACCATGTAGTGCATGCGTTATGTCTCAGCATTGACAGTGACCATGGGCACATATTCATTGATAGACCATTTTTTTGTGGTTGACATTCCGGATACCAATATGGTGTTGGGGGTTCAGTGGCTCATCACACTTGGTAGAGTCACCACTAATTGGCAGACACTGGAGATGGAGTTTGTGGATAAGACGAGTCAGAAGCAGGTGATGCTTAGAGGCATGTACACATACCCTCCTTAGACAGTATTTGCGCATAGGATGGAGGCAGATTTCTGGGGGGGAGATATAGAGTGGGTTGTGGAGTTGAGGATTTTAGATGTAGGTGTCTCGGGTCAGCCTACGCACCCAGATATATAGACTCTCCTAGACCATTACTCTACGGTTTTTGGCGACATTCCACCGGGGAAGCCACCGGATCGGGGGTTTGAGCACACTATTGAGCTGGAGTCTGGCATTCACAGCGTGATCACTACCACCTACAGGCATCTCAAGGCTTATAGGGATGAGATTGAGAGAGCTATCCATGAGCTCTTAGCGTTGGGGCACATCAGGCCCAGCACGAGTCCATTTGCTTTTTCAGTTGTTCTGGTGAAGAAGAAGGATGAGACACTGCGGATGTGCATAGACTACAGGGCCCTGAACTATAATACCATGAAGAACCGCTACCCTATCCCCAGGATCGATGAGTTGATGGATGAGCTAGAGGAGCAAAGTTCTCCAAGATTGATATGAGGTCGAGGTACCACCAAATAAAGGTGAGGGACAAGGATGTTCCGAAGATTGTGTTTCGTTGTCATTATGGCCACTTTGAGTTCTTGGTGATGCCCTACAGGCTGACCAATGCTCTGGCTACCTTCCAGTCTTGCATGAACCACATCTTCCGTGATCAAATGAGAAAATTTGTGTTGGTATTCTTGACGATATCCCGATATACAACCGCACATGGGAGGAGCACCTGCAGCATATAGAGACAGTGTTGCGTATCTTGGAGGAGCATCATTTCTACGCTAAGTTGTCCAAGTGTGAGTTTGGCTTGACGGAGATGCTCTATTTGGGGCATATCATTGGGGTGGACGGAGTGAGATTCCACGAGGAGAAGATCGGGGCCATCAAAGATTGGCTAGAGCCGAAGAATGTGACGGAACTTCGAGGGTTTGTGGGTATTTGTACCTAGCTACCTTTCAGTCTTGCATGAACCATATCTTCCGTGGTCAACTGAGAAAATTTGTGCTTGTATTCTTTGATGATATCCTGATATACAGCCGCACATGGGAGGAGCACCTGCAGCATATAGAGACGGTGTTGCGTATCTTGGAGGAGCAACATTTCTACGCTAAGTTGTCCAAGTGTGATTTTGGCTTGACGGAGATGCTCTATTTGGGCATATCATTGGGGTGGACGGAGTGAGAGTCCATGAGGAGAAGATCAGGGCCATCAAAGATTGGCCAGAGCCGAAGAATGTGACAGAACTTCGAAGGTTTGTGGGTATTTGTACCTACTACAAGATGTTATGAATATAATTCATAACGAATATAATAAATATAATTATTAATAGTCAAATAAGGATTATGTAAGTAGTCGTTAAAGTTAGTGAAAGGGCATGTCTAAAAGACATGCCCATTCATAAAAGGCCACCTGCATAGGTATATAAGCAGGGCCTCATTGTAACATTTTATCATCACTTATACATTTTATATAATAAATTATTATTACGAATACCTCTTGTGTATTTTATAATTAAGTCAACAAGCCTACAGCTTTGTTGCTCCATTTGGTATCAGAGGAGTGATATTCTCACCTGGAAGGAAGCACCTATGCCACTGCTGGCTGCCTTCAGCTGTTACATGCGGTGCCTCGAAATCGCTGTCGCTCAATGTCTTCATCAATGACGATGGACGATTTCAACAAAAAGTTGATCGATCTTGAGAGTAAGATCAATAATAATTCTGATAAATTCACTAAAAGATTAATCATTCTTGAGGATAAGGTTACAGGAAATTCTAACGACATCAAAAAACTTCAAGACACAACGGATCGGATAGAAAGACAAATTTGGCAAAACCATAGCGAGTCCACAGACAATCATAACAAAGCAATGCAGAAAATAAACGCCATTTGGGAGAAAATAAATCTGACGCAAGAGCCAATATTCCCGAATATTGGACATAATCAACAGAACAATTTAGCCGATTCAGAGAATTCAGGAAATAATCATGAAGAATCACTACACTCTGCAGAAGATCAAGTTATGAAAATTTCAGATTCAGATGAAGATGATATGAAGGAAGAAAACCATGATCAAAATGATAAGAATAATGCACAACACATTACATTTAATAATGGAGAAGATAAACTTGATCATAATGAAAAAGATCCACATGAAGATCAAGATGATCTCAACAACGATTATGATGAGGAAGATAGAGAAAACCATAATGATGATGAGGTTATTCCACCAATAGTAGTGCTAGACACTTGGGCCACAAGAAAACTTGGCAGTTGGAAGTTTGTCCAATTAGAGTTAAAACATGGAAAAACTCCTTCACCCATACAAACCATATGGCAAGAAGAAAGCATATGTTAGGGACTAATTCTGGAATAAATATGCAGAAAATTAAATTTAGGATGTTTTTACATGGAAAAAGGAAAATTATAGCTAAATTTGAATATCAACCCCAATTGGTAGCAACTTTCCTTGGTATTCCAAAATATGAATGGTTTTCTAAGGAAAGGTCATGGGTAATTCACGTTTCTTCTTTAGCAGTTGCAGAAACAACTCTTGCCCAATTCAACGTTGTGAAAATTTCAAGCAAAGGTTATGGTTTTGTAAAATTTTATAATATCAATTGCCTTGCACCAAGGGCCAAGCGCCATCTCCGTAATTACAAACTTACTCCCAAAACTCCAGGGAAATACACTCCACCATCTGCTGATTGTCATCGCGCCTGTTGCAAAATTGTCTTTGACCAACCACGATGTTTTTTTTCGCAGTCTGCGGGTTCCATCAATCTTATCCAGGTTGACCTTGATCCTTATGGGTCACCTTCTATTTTTTTGGACTCTGCAGTACAGTCAGTTGCAGATGGGGGGATGTTAATGTGTACAGCAACCGATATGGCAGTGCTTTGTGGGAATAATGGGGAAGTTTGCTATTCAAAATATGGTTCATATCCTAGTTGTGCAAAGTATTGTCATGAGATGGCTTTAAGGATTCTTCTTGCTTGTATTGAGAGCCATGCTAACCGTTACAAACACTACATTATCCCAGTTCTATCCGTTTCAGTAAATTTTTATATTCGGGTGCTTGTACGGATATTCACGTCTGCAAATACAATTCCAGTACAGCTTGCAAAGCTAACAGCATTGCAAAAATTACGTTTCGCTGAGAACAATCTTTATGGCCAAATACCGCCGGAGATCAGTGATTTGTTTCAGTTGATCGAGTTACGGCTGAGCAGAAATCAATTGAACGGCAGCATACCTTTAAATATTGGGAACTTGCTCTCAGGTGGGATTCCTTCATCGTTGGGACAATTGTAGGGCCTAAATGCCATGAATTTGTCTCACAACAATCTGACTGGTCAGATTCCGGATAGTTTTTCACAACTGGTGATTCTTTCTTTTATAGATCTGTCTTACAATCATCTCCAAGGACCGGTTCCTGTATTCAAACAGTGAAATAACTCATTGACATTTTGCCCCAGGTATCTGAACCTCTGCGACGGACCTGACTTAAAGAGTTGCAGTGACAGAGTACCACAAAATAATCATGGCTGTAAGAATTCAGACCACAAGATTATCCTCATTGCTATACTGATTGCTTCGGCTTTACTCGCTTCAGCAATTACAGGACTGATGTTTGCATGGTGGAGGAGACGGCACAAAATCAAATTATCAAACGGACCATCTGAGGAGGAAACAGATATTTTCTCACTATGGCCATCCATAAGCGGTGAAAGAAACATTCTGGTTGAGATCTTGGAAGCCACAGAGAATTTCAACGATATATATTGCATTGGCAGAGGCGGATTCGCGACAGTATACAAGGCAATTCTTCCGTCAGGGAAAATTCTAGCAGTAAAAAAGCTCTATTCGACCACCGAGAGAACTCAATCAATTAAGTAAATGAAAATTAAAAAATAAAACTATTTAAATAATTAAATTATTTAATTAATTAAAACTATTTAATTAATTAAATTGTTTAATTAAAAACAAAATAAATTAATTAATTAATTAATTAATTAAAAAAATAAATAAATAAATAAATAAACTATTATCCATAAAACTTTGAGGACAAAGTTATGAAGGAAGGGCCAATTCATAACAAATAAATAAATAAAAGTTGATATATTATAGGTTGGGAGTATCATATTAAAGGTTGGGCAAAGACATTAAAATAAAATTGTGACCCGTTACACTTATAAAAAAATGTCGAAAGCAAATGAAGAAAACGGTGCGTGATTGAACTGAAGAAAAGTGTCAACTATAAGCTTTGAGGACAAAGCTTTTGAAGAAGGGGCAATGTTATGAAAATAATTCATAACGAATATAATAAATATAATTATTAATAGTCAAATAAGGATTATGTAAGTAGTCGTTAAAGTTAGTGAAAGGGCATGTCTAAAAGACATGCCCATTCATGAAAGGCGACCTGCGTAGGTATATAAGCAGGGCCTCATTGTAACATTTTATCATCACTTATACATTTTATATATAATAAATTATTATTAAGAATACCTCGTGTATTTTACAATTAAGTCAACAAGCCTACAGCTTTGTTGCTCCACAGGAAGTTCGTCAAAGGATTTTCGCAGCTTGCAGTACCCCTCACAAACCTCACCAAACATGGGGCTTTCAGTTGGACTGAGACTGCGCAAAGGGCTTTTGACAGACTAAAGGAGGTGATGAGCAGTTGTCCAGTACTAGCCCTGCCAGACTTCACGCAGCCATTTGTGTTGGAGTGCGATACTTCAGGGGGAGGAGTAGGCGCAGTACTGATGCAGGGGGGACACCCCACAGCTTTCGAGAGTCGAAAGTTGTTGCCGCATGAGAGTTTGTACCCCATTTACGACAAGGAGACGCTGGCCATCATGCATGCATTGGCCAAGTTTTGGCAATACCTAGTGGGGAACAGGTTCCGAGTGAGGACAAATCACAATAGCCTCACATTTTTCCTCGAGCAGAAGCAGTTGCAGGAGAGGCAGCAGAAATGGGTCAGCAAGATCCAGGCATACAACTTTGACATTGAGTATGTCAAAGGGAAGAACAACGTAGTGGCGGATGTGTTGTCCCAAAGACCAACATCTCTATCTCTGATGAGCATTGACGTTGATTTGAGGGCGCAGTTGCTAGTGGATTACTCCAAAGACCAATCTGCATGCGAGGTGTTGAATGGGTAGGTAACAGATGACCGATACAGGGTGATGGATGAGGTCATCTGCTATCGTGACCGAATCTTTTTCACACCTAACTCCCAGTTACGGGAGAAGATTTTGCATGCAGCACATGACTCTCCAGTCTCAGGGCACTAGGGGTTCACCAAGACATACAGGGCCATCAGAGAGAGGTTCTCTTGGAAGGACCTCAAGGAGGGCGTACTCCGACACGTCAGCGAGTGCATAGTCTGCCAGAAGAACAAGGGAAAGTTGAACCATCCAACGGGGTTATTGCAGTCGCTTCCCATTCCGGAGGGAAAATGGGAAAGCATCTCTATGGATTTCATCAAAGGGTTGCCCATGGTACAAGGAAAGCATTGCATCTTCGTGGTTGTTGACCGGTTGACAAAATATGCCCATTTCTTTGTCATTTCAACTCGGTACACAGCTTCACAAGTGGCCGAGTTGTTTTTCAAGGATATCTTCCGACTCCATGGTCTTCCAAAGACCATAGTCAGTGACAGGGACAGCCGATTCATGGGAGGTTTCTAGCAGGAGTTGTTCCGTTTGGTGGGCACGAAACTAACACCCAGCACGAGCTACCATCCACAGACAGATGGACACACCGAAATAGTTGACAAGTGGTTGTAGGACTACTTGAGGAACTATGTCACGGGGCAGCAAAAGGCTTGGCTACGTTGGCTGCACTTGGGGGAATACTGCTACAATATGACATTTCACATGTCCATTAGTATGTCTCCATTTTATGCTTTGTAAGGTTATAATGCACTGACTTTTGTTGATGTGATGTTTGGAGCTAGCAAGGCCCCTAGGGCCAAAGACTGGATCCAGGAGAGCCAAGACATTCTTAGGACTCTCAAGGATAACTTGGCAACAGCCCAGAATCAGCAAAATATGTAAGCAAATAGACGTCGCGTGGAGAGGCAGTTCGAGGTGGATGACTTAGTGTATCTTCGGCTTCAGCCATACAGGCAGTCTACACTGAAGCAGAAGGGAGCTGAGAAGCTCAAGCCACGTTTCTATGGGCCATACAGAGTGATCCAGCGAGTTGGAGATGTGGCATATGAGCTGGAGTTGCTACAGGGGAGCCGAATTCATAACATTTTCCGTGTCTCATGCCTAAAGAAGGCGTTGGGACAGCAGGTGACAACTACTACGGAGCTCCCTCCTACCGATGATGAGGGGCATTTGGTGCTACAGCAGGAGGCCATCCTAGATACCAGGGAGAGACACCTGAGGAGCCAGGTGGTGAAGGAATATCTGATCAAGTGGAGGAACCTTCCAGACGAGGATGCTACTTGGGAAGGAGAGAAGATCCTGCAGCATCCATCTTTGCAGTTGCTTGAGGACAAGCAACATTTTGGCGGGGAGGACTATAATATTCCAAATTAGCAGTCAGCTAATTGGAATATTAATTTTGATTAATTTTGCCTTTTCCTAATGTTCAGAAATAAAGTAGGTAAGGGGACGCACAAATAAACTATGTAGCTAAAGTGCTTTCCTAAAGTCACTAGAGGCAAATATTGAGGTTGTAGTGGGGTCCATGTGGCCACCCACTCGAATGAGGCAACATCCTGTTGAAAAGTGTAACTAGGATCGGCCTTCATATTGACTATGTAATTATGTATTTATGTACAAAAGAAGACAAAGATAATAATATATATTTTTGACATGCTTGCCTCATGGGTTTCATGAGCAAGGTTTTAGGTCAAAGGACTTCATCGTGATGTCCTCTAGGGATTTGTCTTCTGGTCATAAAAGAAGTCATGTATATGAAGTGTCTAGTCAATAAAGTATGCTCTAAACCTTGTCACATAAGCCTTGAAGTCTAGCGTTGAACATCTCCTAAAGGACGCATATATGCAATGGATAGAGTCGGCCTACAATTCAGCCTTCTCACAGATTGGAAGGCCGACCTAAATTATAAGAGGATGGCACTATATAGATATATATATATATATATATATATATATATATATGGATCTGCGGTCATTTGAAGGAGACACTTCGGATACATTTGTGATCAAGTGCGGTCTTCAGGACAGGTATAAGTGCAGGCTTAAGGAAAGAGAGAGATGCGGATGTCTCTTAGACATTTCAGAGTGATGAAGTCTGGAACAAATGCGAAGTTAAAACAGTGTTAAAGTGTGTTGAAGTGCGGACCTGTTTGGAGAAGTTCTGCAGATTGCTTTGAAGCAGAAAATGCATATCAGTGTTGTGGATTAGTCTGAAGTAGTATGCAGTCAATCTGAGGTAAGTAAGATGGGTATTCATACAAAATAGAGGTTGTGATCTATGTGTAGCAAAGTCTGTGGGTAATCCAAAGTAAGGAGCATTCGGAAAGTGTGAGAAAGGGAGGAAGGCAAATTTGTGATTTACCATCCTAATTACAGTTCATAAAAGAATGTTAATATATCTTCAGTAGATAAAGCTTCAAGGATATGCTAAGTGAAGGATAAGATCTCGAATGATCTTGTATCCAATATCTGAATAAGCAAGAAGAAGTGTTTGAAGATAAACTCAAAGACCGAATTCTCTAGTGTTGGTGCAGATCAGTACAGGTTGGTGCAGAAAAGGAGAATTAGCATTGAAGGTCGACAAAGAAGAAGTGACAAGGTCTTGGAGGCATACATAGGTCAAGGGTCTGAGTCTTGGTCATGGTACTTGTCATTTGAAAGTCTATAAGAAGAATTCCTTGCAGGTTTCCTCTCCAAGAGGGAGAGGTTTTGGCCCTGGCTTGAAAAGCCTAAATTTGTGTCTCTTGTGTTTTGGTAATTGACATGATGAATGACATAATAAGTTAAGAAGAGAAGACATAAGTAAAAGAAGTAATCTCACAAGTAATTATCAAGTAGAGAATTTGAATTAATCACCACCTCTCCAAATTCTCAACATGGTATCAGAGCTAAGGTGTTGAACACAAGGGCTACTTTACAAGAAGACTCTCAAGGAAGCAAAGATCAAAGTTTGGATTAAAAGGTCAAATCAGTTTGCAAGGAAGATTCTTCAAAGGATCCACTAATCAAGAAGATAATATTTGCCATCAAAGATTTATATTCAATATTATTGGAAGGTACATCATCTTTTTGGAAGACATCCCTTATCATCAAGGATTCAAGAACACCTACATTGGAGAATTCAATCTAAGAGGAAGTTCCTAACTTCATCTTCATCATCATCAAAGAAGCTGCTAGAAGGAGGAAGTCACTCTACTCAAGTAAGTATCCTTGACCTTATCTAAATCTATCAAAATGACTTATGGCAAAGAGAGCAACAAAATGGTTGGGTCATCAAACTTTAGTGCATGGAAGAAGAGGACAGATTCGAATCTAATCAAAGATGAAGTTATGGGCTACATCAAAGGATCCACAATTCAACCCTCAAAAGAAGATTCTCCAGCCCATGCCAAGTACATAAGAGGAGAAATCAGATCCTAGAGGATTCGATCCCAGAGGATTCTCATAGAATCCATTAAGGACTCACTCATATCCTATGTATCAAAACTGGAAACTACAAAAGAGATATATGAGAAATTGGTGGAGCTGTTCTCCGTGAGTACTGCAGGAGAACTATACAAGATGAAATTATCAAGAGAGGAAGGAATCTCTACATATTTTATGAGACCAATTGCAGGAATTAGGAGAAGTAATGTCTGATAGTGAAATGACTACAGTGCTGTTGAATGCTCTACCGGAAGAATGGGGAAACTTCACTTCAAGCTTATACGGGAAGAAAGAAGCAACACCATTCCACGATCTATGGTCTCTATGTAAAATAGAGGAAACAATATTGGAAGACAAATCTGATACATGATTAAGTGAAGGGAATCAAGCCTTTGCAGCCATGTCTAAGAAGAAAGAAAGATTTGGTAAATTTGGTCCTTAGAATAAGAGATGAAATATGGACAAAGCACGATGCTTTGGATGTAATGATTTTGGGCATTATAAACAAGATTGTCCTAAATCTGGAAAGGACGAGGAAAAAAGGAAGAAGCCCATGCCACAGATATAAGGGCAGAACCTGATACAAAGAAATCTAAGAAAGAAGAAGCAAAATATCTCTACTATGACTGAGATCATCTTTCTCTTTAAGTGATTTCTGTTGGTTGTAAAATAGTATGATAGGAAGCGATGCATATTAAAAGCATCATGATAGAAGCATCGGAAGGAGCACTTAAAGAAGGAGCTCCTCGAAACCTCACTGATAAACAACATTGATGGAAGGCAGTCATGAAGATCAAGGGTTATCATTCTATAATGAATAAGGAAACAAGTGTTGACATTTTCTAATGGAGTTCTCTATGGATTCACTAGTTAGAAAGAAAACAGAACAGCTTCATCAAGAATTCTATGCTACAAAATTCTCGGATTAGGATGTGATGACATATTGATGAAGCAGGTCAAGGGAATGAAGTTCTTCATTCTAGTAAAATCGCTACAGGATGACTCAAAGGAAAAAGGTATGAGGTATATATATTTAAATGTTGACACTGGATGCTATGAAGTCATCTCATATGGTTGCAGGTAATGGACTTCTATCTTTAGAAGTATGATCAAAGAAAGTAGGATCACTTCCATTACACAAGTTATTATTCAGATGAAATCAACATAATATGTCCTCATATGGAATATGAGGTGGTTGTATACAAACAAGGAACTAGAAAATTGGAAGTTCTGGGAATGAAGATGTGTGTAGAAAGAAAGGAAGAGATCATGAAGTGCAACCATGTCAAGAGGCGATTATCATCTGAAAGCCAAGAAGATGTGACTAGGAGATCTCCTAGGAGGATATGTAGACTTTGATAAAAGTCTGGTAAAGAAGAAGACCCTTGACAAGACATATCTTTTAGCTGATGTGTCAATCTGAATAGAGAATGTCGATGCCTACAGGAAGATGTCATGGTAAAAGATCATCAATGAGGTAACTTTTGATTTAAAAGTTCATTTGTATATGTTTATCTGGATGCGTTTATGCACGGCTGCCAATCATGTCGAAGGATGTAAGATGCACTAGACCAGGAATAACAGTTGTAAGTCTTAGTGAAGGCCATGTGGAGAGAATGGATAGACACATCATTCTGGTCTTCACCTGGGAAGACAGAATGGAGGATTGGTTAATCATCTGGCATTCAATACTCTTTGAGAATGTGATAGGGCATTCAAGATAAGAGTAGTCCGGGACCGATATTCTTTGAGGGCTAGCTACCCACAAAAAGAATAGTCCAAAGAAGGTCATACTCTAGGAACACCTGGGGGGAGTATGTACCTTGGAGAGATAATGACTACGGTGTCTATAAGTCATGTGTCTCGCTAGCATTGTGGCCCAATGTCTTGTTGAGAGATGGGGTTGTTAGTCAAGGCCTTACTCTAGGACAGTGTTGGTTGATATGATGCTAAACAGATGTGATTACCAATCTGATTCTTCTTACGAGATTCTTCAGTTTGAAAGTGACCATGTACCTATATGAATACCTCCCTAGTTGAGAGGGAGTGTTGAAAAGTGTAACTAGGATCAGTCTTCATATTGACTATGTAATTATGTATTTATGTAAAGAAGGAGACAAAGATAATAATATATATTTTTTATATGCTTGCCTCATGGGTTTCAAGAGTAAGGTTTTAGGTCAAAGGACTTCTTCTTGATGTCCTCTAGGGATTTGTCTTCCGGTCATAAAATGAGTCATGTATATGAAGTGTCTAGTCAATAAAGTATGCTCTAAACCTTGTCACATAAGCTTTGAAAGTCTAGCGTTGAACATCTCCTAAAGGACAGCATATATGCAATCGATAGAGTCGGCCTTCTCACAGATTGGAAGGTCGGCCTAAATTATAAGAGGATGCCACTATATATATATATATATATATATATATATATATATATATATATCTGCGGTCATTTGAAGGAGACACTTCGGATACATTTGTGATCAAGTGTGGTCTTCAGGACAAGTACAAGTGCAGGCTTAAGGATAGAGAGAGATGTGGATGTCTCTTAGACATTTCAGAGTGATGAAGTCTGAACCTGTTTGGAGAAGTTCTGCGGACTATTTTGAAGCAGAAAATGCATATCAGTGTTGCGGATTAGTCTGAAATAGTGTGTAGTCAATCTGAGGTAAGTAAGATGAGTATTCATACAAAATAGAGGTTTTGATCTATGCGTAGCAAAGTCTTTGGGTAATCCGAAGTAAGGAGCATTCGGAAAGTGTGAGAAAGGGATTAAGGTAAATCTGTGATTTACCTTCCTAATTACAGTTCATAAAAGAAAGTTAATATATCTTTAGTAGATAAAGCTTCAAGGATATGCTAAGTGAAGGATAAGATCTCGAATGATCTTGTATCCAATATCTGAATAAGCGAGAAGAAGTGTTTGAAGATAAACTCAAAGACCGAGTTCTCTAGTGTCGGTGCGAGTCAGTGCAGGTTGGTGCAAAAAAGGAGAATTGGCATTGAAGGTCGACAAAGAAGTAGTGACAAGGTCTTGGAGGCATACATAGGTCAAGGGTCTGAGTCTTGGTCATGGTACTAGTCATTTGAATGTCTATAAGAAAAATTCCTTGCGAATTTTCCTCTCCAAGAGGGAGAGGTTTTGGCCTTGGCCTGAAAAGCCTAAATTTTTGTCTCTTATGTTTTGGTAATTGACTTGATAAACGACAGAATAAGTTAAGAAGAGAAGACATAAGTAAAAGAAGTAAGCTCACAAGTAATTATCAAGTAGAGAATTTGAATTAATCACCGCCTCTCCAAATTCTCAACACGTCCCAAGCGCATGTGAGAGGGTGGGTAGCGCAAGGAGGCAGCAAACAAGTCCATGTGAGCCCAAGGGAACGTTGGAGGCTCAACTTTGACAAAAGATGATGAGAGCAGCTCATTCCTCATTCATTCATCCATCTATTTTCTATTTGATTGATTGTAGCACACTTGAGTTGTTTAGCCGAGTCTGCAGGGTTGTTTAGCACAGAGATTTCCGAGCAGAGATCTCAACCTCTACCTCGAGGGACTTCGAGTGCCTGCTAAGGAGAGGAGTACCATCTGATTTTGGAGGAGCTTGCAGAGAGATACATTCCAGGCATACGAATTCCCTTCAGGACAACATAGAGGCCATTCTGACTGCGCAGTGATTGCGCAATCCAGTTGAGGGAGAGTGTTGGGAAGAAGGGAAGCGAAGCAGATTTCAGCCGAAGGTGTGGAGGGGAGGCTAGCCACCTCCTACCAAGGATTCTAGCAGCATATTGAGGACACAATTCCAGCAATTCAGCCAAGAGACCGATATCCCCATCAAAGCAGTGTGCCAAGCCCAAGGGGCCTATTTTCCGGGGTCGGAATTTCTATAAACACTTCGTGGGTTTTTGTGGGTCTTGTGAGTAGAGCCCAGGGTTTTAGTCCCGCAATTTTCTAAGCATAGTAGCAGGCCTAACTCGCAATATGATTCCAGCCAGCAACAGCAGTCCAGCACTGGCAGCATAGAGAAGGAGCCACGCAGAGCAGTTTTCCAAAAGAGTTTTTTGTCCGAGTTTGAGCTATACTTCAGCCTGTCTGGTGCAAGCCCAGGTGCCATCTTTCTGAGCATCTTTCATTGTACTCTTTCCCCACAGAGATTAATAAAATTGCTCACATGATTTTGGCTATAATTCCTGTGTCTTAATGTCATTTTTTGTTTTGCTGTAGTTTTTAGTCTTGTGTGCTTTGTATGACTGTTTGTTCCTAATTTGGGATACTACATCCGCCTTATGCCATGAGCAGTTCCACCATTACCATAACTAGTTGCTACAATTTATACCACTCGTTCCTCTAGGAGGAGTTTTCTATAAGCTCTTTTTAGACTCCTTCACTTAGAAAAGATTGTCGAGTGAACATGTCTACTTCACACTCGTTAAAGTACCTGAAGTGTCGTCTATTCGATATAAGTTTAACCCTTTTCCGGACTGGGATAGACTAGTTACAAAAAAGGAACACCCTAGTCTACTGTGGCTAGGAGGTTCCCCCTTGTATACTTTTATCTCTTTTTCGGGCTTGGGGGACAATTTTACAAAAAAGGAACTTATAAAAAGAAAAGGGAGGGAACATTTATTTCCATTAGTCATCAACACGGCAACGCTAGTCCCGTCACCCTTGAACACCGCACCTGTCTGCTTCATTATCTTACAGTTGGGTTTTAGATTGCTTAGGAGTCGTACCATCCATATGAGTCTCTTAATCCTTTGGCTGGTTACTCTTCCAGTCATATAGAGCATGCCTTAATGCATGCTCCATCATTGCATGATATCACATGGTGCTCATTAGTCATGCCACCAAGTTACTCTTTTGTTGTACCGTTATGTGTTCAAAGGAAGTCTCGGCTTGTATCGGCCATCTGCAATAGCATGTTCACCTTTTTAAGTCGGCCATCCCTATGTCAGTTGTAGTTCATCGCTTCATGACTTCATCCATACATCACATCATCTCGGTATGTTCCGTGTCGATTAATGGGGGATACATTAAGGCCCTCCTTCGACAGATCTTCTCTTGTCGACTTCGGCTCATTGCCCAGGAGCTTGATCTAGGAACCGGTAGTACCTTGGAGCTTGCAAACCTCAGTGACATGCTTCCTTGCAATCGAAAGTGGGTTTACATCATTGGCTCTTGATTGGTCGAGTTCACTACTGTTCGACGTCGACTCATATTTTCGTACTTAGTGGACTGTACTAGGTACCTTGGGGTCCATTTTCCTCATTGGTGGATTCCCTCACGTCTGTTACTGGTTTACCTCATTGGTTGGTAATCAAGCGGTCTGTACCATTAGTTGACTTCAGCTCATCTATTCGCATGTGTAGATTTGTACCATTGGGGTTATGTCGAAGACCCTGGGTTAGGGACATCTCACTCTTATATGGCATCCTTCCCAGGCTGCGTTGGAGTTATGTACCATTTATGTACTTTGAGGGTTATCTGGGACACTTCTCTGGATGTCATGTGTCCATAGTCCTTCAGCGTTTTCTGGTCCGCGTTCTTGGTTTCGTTTCCCCACTGCTGCTGACCTCTGATTTTGATTATAATGTATTTTGGCCATCAGCTTCTCATTATGACCTCATACATTAGGAAGCATTTGTTATCAGCCTATTTTGATACCCCTATGTCACTGACCCTTAGCCCTCACAGTGAAATTTTTTGCCCCGTATCAACAAGCATTATCGAGCTCAACAAACCCACAACAAATCTCAATAAATTCAAAGATTACGGAGCATGACAAAATACTGCCCTTCGCCTTGTGATTTGTCCTTCCTACAAACCAAGACTTTCTTCATACAACGTCTGGCACCAAACTTCGTACCAGTGAAAATTATTAGCAAGAGGAATTCATACGATATAATTCGCCATTTTTGCCAATTTGGAAACTACTTCTGAGGATTTCCACGATATCGGCTCGGTCGTGTCCAAGCTTGCCTGAAAAATGCTCAGAAGGATGGCCAGTAAAAACAAATGGTTGAAAGGTCGTGTAAAGGCTTACGATAAGAGCATGAAAATGCATGTAGTGATATATGATGACCGCAATGAAGAATGCTTATTAATTTTGTAGGAGAGAATTGAATGGATAGAGGACAAGTATAAAATAAATGCACCACCCCACCAGCTTCGGCAATTGAAGAAACGGAGCGAAAATAATCCTGCAGATACCGAAGATTTGAACTCTGGAGAGAAAATTGTAAAGGAAGTTTCTGATACTGACCCTCAATTTCAAAATAGTGACTGATTTTTTATGCCAATTTGAGCAATTTGCCACCAAAGTATTTAGAAGATTTCGAAATTAAATCTTTGAGATGAGTTGGACATGTGATGGCAAGACCAACAAGGACACGGTTGCCAAATTACATCGTAGCATACCACAGTCAATGGCGTAAGTGCCGTGGGAGCAGTGGTATGGTGTCATGGGAGCAGACGGGTGCCGACAGAGAGGGAGAGTCACAGTGTTGCACAAGGTGTATAGGAGTATAGTTCCGTAGGGTTAGCAACAGAGGAGAGGAGTCAAACCGGTGTAGTGGTAAAGTCGAACTGGAGGGAGGCAGACAGGCACCGGAGGGAGGCATGTGCAGTCGATGTTGTGGGAGGAGAAATGTGCATTCGACATCTCTCTACCCCTGACTGACCATGTTATCACATGTTATCGAAAGCGAATACATTGGATTTGGCGATCAACTGTATGACCGGGGAGTTGAACAATGTAATGGAGGGTCGAGAGGCCAAGCTATTGACTGACTGGGGAGTTCTGATGCGGTGATAGTGTCGAAACTAGGAGGTATGATCCCGATACCAAAAGGAGGATAAGGATTCTTTTTCAAATGTCGAGGAGAATGGAATCTGAAATGGGGATGTATTGACAAGGATACAATGAGAAGAGCTATAGAGCCTTTGTCTATCGAGCCCCAACAGAAATGTCCTCATGACCCCCACCAATGTAGATAGAAATTACTATTGAATATTCTTTAAATTTATGTTCAACAACGAACTAACACATAGAGAAGGGTACTCACCAACACCGATGTGCATATGACAACTTAACAGGAAGCTTCATCGCACAACTCGAAGAATCCATTCACCAAGCTTTGAGATGCTTTCTCGTCACTAAGGAACACTTTAATCACCTTCCAGCATTGAGCTCCATGTGGTGTGCTCGCCCACTAGAGAAACGCTTACTCGATGGAAGCTCTTCCGCTACAATCATGATGTTGTCTGCCTCTATGGATTATTTCTCCTCTTTATTATCATTGGCAACATCATCACTAAACATTTGGTCACAATAAGGGACTGTAATGATAAAGTCCAGATTTATATCCGAAGACACTACAGAAGCATGGTTGAGAGAAAGCGTAGGTATTCAATGTTGTGCAACGGAAATCAAAGCCTGTGAGAGAAATATTCAATCTATGAGAACGTTCAGCAGTTCAAGCGAGTGCAAGAATGTGTTTCTGGTCCCGCATAAGTTGCGCATGGGGCTTCTATCACGATATCAAAACTCTAGTGCATGTGTTTCAACCCCAGAAATCAACGCCCAAAGTTCTCATTGCCATGTTGGGTATTCGATGCACAAAATTCGAAAAACAGTCTTCAAAAACCCACAGAGATGCTCTCCAACCAATGTGTCGGTTATAATGCACCACGAATAGACTATAGAAGAACAAAATTGACAGAGAAATCAGTGCAGAACACAGGGGGAATCAAAGACAAATTTCCTGCAGCTCTGATACCATGTCAAACACAATCATGGCGAAGACAAGGATAGGAAGATAAGCATGATTTGCTCTATTACTCACAATGATACATATTTATCATACAATGGAGTGACCCTTGGATTCCATATTCCATGGTCTCTTGGACTCCTTTTGAATCTTCGTTTTCCACACCTTAATCCTTAGCGGATTAGGTGTCAAACATAACTGATCTCCTAGGGACTAAATGATTTTGGAATATTCCCTTGGCCGCAGGCACAAAAAGGTAGGATTAGGGCCTTAGCCGCAGGCTCAAGAGGGCTAGGTAGCGTCTTGAGGCCTTTGGCCGCAGGCATAAGCCTGCCTGCCCGCAGCTAGGGGTCAAATTGGCAAAAAATATCACTGTGAGGGCTAAGGGTCAGTGACAAAGGGGTATCAAAATAGGTTGATAACATATTCTTCCTAATGTATGAGGTCATAATGAGAAGCTGATGGCCGAAATACATTATAATCAAAATCAGAGGTCAGAGCGACAATGGGCAAACAAAACCAAGAACGCGGACCGGAAAACACTCAAGGACTATGGACACATGACATACTAAGAAATGTCCCAGATAACCCTCAAAGTACATAAATGGACATAACTCCAACACAACCTGGCACCCTCTAAGAGTACGTGCATTGAAGAAGTCGATTATTTGCTACGTTGTATGATGCAGTGACTTGATATCTTGCTACTCATCTAATAGTTGCAGTAGGAGTTATTTATCATCTTATAGGTGCATATGTAGTGGAAGCCAACACCATTCATTTGATTCAATTGTTTTGAAATAGATTGAATGGATGACGTATTAAAACAACTGAATAATCTAATACATTCCACAGTTGATGAGATGGATAAGATCAACAAAACATCTCTTTCCAATATTAAGAATTGTCTACAGCATGCACAAGAAAAGATTTTTTTTTTGCAGCTTGAGTCACAACTACAACAAGATGAGCTTCAGCAGCAAAGTCATCATTCTAAACCTGTTTGTGTACAGAATATTGAAACCGACTCCCACAAACAACAAACCAATAATGTTGCAGGTGATTCAAATTCAGTGCCTAGTTCAAGAGCAGTTTTTCATGCAGAAGCAAAAATCCAGCCTGCACTTCCCAAGCCCATCATCAAACCTTGGGAAGAGCTTGTCCATAACAAGCACAAAACATGTCTTGGATATGACAAGGAGGTGTCCTTTCATATTCCGAACTACTCCGAGCCCATCAAATTTCAGAGATTTGGATTTCTTCATGATAGCTCACCTTCAATTGTTCCAAATCCTGCTCCTCTTCCAGAGCAACCACAACAGATTGATAAATGCCAACACTGTGACCGAGTTGGCCATATGAAAGATCATTGTTTCGATCTTCATCCGTGCAAGCACTGTGGTCATCACACTCATTTTTCACACAGATGCTTCAAAAACAAGCCTCCTACAAGAACAAAGATTCATCTTGGATGCATCGCCTCTTGGCAATGGGCATCAATAACCAAGAAGATGTTTCAGTCATATGTCAGAATTTCTTCTAGAATATTAAAAGGTCTTGCAGTTGAGTTTTCGCCATCATCTCACCTTGTACCTAACGGGGGGGGAATGATGGTCATCTACAAACTTCAAAGCCACATCAAGCGAGCCTGAGCCACAACCTGCCATTCTAGATTCAAAGTTGTAGCCAGAGACACAGAAGTTCAAGCGAGCCTGAGCCAAAACTTGTCATACCAGATTCAGAGTTGTAGCCAGAGACGCAAATGCCCATGAGCATGCCTTTGGTTGGTGGTCAGCCATAAACCATTTATGTGAGGTTGAGCTTCTTCCTTTTCAAAGAATTGGGGTGTAAATTTATGTAGATGTTCTATGCTTGATGCAACTTTACTTATCACTACAGCAATAACATAAACAATCAAGTAAAATGTTGATAGAACATACCAGTGGATCTACAGAAGACAAACCATAAACAGAAAAATGTGGTGCTGCATTATGGCGGTCAACAAGATGCTTCAACCAGCAAAGTCTCCTTGGTCAGCCAACCCAGCATATGTCACAACAGCCCTCAAAACAGCCACATGGTCAACTCAAAGTCAACCCCAGAAAAGTCAACGCTGCCCAGAAAAGTCAACATAGAACAGCAGCAACAGCACCACTAGCACCAGCAACAACAGCAGCAGCAACAAGTAAAAGTCAACGCAGCACAGTCTACAGTCAACCTTTGACCTCGGTTCTTGTGCCAAAATGTACGGACTTCAGAAATCGAAGTCTATGCCAAAAATCAGCTCCTTTGGACCATGTGTTGACCAAAGTCAACGCTAGTCAAACCTGCGTGTAAACCCTAGCTAAAGCAAAATTCTCTTCGTCCTTTTTTCCCAAGTGTGAACCGAAAACTGCCTCCAAGGAGCTCGAACCAATCAGAAGAAGAGAGATGATGTGTGAGGATGAGATGAGTGAAATGTCCTCCAACGTTGACTCTATTTATATCAATCACTGAGGTGTGTGACACATTTGCTGGGGGTGTAAAACCTTAAGGCCGACCTGCACATATTTTGAAAGTATTAAAAATAAATTCAAAATAAATGTTCTACTCGTCTGATCAAGATGATCTTTAGATTGATCTTGCACCTCTTCGAAAGAGGAACCCAATAAAAATATTGGTGTCTTCATCTAAGCATCACAACATGGAGTTTGTACCTAGTTTTCCAATTTTATCATGGGGACACTTCCTCTAGCATAAGACTTCAGCTTCTTGCCAGTTTTGAGGGAGTTCCAGGAATTGCATTAAGCATTCCAGAGTTGGTGGTCATCCTTAAACCATCGCAATTTGTAGACCTTCCTTCTTCCAGGTTGAAGGTCTCCCTTTTTAAAAATATTAGGAGCACTTCCTCTCGCAGAAGACCTCAGCTTCTTGCTAGATTTGGAAGAGTTTCGGGAACTGCACTAAGCGTTCCAGTGTTGGTGGTCATCCTTAAACCACCTCCTTATGCCAACATTTCAGAGAGCTCATTTAGCCTAGTGTTGCCATGCATGCTTTGCAGATTTGTATTACAGCTCTCTTCTGGGACTCATACATACCCCTTCGGATTAAGGGGGGGAATGTTGAACACCTAATCCGCTAAGGGTTAAGGTGTGAAAAACAAAGAGTCAAAAGGAGTCCAAGAGACCCTGGAATATGGAATCCAAGGGTCACTCCATTGTATGATAAATATGTATCAGTGTGGGTAATAGAGCAACTCATGCTTATCCTTGTCTTCGCCATGCTTGTGTTTGACAAGTTTGATTACTCACCTGTTCGAGCTGGCCAAGACTCATCCATTAGAAGCTTATGTAACTTCTCATCGTCCTGAACATCCATAGTCATGCTCCTGGTAACTATCATTTACCTATTTATACTAAATCGTTTAAGAGGGTCAGGCTAGTTTGGAGAGCCTAGTTTTTGGAGAGCCAATTTTTTGATGAGCTGAGATCTTGATCTTACTCTGCCACTTTGTTTCCATATTGAGAGCTTGTGAGGTCTTAGTCTTATGTGAGTGCTCTTCATGCTCATTCATTGGATCTAGTGGGGATACTCTGTCGGATCATGGAGAGGAGACATTGGAGCGAAGGTATAGAAGCATTGTATCATTTTTATGAGAATAATAAAGATCTATGTTCTCTCCCTTATATAATTATGTTTCAGATCTTGTGATTGGTTTATATCGTTGTTTATCTAATGATCTTCCGAGGAAGATCTCTTGTCTTCCATGAGCGTTTGTGATTGTGTGCTAATGTTGAGATCGTGAGTGGATGAAGTAGATCACTCGTGTGGAGCACAATAATTCTGCTACGAACTCAAGATCCGTCCCCAAACTGCGAGGAGGCAAGGTACCATTCTTTTCCTCATAGTGTAAATCCGATTGCATGTTGCTTGTTGAATCATATGGGATTGGGATCTTTTGGATCTTCCTAGTTGTGCCTTTGTCTCTCTGGTGATCTATCGGACACTAGATCACGGAGCAACAGCTCCTTGCGATTTCCATTGCAACGAAGCCTTTTAATGTCCAAGGTTAGCCAGTAGTTTATCCATGGAGATTGGTGGGAGATTGTGACACATACAAGTACACTCCATCGTAACCAAATAGAAAACTATTCCATTAAACATGAGAAATCATATACAAGATACTCTGTTAATTTCTGCAGATGTTCTATACCATTTCAGATTAGGGCACAACACTGAAGAAGATAGAACATGCTAATAGATCGATAGAAGACAAGCCAAAACAGAGATAAAAAAATGGTGTCGTTACGGCGATCAGCGGGATGCTTCTACCAGCAAAGTCTTCAATAGGTCATTCAGCCAAGCATGTCACACATAACGCAGAACAACCCAAACAAAGAATAGTCTATATATATATATCACAGCTCCAACGCTATCCAGAGAGAGAGAATTCCTCCACAAAAAATTGTGTCAAATGAACTCTAAGTCTCTCCAATATATAGGAATCTTTGGGGGTGTGTGACACGTCCTTTAAGACATTTAAGTCTATATTTTATTCCAAGCCGACCTAGCACATAAGTGGAATAAATTCAAAGTACATGTTCTGCTCATCCGATCGAGATGATCTTTAGATCAATCTTACACCTCTCCGAAAGAGGAATCCAATAAAAATATTGCGATCGTCATCTGAGCAGCACAACCGGAGTTTGGACCTAGTTGTCCAATTTTAACACTCCCTCTCAACTAGGAGAACTCCGTCCACTAGTGCAATCCAAACATCGGTAAGGCCATCCCGCCGTGTCTTTGCCGTCTTGCCAAAATGTATGGGTCAACACAAGACATCATACTCCGGGCCGACAGATTCAACCTGCAGGTCCAAATCCTCTATAGACCTGGCTGTTTCTCCCAACTAACCCGAAGTTGGTTCATTCGACCCGAAGTCGCCTGGAGGTCCTGAACCTCACTAAACTTGATCCCAGATCAAGTGGTTGGACCGTGCCATCCTAGATAGAGAGTACGGCTAGTTCTGATGCGTCCATCAGTCTTTGCTACTAGTCTCTAGCCTTTCCCATCTCATTGGCCAAATGAGAGGTACTTCCCATGAGCCCTGAACTCAATGGGTAGGATGCATACGGGGCATAGATAATGAGAGGCAAACCAACTCAATAATCACAACGATGGGGTCCAAGCACACCAACAAGGTTCGGCAAGCCTAGCCTTGTGGTTGCTCATAGCTCCGAGAAGCTGTCCCCAAAGCCCCCCAGAGCTCCCAGAGCTCATCGTCCAACAGGACCCTCAGAGTAGGGTCGTTCCACGATACCAAGATTCTCACGGAAGGTTAGGAACATGACCTTCCCCAAGGGCATTGTGAGAATATCCGCGACCTGCTCATCAGTTCCTATATGATCGAGCCTTACGGCGCCTCATTGTACCATATCCCGAATAGTGGTATCAACATGCTTGGATCGTTCGTGGAACACAGAATTCTATGACAAACGAATCCTCCTCTAGTTATCACAAAGGATAACGGTGGCATCTAGCACATGCTCGAACAACTCACTAAAGAGCTTTCGCAACCAAGTGACTTCACAACAGGCCATACATGTTACAATGTATTCGGCCTCAGCGGTGCTCAAGGCTACCGACTTCAGTTTCCTGCCCGAAGCAGATCTACATGTGAAGTAGCATCCATATGTGCTCTTGCGACCCACCACACTGCCAGCCCAATCGGCATCAGTATATCCATGGAGTGTCATACTCCTGTCAGTGTATCTCAGCCCATGGTCTATCGTGCCTCAGAGATATCTCAAGAGTTTCGTGGCACCAACCCAGTGAATGTTATGATCAACCATGTGTTGACTTAAAGTGTTCACTGCACAACATACGTCTGGACGGGTGTTCACTAAGAACATCAGGGACCCTACGAGTTGACGATACTCAATAGGATTTGCTAACACGGGTCCAGCAATGCTGCCACTCAACTTCTTAAAGTTGAGATCCATTGGAGTCGACACGAACTTGCAGTCCACAATACTAAATCTTTCCAGAAACTTCACAATGTATTTTCCTTGAGAAAAGAAAATCTTGCCAGGTCTCTACCAGACCTCCAAGCCTAGACATCAGTCCTAGGTCTTTCATCTCGAACTCAGCAGCAAGCTCCCTCTTACACTGATGAATGAGAGGGTCAGCACCTGCCAGGAAGAAGTCGTCCACATACAACACCAGAATGAGAGGCTTCTCTTTATCAAACTTGAAGTAAAGGTTCGGATCAGCATTACTACGAGTGAAGCCGAGCTTCATCAGGTAGCTATCTATCCTCTCGTACCAAGCTCTGGGTGCTTGCTTCAGCCCATAGAGGGTTTTCTTCAATCTGCGGACATGGGTGTCCCGGTCCTGGATTTCGAACCCCAGAGGATGCTCTACATACAACTTTTCCTTTATCGCACCATGCCACAAAAAACGCTCTTTACATCCATCTGATGAAGACTTCATCCTTGCGTACTAGCAAGGGCTATTGTTGATCGAATGGTGGTATATCGGGTCACAGGTGCAGGTGTGACATCATAGTCTATGCCTTCCTCATGGGCAACGAATCTTGCCTGAGCTTTTCAGCACTTTCATCAGATCCATGCTTGATTTTATGATAAGACCTTTGATCTGTGGTCTAGGAACCGTATCCTAGACATCACCCTCACATCCTTGTAGACCTTGATGCTTTCCAGTTTCTTCAAATGTTCCAGGCTCATATTGTACTCATGGCTTGCTAGATACCCCTGGTATTTATATGGCTTCTTGGTTTTCCTCCAGAATTTCCCCCTCTGAAGCCATATGTCCCTGAGCCATGAGGATCTTCTTTCGTTCAGCAAAGGTATCCGCTCAGATATATTCTCCCTCTTAATGCTAGCTTCTCTTTCTCGAGAGGTCATCTATTTTAAAGGAGGGCATCCCAGACACCAGCTTGGAAAAGGATTCTTATTCTCCCACAATCAAAGCCATTCAAGACCCCAACAACGTGTCTGAAGACTGCAAAAAAAAATTCTCAGATCACACTTCCAAGTTTCTTAATACGCTCCACTGTAAGACTGCTATGATGAATTACATAAACATAGGTGACTGTCTATGTCACTGTCATGATGACAGTGACATAAAATGACAGATTTTAGCTCCTCAAGATTGCGGCTACAGAACCGCCATTACTATCAAATCGCTGATTACGATGTTGCCATAATTTTATCGTACCCATCACTATCTTCTTCATCATTGTCATACTGCCATATAGTACTGAGGATTTCAAACTTCATGGTCATACATATTCTACCATATGTCACTATCAAACAGGGATAATATATCATGATTCCTTTTCTCATGATCCTACACTGCTTCTTATTTCCCAGATCTTGTCCATTTGTCATTCTTATGGTCATTTTAGAAGACTGCTCCTAAGGCTGCCAACATTGGCCTAACTCTATGACAAATCAAATTCTCTTGTCACTCTCCCTAGGGCTTACAAATTTGCACATCTTGACAATAATCTGACCGTTTCATAATATTGCACCAGTGGCTTCTACAGTCAACCCTGTGAAGATCCTTCTAATTTCATTTAAAGACACTGCTTCTTAGGGCTTCCAGATCTGCCCAACTGCAGTTGATGGTTGACTGATCTAGAGCTTTCAATTTTCAAATCTCAGTTCAGCAATTTGTGTTCTAAATTTCGAAGATCTAGGAACCAATCTAGCAGATATTCCAAACACTGAATTTACCCTTATACATGCTAGTCCATACCTTATATGACACTTTTCTTTTATGCAGATTTAGCATAGTCATAAGTGCACATCAATCATTGATGTTCATCACCATACCTCATCTTGATTTCTCCTCTTCAAGGTAACCCGTACACATCTACCCTCTTGGCCCTTCTAATCACAGTGCACAACATATAAACTGCGTACAGAGCCTTCACATCCAGAGTTTTGAGTGAAAAATATTACAGATGACTTCCTTAGAGATGAATTTTGATGATGATGATCAATAATTTGCAGGCCATGATGGATACAAGTAGCCAAGAAATCAATTGCAGAAGTGACAATTTTATCAAACTGTTCAGAAGACTGAATATGATAATTATTTTGCAGGGACTGTCAAATAATTCAGATCCCTGGTTTGAGTTTCCTTCCTGTCGTGGAGAAGATACATGTGGTTTTAAATGACACAATGAGTCATCTTTTCCGAGGTTTTGGAGTGACAGTTCATTATATTGCTGCAATCCAAGTTCTTTGAATTTTCCGCAGCCAATACTTCTTCAATAAGACCGAGATTCCAACCTTCAACAAAAGCTTCATTGAATTTTGTATACTGCTGTGATTGACTGTTAGGGCATTTTGCAGGCACAGAAAATCAACGTCCGTGACTTCAGAATTCTCAATTCGATTCAATGTTCTCGACCCTTCACTCACAAAAAGGCGCGACATGCAATCGTTAACCTTGAAATCGATAATTCACTGCGCTCTTGGTCTCGGCTTCCCGACAGAAAGCATTTCAGATTCACGAAATTAATGGGTTGCTCAAAAAATAATAATGCCCTTTTCACGACGATGGCGCCTGTAGCGATCGACTTAGAATTCGATCAAATAATGGGCTCCGTCCTTCTAACAGCTGACACTTCTCTGAAGCGCACAGTGTGAATCACGCCCCTATTCGATTCGGAATGTCGTCTGGTGGAAGTAGGCATTTTAGTCATTCCTTGGTGGCACAGAACCTAGACGTATCGAATGATTCCCACCGACAACTTTTGTGGCCCTTGATTTTCTGCTTCGGCCTCCTCTGCACTAACAATGTTTAGGCGTCTAACCCCAGTGATTTTCCAGTCTGAAATACATTCCTCGCAGAGGCAACTATAATTTCTGGAAAATCACTCCAGAAATACATGACCCGGGACGACAACGTACTCTTGCTAAAATTGCCATAATTGTGCAAAACAAATTTTCTAGAACAACAATATTATAAATCTCCGAAGCACGCATTTAGAGGCCAGTCGCTGTAACCCCCTTCAACCTCGATGGCTTCCAATATTGATCGTCAGAGAATAATGGCGTATTCTTTTTTTTTTTTAATCGCCGGCCTCTTGTTGAGCATAGACATAAGTACGAAAAAGAAACAATATTGTGGTGAGCCAGCGATGGTCGGGAATATAAAGCGGATGCGAGTGGGAAGGGTACTGAGAAAATACTGTCCATTGTCAACGACCTGCTTCTGCTAAACTTTGGGAGCCAATGTATATATTGCAATTTCTCCATAGCATTCGAAAGCCTGTGTCTTACAGCGTTTAGTTGGTCGCGTTGGTTTAGTTATCGCAGAAGAAGTGAATGCAGTTGAAATGCTGCACATCGACTTGCGCACTTTCCCTTCTTTTTTTTTTCTCTCAACGCTTTCTTGTTCCTCAGTACAATAGCCTGCGGTCCACATACGCTGCTTTCACGCTGCGTCATATTTGGCACTTTTTTTTTTTTTTAATTGCATGCTTAAATCTGCACGTTGTCACTTGCTGTGGTATGGCCTGCGGCTTACCGCACTTTTTTTTTTTAATCTGAGACTAATGGCACCCGTAATCGCCCTTGGAATAATCCATATCTCGCTGCTCTAGATAAGCTGGGCATTGTCTTCTCCTAGCTCCGATACCATGTTAATTTCTGCAAATGTTCTATGCCATTTCAGATTAGGGCACAACACTGAAGAAGATAGAACATGCTAATAGATCGATAGAAGACAAGCCAAAACAGAGATTAAAAAATGGTGTCGTTACGGCGATCAGCAGGATGCTTCTACCAGCAAAGTCTTCAATAGGTCATTCAGCCAAGCATGTCACACATAACCCAGAACAACCCAAACAAAGAATAGTCTATATATATATCACAGCTCCAACGCTATCCAGAGAGAGAGAATTCCTCCACAAAAAATTGTGTCAAATGAACTCTAAGTCTCTCCAATATATAGGAATCTTTGGGGGTGTGTGACACGTCCTTTAAGACATTTAAGTCTATATTTTATTCCAGGCCGACCTAGCACATAAGTGGAATAAATTCAAAGTACATGTTCTGCTCATCCGATCGAGATGATCTGTAGATCAATCTTACACCTCTCTGAAAGAGGAATCCAATAAAAATATTGGGATCGTCATCTGAGCAGCACAACCCGGAGTTTGGACCTAGTTGTCCAATTTTAACATACTCTTATTACCTTAATGTTTGAAGACTATCTTCACTCAACTTACCATATTACCACAGTCATTTTTGCCCTGTTCATATTGTCAATGTAAGTGATGGTGATATACCCTGATCTTAACATATGTATCTCTTTATTATGACTTTTCATCACATACATTATAAAGATGATATGATTTAGTTGCCATTAAAATGTAAATAGCATTCACTCCACTTTGATGCTCAATTTAGCTGATGTGCTTGGCACAAAATTCAGCTAACAGAACCAGAATGGAAGAAAAGACAAGTTATAGGATGTGATGATCTCTGATGTACAGTGCTAGTGAAATTGACGGTGCATACATTTTGCAAGTATATCTATACTGCTACCATTGTGTGATGCAGCCTTTTCTTTTAGTAACCGACCATTGCAACCATTAAAGATCTCAACAAAACTCCATTTTGTTGGAATGACACACAAACATCAAGAAGCATCACAGATATAAATGAAGAAGGAAAAATTCTATCATTCAATAGATGATGTCCTGAAGTGCAAAGAAAAAGCAGTTCACATAGTTCACCCTTGGTTAAATCACATCCAATATATCAACAAAGCATTCATGCTTTTGATACCAGCTTATAACTGTCATGCTGGCAATGACATGAAAAGACATTACAAGCTCAATAGGCAAATATAAGTGAAATTAATAATGATTGTGTTTGCTACAGAAATACAGAATCATTATGTTCAGACAAACAAAAAGTTATATCTTAATTTTCATCCATTTTCCTGTTCTAGAAAAGCAAATTATGAAAGGCAGGCAAACATTCAATTTCCGGAAGAAACAGAATATATCAAAGAATAATTTGTCCTTCTCAATTTCAGATTACAACAGAGTCTGGATAAGAAATTCTATGATATAAAAATGAACTTTATTGGAACTGAATATACAGAAAAATCTACATGTAAAAGCACCTTCAAGATATCACCACATATAGAACAGTACAATGCTGTCAAGTAGACCTGATGTCAACATGACTCAGGGCTGATTTATAACCCATTTTCCCTCCCAAGTGTACCAGAAAAACTTTGTACAACATTAAAAACAATCTGGCAGAGCATATATTTTGAATTTTAAGTGATCTTCTAGAAGTGAGACCAGCATTGAGTATAGAGTCCCCTGTTGGTTCATACTTTTTAATACGAAATCCAGAGTTGTGAAGGTTGCAGGCATTACCAATATTGAATATTTGATCATAAAACTTGAAACATAGATGGTCTCAGAAGTGATCAGGACCATACCTTTGGAAACCCACCAATTCCTAGTGCAATGTCTAGGCCAAGAGATCCAGTTGGAATCACAGGTACATATCTAGGGCCAGTACTACGCCCCAGCCACATAACAGCCTCCTTGCCAAAAGTACTAGCTATATGGCTCAAGGCTGCCTGTAACGCAGCCTCCTTTTCAGATAATTTTTCTTCACCAGATTCTCCACTAGTATCTGATTTGGATGTTTTCTTTGCTGAATAAAACAAAAAAGTTAATTTAAAAAACTTGCATTTGGATGTTTTGATGCATATTAAAACTACAATAAGAACCTACGAGAACTGATCCATTTGAGAATATAAGAAATAAAACTACTTATTGGTCAAAGATGACTAGTAGCACCAAGAGTAGAAACTACAGGCACACTAGGATAGTCTCTAGAAGACATCTAGAAAATGCATACCCTAACTCATTATATGAAAATAGCAATTAAATGGATGACAAAACTGGATTGAAAAGGCAATTGTTTACCAAAAAGCAGTCCAAGCAAAAGTCATATGGGCAAAAAATCTATATGGAATAATAGCAACGTAGCACAAAAACTCAACAAGTTCCCGGCCCATCCACACTAATTTGACTAATATTCTGATGATTGATTATTAGCAGTTAACTCACTTCAACAGAGATGTAATATGAATGCACCATATATGAATACTGACTCCAGAATAATTTCAGTAATGTCTTCTCCATAAGGGAGAAATCCTTAATTTGCATCCATCCAGACCCTGGATAAGCAAGGGGTCCCTATGCAAGAAAAAGGACAGCTATTCCTGGCCAATGCCTTTCTTCTAAACTCTACAACTGGCTTCCGATAAGGATCTTAAATTTCCACCCAACAGGCTTGGAGTAACAGTATGGAAAGGAGTTTTATACCATAAACCTAAGTTGCAGGAAACACCTAAACCACCCATATAACAGTACTGGAAGCTTGCTGAAATGCAGAAATGCCTCAGAAACACCTTGAGCCATAGTGTACAACATGAAATCCCCAAATTTCAATGTATTTTTCAAGTTATTAGGGACCACCCAAGTGCCATGAGGGGCATGGAACCAACCCATAGAAAGTTTGAAAACCCCTAATCTATGGAAAATAAAAACAAATTAACCTTTAATTTGTTTCTAAACCTACCCACAAATTGAACTTTCATATTTACACTGTGTTTCCCCTGACGTACCTATTCGAGGGGGCGGGAGGGTTCGTGTTTCCTGGTATTCCTATTCTGAAGCCCATACCCATTTCCAAGTTTCATGCTACTTTGAAATAAGCCAAGATTCCATTCACAGTCTGTTCAGCAACTTCAAGTAGCCATAGTAGCATCCAAAGGTAGGGAATCAAATTTATGGCTGTGCATGCAAAGCCTTGACAAGGTTCATATCATCAAATCACGGATAGAAGCCCATCCCCATGCTCTGCCCAAGACCTCCAATACATTAAAGGCTTACTGTTAGATTTTGGGGCACTAGACTCAGTGCACGCACACACACCAGATCTGGTAACAGCTTCCAAATTAACTTTACATAGCTAATGAACTGAAGTCTGAAACACACTGTTGTGTCCAAGAAACAAATTATTCACAGCGAAACTTATAAAACCATCAATTAGATCATCCACAGTAAACATATTACACACAAGTTCTTCCCAATCAACGGTGCTTCATTAAATTCTTCATAGAACCTACTTGGGCTACCTTACTGAGATTATGGCCTTCAACGAAAGTACATACACAATAATTACCATGGATCTGATCCTGCAGATCAAGCACTAGATCCATCCTTGATCTGGCTGATCTGGATCCCCTTTGCTGCTCCATGCTCTTTCCTCAGACCTAGCACAACTGAATATCTCACTCACAGCAAAGCTGCAATATTACTCGTGCAGACCTCTTGCTTACTTGAGAGAATCTCTCTCAAAGTCTCATGCTCCGACACGTCTCTATGCCCTTCTTGGCCCTCTCAACGCTCTTAGCCCTTCCATCCTTCTTGGTGTTGATTTTTGTAGCATCGGAAAGTGTTCTAAGTCTCAAACTTTGTAAGGAGGCTTGGACATCAGTGTTCCAAATAACCCAGAAACTGTTTGTGGAAATTCCACTCGGTCATGTCTTATTAAAATAATTAATTATTTTAATGAAGACTCTTAATCTAAACATAGGGAAATTAAATAATTAAAGGGTATTAATAAGACTAAGTGTGAATCTTCTAGAGAACGAAGATCAAGTCAAGTTTTAATCTTAACCATTGATTAGACTTCTAATTTGGGTCGTCGATTCATCAACAAGAAGATTATAAAAGAAGGCTTGAGGATCATTTGGAAAGCAAGCCAGGCATACACTCAGTACCCGAAGGAGATCGATTCTGAAGGAATAGAATTTGATTTCAGAGGGAGAGTTGCAGGGCAGAGTTGCAGAGGCAGAAGGAGAAGAGAGAGTCAACAGTAACAGAACATGAGGACAGAGGGATGCAGAGGGCCACAGAAGGCAGCGTAGTGAACCCACGCAGAGTGACGCAGTCCAGCGCAGGGACTCCGCAGAGAAACACGCAAACAGACGCAGAGGGAGTCAGAGGCTCTTTCGGGTGTCAGAAAATCTTTGGAGGGTCCGGGAATTTTTGTCTGTTTTCTGAATATATTTGCCAATGTATTCCTTGTAAAGATTCATTTGCTAAAGAATAATAATAAAACCCTCATCTGCTGCACTGGTTTTCCCACATTGGTTTTTTCTGGGGACAATGTCCAAAAATAAGACACATGTGATTGGTTCTCATGCATCTGTTCCTTATTGTTCTTTTCTCTGCATATGTAATTGTGAATGTTGCAGTAGTATTTATTTCGAAATTTACCGATAGATTTCTGTAATTAACTTATCGGAGTAATAAGTAGGAGAAATAAATCTATCACTGCAACTGTATATTCCTAGATTGAAAATTTCAAATGGTATCAAAGCCAAAGTTGAGTAATAGGAATGAAGAACCGACAAGTGAACAGAAACCTGACTTTGCTGCTGCAGCTCGGAAGGTTCACGCAGTTCTCCAGAGAGGAAGAGAAGCATGGAAGAACAAATGGATCACAAGATTTCTATTCTGGCATCCAGACTGGAAGAATAGTTTTCTTGTGTGTCACGCACTGCTTCTCCTAAAGTCTGGTACATTGACAGTGGGGCTTATGCTCATATGACAGGGGTGCGGGAGTGTTTCTCCAACTACCGAGAAGAGCAGATAAACTTTAAAATTACCATAGCTAATAAAGCAAAATGTACCTCTATTGGAAGAGGTACCATAGTATTTCAAACTGAGGCTGGGAATAAGCTTCGGGCCACTAATGTGTTGCATGTGCCTGGGTTGGGGATGAACTTACTCTCAGTGTCTCAACTTCAGAAAAAAGGTTACAACGTTTACTTCATTGGCAACAGAGTTTACGTCAAACACCCCAATTGGAAGAAGAAAGTACAGATCGGAGTAAGGAGCAACAAACTTTATAAGTTACAGCTCGAATCCCCAATGGCACTAATAGGCAACATGGATGAAAAGGACTTGAATGAACTATGGCACAGAAGAATGGGACATTTGCATCATGGGGCATTAAAGATTCTCAAGAAAACTGTCACAGGAGTTCCAGAACTGACACCAAGAAAGACGATGTCTGCAAAGGGTGCGTGTTGGGAAAGCATGCCAAGGCAGCGTATCAGAGGAGCAGCAATAGGGCTAAGAGTGTATTGGGCTTGATACACTCGGATATCTATGGACAGATGTACACTAGAGCTCTTAGTGGTGCCGAAGACTTCACCACCTTTATTGATGACCATTCCAGGAAGACATGGATCTACTTTCTGAAGACCAAGGATGAAGTCTTCAATCGTTTTAAAGAGTTCAAAGCTCTGGTGACTGGAAAGCGGATAAAGGTGTTGCGTTTAGACAATGGTGGAGAGTATACTGATAAGGATTTCACAGGGTTTTGCACAAGGGAAGGTATCAGAAGAGAGTGGACCACTCCATATAATCCAGAGCAGAATGGTGTGGAAGAAAGGAAAAATAGGACTATTGTCGAGGTTGTAAGAGCAATGTTGTATGATCAAGACATGCCCAAATTTCTGTGGGTTGAAGCTTGTAATACAGTTGTCTATGTTCAGAACAGGATTCCTCACAATGCACTGGGAATGATCACGCCAAAAGTGTCTTCACTGGCAGCAAGCCTGAGTGAGTCCCTTTAGGATCTTTGGCAGTACGGCATATTATTATGTGCCCAGTGAAAAGAGGAAGAAGTTGGACATGACTGTGGAAAAGGGGTATCTGGTAGGATACGGCGAGAATGCAAAGGCTTACCGCATTTACATTCCGGAGAGCAAGAAAGTTGTAGTGCGAAGGGATGTGAAATTCATGGAGGAGAGGGCCTTCAGATGATCCCAAGAATTGCCTTCTACTACGCAATCTGAGGAGGATCCGTTGGTTCAACCACAATGACCTGCGGTAGATAATTCAACTGCCTCTCCAAGGCATGGGGATCCAAGGGACACTTCTCCTGAGGACTTGCAGGAGGGAGAGAAGGTAGATCCACCCACTACCAGTGGGAGAACGAGCAGGGAACTACGACAAATTTTGAGGGAAGCAGAAGACTTTGTCGGAGCCCCCCGAGATGTGAAGAGAAAGCGGAGGCAGCCTGAGAGGTACCAAGCCTTGGTTGCACAGGTTGGAGAACCTTCTAGTTTTTAGGAAGCAGCTTAGCACCGGGTATGGGTAGATGCGATGGTGGAAGAGTACAGTTCCATCATGACGAATGATGTCCGAGAGGTGGTCCCCAGACCTCAGAACAGATCAATAGTAAGTTGAAGGTGGATCTACAAGATCAAGTATGCTAAAGATGGCAGCATCGATAAATTTAACGCCGGGTTTGTGGCTAAGCGGTATGCTCAGAAGGAAGGGATAGATTTTGAAGAAACCTTTGCCCCAGTAGCCAGATATTCTTCCATTAGATCCGTGATATCCCTTGTTGCACAGATGGGATGGGACATTCACCAGATGGACGTCAAGACAGCATTCCTAAATGGGGTGACAGAAGAGGAGGTGTACATTGAACAACCAGAGGGCTTCGATACGCATGAACATAAGACTCATGTTTGCAGGCTTAAGAAAGCCTTGTATGGACTAAAGCAAGCCCCTAGAGCTTGGTATGGTCGAATTGAAAGCTACTTGCAGAAGATGGGATTCGTCAAGCGCGACGTAGATCCCAATCTCTATTATCTAAGGGTAGGGAGTGAGCCCCTGATACTGGTTCTATATGCAGATGATCTATTTCTGACAGGGTCATCGAGGCTCATCAAGCACTGCAAGGAGAATTTGGCTACAGAATTCAACATTAAGGATCTAGGGCTGATGCACTATTTTCTGGGGTTGGAAGTTTGGCAGCAGAAGGGGGAGATCTTTCTTGGTCAAGGAAGTTATACTACAGAATACTGAAGAGAATTCAGATGGAGGACTGTAGACCCATGATGACTCCAATGATCACCAACTAGAAGAAAATTGACACGTCTGAAGATGATGAGGTTGATCCTACTCTGTATAGGCAGCTCATAGGATCTTTGATGTATCTGGTAAACACTAGGCCAAACATTTGTTATGATGTAAATACCCTCAGTCTGTTCATGGTGGAACCTAAGAGAGCTCATTGGGCAGCACCCAAGCATGTTCTCAGGTATCCTCAAGGAACAGTTGAGCTTGGATTGAAGTACACTTGTGGCAATGACATCAGGTTAAGTGGGTTCACCGACGCAGATTAGGCAAGGAGTAGATCGGAAGAGTACCAGTGGGTATTGTTTCAGTCTTAGATCAGCGATGATTTCCTGGTGCAGCAGGAAACAGAAATCCGTGGCGTTGGGCTCAGCGAAGGCTGAATATATGGCAACTAGCACAGCTTCGTGTGAGGCCATATGGCTTCGAAAACCACTTGTGAACCTATTGAAGGAGAAAATAGAAGCAACCAATATACTATGTGATAATCAGAGTTGCATCAAGCTCTCTGAAAATCCTGTGTTTCATAGTCGGTCGAAGCAGATTGACATTAGGTGTCACTTCATCAGAGACTGTGTCCAACAAGGAGTTGTACAATTGCAGTACACTCCAATAGGTGAACAAGTGGCAAACATTCTCACGAAGACTGTGGGAAGACCAAGTTTGTCTACTTTAGAGAGAAGATGGGGATGATCAAGAATCCATTTTAGTAGCAGGAATGGATAGGATCAAGATTCAGAGGGAGCTGCAGTACAGATGAAGCAGTGACAGTGGCAGTGTCATGGGCAGCAATACAGAAGGCAGCAGCGCAGCAGATGAGGGGCAGCAGCTAGAGATCAACAACACAGAGGATGCTTCAAAAGTAGAGCCGCATGCAGCAGGCATATTGCTAGAACACCTTCCTCGCTAAGAGGGAGTGTTGATTTTTGTAGCATCGAAAAGTGTTCTAAGTCTCAAACTTTGTAAGATGGATTGGACATCAGTACTCCAAAGAACCCAGAAATCGTTTGTGGAAATTCCACTCGGTTCATGTCTTATTAAAATAATTAATTATTTTAATGTAGACCCTAAGTTTAAACTTAGGGAAATTAAATAATTAAAGGGTATTAATAAGACAAAGTGTGAATCTTCTAGAGAACAAAGATCAAGTCAAGTTTTAATCTTAGCCATTGATTAGACTTCTAATCTGGGTCGTTGATTCATCAACGAGAAAATTATAAAAGAAGGCTTGAGGGTCATTTGGAAAGCAAGTCGGGCATACACTCAGTACCCAAAGGAGATCAATTCTGAAGGAATAGAATTCGATTTCAGAGGGAGAGTTGCAGAGGAAAAAGGAGAAGAGGGAGTCAGCAGTGACAGAACTCGAGGACAGAGGGACGCAGAGGGCCACAAAAGGCAGCGCAGAGCTACAGCGTAGTGAACCCACGCAGAGTGACGCAGTCTAGCGCAGGGACTACACAGAGAAACATGCAGACAGGTGCAGAGGGAGTCAGAGGCTCTTTCGAGTGTCAAAAAGTCTTCGGAGGGTCCGAGAATTTGTCTCAAGTGTTTTTTGAATATATCTGCCAGTGTATTCCTTGTAAAGATTCATTTGCTGAAGAATAATAATAAAACCCTCCTCTGTTGCACTGGTTTCCCACATTGGGTTTTTCCGGGGACAATTTTCCAAAAATAGGTGTGTACATGTGATTGGTTCTTATGCTTATCTTCCTTACTGTTCTTTTCACTGCATATGTAATTGTGAATGTCGCAGTAGTATTGATTTCGAAATTTACTGATAATTTTTTGTAAATAACTTATCAAAGTAATAAGTAAGAGAAATAAATCTATCACTGCAACTATATATTTCTAGATTGAAAACTTCAAACTTGGCCCTTCTGGCCCTGCTAGACCCTCTTGGCTCTCTTGCCAAGCTACAAGAGTGAATCACTCACCCATCTACTTATACTTTTCTAAAGGGTGCAATACCATGGATTCATGGCTGCAAAGCCCCATCGCTTAGCCCACTTGCCCCACACGTGATAATACTCCCGATGCTACCCAAAACATCAACACTCCCTCTTGGCGAGGAACGTATTCTCACAACCCCACTTGGAAATGGCTTTGCCTTCAACCTAGAACACATTTCCACCCTTGATCCACTAACACGACTGCTCCATATGACATAGAAACAATTCTTGTTGTATGTCAAGGACCCTTCTTCGAAGACATGTTGCTCATAGAAGCCTCCCGCTCCTAAGCATCTTGCATTGCCATATTGTACCATGACTTCCTGAACCTCAGTTTGTCTTCCTCTGAGTTGTTGACTCCCATTGAGCCTGTTGACTCCCTCTAAACAATGACTCCCACCTAAGCTTGCTCACTCCCTCTAAAGCCTGGCTCCCTCGAACTCTAGATCACAGGCCTTCTCAGCGCTTAAGGTCTCTACTTCAGTTTCACTCCAAGATTCTCACTTGGATCTTCAATGGCTATCTCAACACTCTGACAATCTTGGTCATGCCTTCTCGACCACCCTCCTATGGCAGGAATAGATTTGGCCCTTAGTCGACCCCTCCAAGCATAGATCTCTTCACAAGACCTTCACACCTAGATCATAATGAATCTCTCATTCTCTTGTGTTAATCTCCTCTCAAGATCCCGACACATCTAATGAATGAATCTCTCATCCATTTCTCTTTGTCTACACACCACGCTGCAACTGTCCGCAACTCCTCATCTGAACAATATACTCCATGTCTTACAAGGCCTGTTGATCCTGACCTTCACAGTCCAACAAGCAATCTGCCATACTCAACCAACTCTCTTGGCATGGGTCTATTGACACCTCTGTGTTAACGAACCCATAGCAATACACCCCCATTTGTGCAAATGGGATTTATCATGTTCAAGGTGTTCACGCCATTCAAATTTCATCATCAGTCGACAATTTTGTAAAAGATGTAAACCCATTCTGCATGTTTATAATGTAAATAATCTTAGTAGGACCATCATGTATGTAATGACCTAGGTAAGCCTAGTATTTTGGTGACGATTTCTATCCTAGGAGGTTTTTCGTCTCAGTGATTCATTGTGTTTCTCGAATCAAATGATCGGCAGAGTTTTCCCCTCCAAGTTCCAACCTCACCCCAAAGCTAAGGTGGATTTTGTCATCAAGATACTCAGTAAGTCCTAGTGTTTTCTATTGAGTCTTTGTAAAAATAATTTGGGAATAATCCTAGCTAATTGGCTAGATTATTTTATTACAGATTACTCAGTCTGCTAGATCATATTTTGAGTCGCGGAAATGGGTAGATACTTGAGGGTCTATTATGATTGGGTTTTCCCCCTTCATGTGTCAAATTGTAATATGTTGTGTAAAATATTTTAGTGCATGGTCCCTCATAGTTAGACACCATGACTAAAGTATTAGAGGGTTGGAAAAATAATTAATCCCCTCATGAGTCAATTAATTAAATTTTTTGGCAAAATTAAATTAAAATTATAAGCCAAAAATTTAATTAATTTTAGGTCCTAGGAAAATTTAATTCTCCAAATTAAAAAATTTGTTGGTTCTAGAAATTTTAATTTTTGGAGGTCCCAGCAAAGGGAATATTAAAAATTTCAAGAGATTTTGGACCCTTAGGCCTTGGTAGTTAAGTCAAAGTCAATTTTTTGAGGTAATTAATTCAAAATTATTATTTTTGAGTTAATTAAAAAGGAATTAAATGAAAAATTCGAAATTCCTCAAAAAATAAGTAATTTCGACGGACGAGATTAAAAAATGATTAAATCGTTTTCGACGGTCGAGATTACTTTGACGGGGATCAAGCCAGCTAGCTGTTGGAGAATAAATCTATAAATTAGAAGTCTTTGTCCATCATTTTTCATCTAATCATTGAGTCGTGCACTTGCTCTGAAAGGCTCTTGTAACTTTTGTTGAGTAATAAAACGCAAAGACTTTGGGGTTTCAGACTGTGGTGTTGTTAATTTTGGGCAACTAGGTCCAAACTCCATGTTGCACTGCTCATATGATGATGGTCATATTTTTGTTGGATTCTTCTTTCGGAGAGGTGCAAGATTGATCTAAAGATCATCTTGTTTGGATGAGCATAACATATATTTTGAACTTATTTTCCACACATGTGCAAGGTCGCCAGATTTGTAATGTAGGCTCACATGCCTAATAGATGTGTCACACACCCTCATTGATGGATATAAATTGGAGAGACTTGGAGGTCATTTGCTCATCAACTCATCACACATCTCTCATTGTGATATGATTGGTTGTACAGCCTTTGGAGGCCTCTTCCCTTCACACGTGCGGAGCTGAAGGAGCTGTTTTTCTACGGATTTGTTTAGGACTTATTTGTTGCAGCGTTGACCGTGGTCAACCCTTGGTTGTTTGACCTCAAAACTTTGCAAAATTCAGATTTTAAGAAGTCATACTGTTGGGCACTAAAATCGAGGAAAACAAAGCTATTTGACCGAAGCACTAATCTGCAACGTTGACTTTCTGTTATTGTCATGCGTTGACTTTGGGCTGACCAGCGTTGACTTGTAATGAGTTGTCTTTGAGGGTTGTGGGTGTGACACTTAGAGGATTGGCTAACCGTGAAAGACTTTGCTGGTTGAAGCATCCTATTGACTGCCATAACACTCACCAACCTATATCTTTGCTGGACAAAAGGAATTTTATATCTGATCTATATTATTGGCTTGTCTTTTGTTGATCTATTATTGTGTTCTATCAACATTTTACAATTATGTTTATGTGACTGCTAATTTGTATCGGGCCTAAGAAAGATTGAAGTAAAATTGCATTAAGCATAGAACACCATGGTTATCTAAATTTAACATGGGATCAGAGCTGAGGGGAAGACAAAGTCCAAGCTAGTGTTAGAAGCAATAACTGAAGGAAGGAATCCTATCAACGACAAATGGCCTCCTCAACCTACAAAGGGTTTCAAGGTTGATGATAAATTGACTGATAAGTCCAATTATCATGCATGGAAGAGCGGGGCCCAAAGGAAGTGAAGATGTTACACTTGTAACAAGACTGGTCGCTATGCAAGAGAGTGCCCTAATAGAAGGCACTCTCCCAGGGATGATGACAACAACAACTCGAGAGGGAATGGCAATCAAAGGAACAACAAGTTCAAAGGTAAAAGGAAGTCTCCCTCTGATCGTAGTGGAAATGGGCAACCTTTCAAGAGGTCAAGAAATTCCAGGTACGATGAGTCTAATGTTGTTGATAATAAGAGAAATGAATTTATTCTTGTATTTACCCTCTCTATTGCATCTCCTCCCAACACCCTGGATGTATGGTTGATTGTTTGTAAATTCTACTGAAGTATCATGGTTTATTTCTCCTACTTGATTTAAATATTACAAGTTATTTTCAAAAATTAGATTCAGAAAATACTGAAATAAACACAACTACAGTCTACACATACAGATCATTTACTGAATAGTACGCTCATCCAACAAAGTGACGGATGGATTTTTGGACATAAGTCCCCGGAAAAACCCAAAGCAGGAAAACCAGTGCAGCAGATATGAGGGTTTATTTTATTAAGCAGACTCTAAGTACAGTAAATCTGGGTTCCAGATCTGGAAGTCCCGACAGAGAATAAAAGATATCAAATCTGCAGCTAACCTGTAGATCTAGGACCAAATATCTGACTGATCCACACCCTCAAACGGGATTTCCAAGACTCAGCCTGAATCTGGCCCTAGAAACCCCAGCATTGCCCCTAAAGCCCCAACGTCATCCCTGCTAGCCTTTGAATGCCACTGCGTTGCCCAGAAAGGGACTGAGTAACCCCTGAGAGGGTGACGTGACGCAGGCCTTACGCTGGCCCTAGAGACCCTCTGCGTAATTTCTGAAGCCCTTTGGAGCCTCTGCGTTGTCCTGCGTAGCGGCTACGCAGCACCTGCGTAGCGGCTGCTCTGCTTCTCTGCGTTGTCCTTGTTGCTGCTCCTCTGCCTCTTACTGACTCTTGGCTCTGAGATCAGATCATCCCCTTAGCCAATACTACCCCTCGCTGCAGAAAATTCCTCTGGAAATTCTTAGAAAACCTTGCCCTAGAATTCCAGATCTATTACTAAGCTCTGCAACTCTGTGTGTGTCTCCAACTGAACCTCAAGTCTTTCTATTATACTTTTTCGTTGAACCCTTCAACGGTCAAGATTAAAACATTCATCAACGGCTGAGATTAAAAGACTGCTTGATCCGTGCTTTTTAGAACATTCCAGCACGTGTTAATTAATTCACTTTAATTATTTAATTTTTCCTAAGTTTGGACTTAGGAAATCCATTAAAATAATTAATTATTTGAATAACTTCAACACCAGCTGAAATTTCACAAAACACTTTCTACGTTTTGGAGTTCAAGTGTGTCTTAGCCCCTCCACAAAATTTCAGGGCTAGAGCACACCCGATGCTACACCAACTATACAAAATCTCAACACTCCCTCTTAGCACGGAGTGTGCTCTAGCAATACATTCACACCATGCACTGCAAGATCTTGAAGTCGGATTTTGTGTTGTTGATGCTTGGCTCGTTTCCCTTCATCAACTACACTGCTACTTTCTGTATTGCTGCCACTGCCACTGCCACATCTGTACTGCAACTCCCTCTCAAATTGTTGCATCTTGCTGCCCATAGCACTGCCACTGCTAACTTGTTGCACTGCAACTCAGTTGTTGAGAAGTAAGCAACTGAAGGACTCTTGCCCAACTTTTTGACAGATAAGTCAAGCTGCATCTATCACTGAAGCTTCTTGGTTGTTGATTTATGCTGTCCCTTGAAGCCACTTTTATGCTGCAACACTGCACTGCGTGAACACAACCTCTCTACGATGTTGAAGTCCCATCAGCCCCGTTGCACTATTGTTGCCTCTGCATTAGACTGCTCGTTCTTCAGCTCTTCTGCTCACCCTTCTGCAACCATCTCCCGACTCATCCCGCTACCGTCTTAAGGCTCCCATAACTCGTATGTGATCCAAGAGTAGGGCTGACTCAAGGATCCCGCCACTGTCTATAGATAATCTACAGATCCATGTCACCCCACCTCTTCTCTCGAGGTGCATGAGCACTCATGGCTGCATCATCATCAGAGCCCTCATCCTTTGCTGTTGCAACCTTGGAATCAGAATATCCTTTGTCCTTATTCTTAGGACAAGTGTTGGCGAAGTGTCCAATATTGCCACAGTTAAAGCACCAGATCTTGGAAAGGTCCTTCTTCTTCTTCCCTTATTGCTTCCTTTCCTTTGATGCAAGGCCTGCATCATCTTCCTCCTCTTTAACCTTGGCTTTTCCGCTTCCACCACTGATATTTTGCCTCTTGGTGATCCTCCTGATCTCCTCTTGGCAGAGGATAGCCCACATTGACAGTAACGTTGCCCTTCCACGAATGCTCTTGACAAACGTTTCCCATTCTTCGAAGACTGCATTCAGGGCAGTCCTCACTAAGAGCCCTTCATCTGGAGTAGCACCTATGCCAATCAGTTGATCTCTGATAGCCTAAAGCCTAAAGAGGAATGGATCGATCTCTTCACCCTTCATCATTTGGAACAACCGCATCTGATTCTCCAGAAGCATTCTTTGTTGGACGGAGCCTCCTTGGTACATCATGTCCAAGGCTACCCACATGTCATTTGATGTGGTCTTTCCAGCAATATGAGGTATAACGTGGTCCTTGACTTTGATTATGATCAAAGGCTTAGTCCGCACTTGATTTTCTTCATACTTCTTTAGAGGATCTGCATCGGTTGGTACAGCAAGAACCTTCTCAACATGATCTTTAAGACCATACTCATTCAGAACTAACAGGATTCTGGCCTTCCAAATAACATAGTTGGACATGTCGTCCAATCTATCCTGATCCCTCAATCCATATCGCGCCATCTTGCTCAGATCTGACAAAAACAGTACTTCTTCTCCCTCTGGATCTGGGTTTCTTGGTGACCAGAAACCCTCTAGTAAGTGCTTCTGCTGAAGACTGATTTCCCTCTTGGAAATCTTTCACCCAAACACAGTCGGACAGCACTCTTCGATCCTCCTGATCGAATCTCAGATCTGTTTGGCTTAGATCTGCTAAGTAATTGTCTTCCTCCCGCCTTTGTTGACTTAGCTAGGCACAATTATGCACCTACAGAATCTCCACCACACCAGCACTGCTTCCAGATCTTGGCAAAACTTTTCTACAACAAAAGAAATGATTGGACTGCGTCTCACTGACTTGCCCAACATAGCCTCAGGGTTGCTCAAAAGTGGACTGTGTAACCCCAGACTGGGTGACGCAGTCCTTACGCTGCCCTGGGAAGGGTCTGCGTAAGCCTGATGGCCTTCTGCAGCTTCAGCATTGTCCTTTCCTGGATTTGCGTTCTTCTGTTGTCAAGTCGCCCTTTCCGGATCTGTTGCTTCTTCTGCCACCCTGCAGAAAAATGTTTCTTCAACTGATTGTTGGAGATTCAGCTTGATCTGCTATCCCTCTAATACCATGTGTAAATTCTACTGAAGTATCATGGTTTATTTCTCCTACTTGATTTAAATATTACAAGTTATTTCAGAAATTAGATTCAGAAAATACCGAAATAAACACAACTACAGTCTACACATGCAGATCATTTACTGAATAATACACTCATCCAAAAAGTGACACATGGATTTTTGGACATAAGTCCCCAGAAAAACCCAAAGCGGGAAAACTGGTGCAGCAAATATGAGGGTTTATTTTATTAAGTAGATTACAAGTACAGTAAATCTGGGTTCGAGATCTGAAAGTCCCGACAGAGAATAAAAGAAATCAAATCTGCAGCTAACCTGTAGATCTAGGACTAAATATCTGACTGATCCACACCCTCAAACGGGATTTACAAGACTCAGCCCAAATCTGGCCCTCGAAACCCCAACGCTGCCCCTGAATCCCCAGCGTCAGCCCTGCTAGCCTCAGAATGCCACTGCACTACCCAAAGAGGGACTGCGTAACCCCTGAGAGGGTGACGCAGGCCTTATGCTAGCCCTGGAGATCCTCTGCGTAATTTCTGAAGCCCTCTAGAGCCTCTGCATTGTCCTGCGTAGCTGCTTCTCTGCACTGTCCTTGTTGTTGCTCCTCTACCTCTTACTGACTCTTGGCTCTAGAATCAGATCATCCCCTTAGCCAATACTACCCCTCGTTGCAAAAAATTCCTCTGGAAATTCTTAGCAAACCCTGCCCTAGAATTCTAGATCTATTTCTTAGCTCTGCAACTGTGTGTGTGTCTCCAACTGACCCTCAAGCCTTTCTCTTATACTTTTTCGTTGAACCCTTCAACGGCTGAGATTAAAACACTCATCAACGATTGAGATTAAAAGACTGCTTGATCCATGCTTTTTAAAACATTTCAGCACGTGTTAATTAATTAACTTTACTTATTTAATATTCCTAAGTTTAGACTTAGGAAATCCGTTAAAATAATTAATTATTTGAATAACTTGAACACCAGCTGAAATTTCACAAAACACTTTCTAGGTTTTGGAGTTCAAGTGTGTCTTAGCCCCTCCACAAAATTTCAGGGCTAGAGCACACCCGATGCTACACCAACTATACAAAATCTCAGCAGATTGATAGTGGTGCTTCAAGGCACCTCACTGGTTATAAAGAAGCCCTCTCTGATTTGATTGAGAAGGATACTAATGTAGAAATTATCCTTGGAGATAATGCCACATGTCCCATGAAAGGGACAAGGACTATGACCCTTCATCTATCTCAAGGTCTAGTCCTCCGATTACAAGATGTGTTGTACATACCTGGTTTGAAGAAGAACCTTGTGTCCATTTCAGCAATCGAAGACAAAGGGTTCAAGGTGGCATTCTTTGATGGAAAGGTACATATCTGGAAGAAGAACTTCAAGGAAGCTCTTACTATTGATTTTAGAGTTGATACACTCTACCAGGTTGGAGGAAGTCCAATGGGGGCTATGTCATGTGATACAACTCGTCAAACAGAGTTATGCCACCGGAGGTTTACACACATTCATTTCAAAGCCCTTAACGAAGCAAGGAAGGTGGTGACAGGGATGCCAGAATTTAAAAATGAATTCAAAGACTCTTGCAGAGAAGCTGGCATTAAGAGGGAGACCACAACTGTGTACACTCTTGAGCAAAATGGTGTTGTTGAAAGAAAAAACGGGACTATTGTGGAAGCTGCCTGCGCCATGCTATGTGACCAAGGTCTTCCGAAGTTTCTATGGGGAGAAGTTGTGAACATTGTTGTGTACGTTCAAAATAGATGCTCGCATTCCGTTCTGGACTCCAAAACTCCCGAAGAAGTCTTCTCTCGTAAGAAACCTGATGTTTCTCATTTTAGAGTTTTTGGTTGTCCTGTTTTCTTTCATGTGCCGAAAGAAAAGAGAAGAAAGTTGGATGCTTCTGGAAAAAAGGAAATGTTTGTGGGCTACAGTGAAACTTCGAAGGCATATAGAATCTATGTGCATGGTCAAAGAGAAATGGAGATATGCCACGATGTGACCTTCGATGAAGATGTTGCTCTCAAGAAAGTGAGAAATCTTCCTAGCTCAAAGGAAGACAAAGAAGATGAAGAAGCAGGGAAGCAGGAAGAGTCGAAGGATGAATTGATGCCCGATGTTGAAGGACCTATGGATCCTATTGATCCACCTCCTTCAAATAAGAGACGACCCTCATGGCTCAGGGATACTCTCGCAGATGTCGAGAGACATATTGCCCCAAGGGGGACATTCCGTGAAAGAAAGAAGCCAAAGAGATACCAAGGGTATCTAGCATCCATGAGTACAATAGTTCAATCTAAGCATGGATCATTTGAAGATGTCGTAAAGCATCAAGCATATGAGTCCATTATGAAAAATGATGTCTGGGAAGTGGTCCTGAGACCGAAGGACAAATCTGTTGTCACCTCGAAATGGTTCTATAAGATCAAGCATGGATTTGATGGAAGTGCTGAAAAATACAAGGCAAGATTTGTTGCCTGAGGCTTCTCTCAAAAAGAAGGCATAGATTATGATGATATATTTGCACCTCTGGCCCATTATACGACCATCTGATCTATCATTGTCCTTGCTACTATGCAAGGATGGAGTCTACATCAGATGGATGTGAAGACCACTTTTCTGCATGGTTCTATAAAGGAAGAGGAATATGTAGAGCAACCTCTGGGGTTCAAAGTCCGAGATAGAGACACCAATGTATGCAGGTTGAAGAAAGCCCTTTATGGGTTGAAGCAAGCCCCCAGGGCTTGGTATGAGAGGATAGATAGCTACTTGATGAAGCTGAGCTTCACTCGAAGTAATGCTGATCCAAACCTTTACTTTAATGTTGAGAGAGAAAGACCTCTCATTCTGGTTCTCTATGTGGACGATCTCTTCCTAACAGGTGTTGACCCTCTCATTCATCAGTGTAAGCCCCTGGGGAAGGTCAAGTTCCTAACCTTCCGTGAGAAGCTTGGAAACATGGAAAGACCCTATTCCGAGGGTAATGCTTGAGTTGGACAATGAGCTCTAGGAGCTACAGGGGGCTTGGGGATAGCTTCTTGGAGCTACAAGCACTCACGGGGCTAGGCTTGCCGAACCTTGTGGTGCTTCTGCCCCACCATTATGATATTGAGTTGGTTCACCTCTCTTTGATCTATGCCCTGCATGCATCCTACCCATGGAGTTTCGGACTCATGCGAAGTACCTCTCATTTGGCCAATGAGGTGGGAAATGTAGATAGAGACCAATCCTCTAAACTGACTTCGGGTTAGTATGAGAGTCTTTTTGATTCCAAGAGAGGTTTTAACCAGTGAAGCGAACATCGCGATTTAATCGCGATGTTTTCAAAAAATCGCGATTTTTTCAGGCGAACGATTTGATCGGCGATGTTTTCCCAATGTTTTTAAAAAATCGCCGATCGGCAAAAAATCGCGATTCGATACGAAAAAATCGTGGCATGCTAAAACACCGGGGTTAAAATGTGATTTTGATGTTTTTTTTTTTCATTTTCACATGGACAGGTTTGGTTATGAGAGCTAAGGAGTGAAGGAGGAGAGCCAAGGAGGGAGATATGTGATCTACAAGCCCAAGATTGGACAAAAGTGAAGAATTTCTTGCAAGCCAAGCGAACAAAAATCGAATTTGGACCAAGTGTCTCCGGCAAAACGTTTTTTCCAGGTATGGGCATCAAATTTGACCCTTTTTTTTTGTTTTTTTTTGTTCTTCCATGGGTTTCTATTACCCATGTATTTTTCATCATTTGTGATTTCATTTGGTTGTGTTTTTTTTTTTTTTTTTTTAATTGAGAGGAGAGGGTTTATTTTGGTCAAAACTGCAAAAAATTGTTTGTTAAATTTTGTTTTTTATATTTCTTCTTGTGCTCTTAGTTTCTTCCCATTATTTTTGCTTGTGTTTCAACATGTATTTTTTCCCATTATTTTTGCATTGAGTTGAGGGTTTTTTTTTGTGGAAAAAATCAAAATGTTGTATGTAAAATTGTAATTTTTTTTATTTTATTTTTTAACTTGCAATTTTTCTTGTGCCCTAGATTCAAATTTCAACGTTCAAAGTTCAAAGTTTCCAACATGCCAAGGAAATTAGATCCTTTATGGGAATTTGGTGAACCTGATCAGGGGTTTGACCGATCAAACTTGACTTGCAAATTATGTAGTCATCACATGACAGGGGGAGTATATAGGTTGAAATACCACCTGGCACAAATTCCTGGGCATGAAGTAGGCCCTTGCACAAACACCAATCCAGAAATAATCAGAAGAGCCATGAACTCATTGGGAGAAACAGAAACCACTAAACTCAGCAAGGCAGCTCTGAAGAGTCAAATATCAGGGTTGAGAGTTGACCGTGAGAGTGGTAGTGGCTCTTCAGCATCAGCCTCTTCTACAGGCAGCCCCGTAGCTGCCTCCTCATTTTTTGCTCCTAGAACCACTCGCGGGGCACAACCATCTATCTCCTCCCTTATTAAAAAAAAGGAGAAGGAAGAAGCTGATAAGTTGTTGGGCAAACTGTTTCGTTGGAGTGATATTCCTTTCAGTGTTGCCAGGAACAATCCATTTTATCAGGCGACGATTGATGTTATCGTTGTTGCTGGCCCAGGATACAAAGCCCCTTCATATGATGACCTTAGAGGGCGCATTCTGCAAAATGAGAAAGCTGACTGTACCAAGAGATTGGAAGAGTTAAGGGCATCATGGTAAGTCACAGGATGCACTGTGATGTCAGATGGTTGAACTGATCAAAGGGGTAGGACCCTTATTAACTTCTTGGTCAGTTGTCCCAAGGGGACAATGTTTATGAAATCTGTTGATGCATCTGCACATGTCAAAGATGCAAAATTATTATGTGATTTATTAGATGTGTTCATTATGGAGGTTGGGCCCCAAAATGTTGTCCAAATCATAACGGACAATGCTACAAACTATGTTTCTGCTGGCAAGATGCTTATGGAGAGGTATCCGAGCATATTTTGGACACCTTGTGTTGCACATTGCCTTGATTTGATGTTGGAGGACATCGGAAAGATTGATTTTGTCAAAGAGATTGTAGAATCATCAAAGAGCATCACAAAATTTATATATAATCATGCATCTGTGCTTCATTTGATGAGGACATTCACCAACAAGAAGGAGTTGGTGCGGCCAGCTATTACACGATTCGCCACTAGTTTCATATCTCTTCAATCCCTCTTGAATTCTAAGTGGGATTTGAAGAGAATGTTTCTTTCAGATCAGTGGCGTGCTTTGACTATCAGCCACAAATCAGAGGGAGAGGCCATCTACAGGTTGGTGTCATATCAGGAAAGTTTTTGGGCTGGAGTGGAAGAGGTGTGCAGCATTACTGAACCTTTGGTAAAGGTTCTTAGATTGGTGGACGGAGACAAGCCCGCAATGGGCTACTTGTATGAGGCCATGGATAGGGCCAAAGAAGTTGTTCGCAGCTATTATGATGATAAGGGTGATGAGGGGTTTCAAAGACAACTTCTTTTATGGGAAGTGATTGATGATCGATGGAACAACACACTCCATCGTCCCATTCATGCTGCAGGGGTCTTCTTGAACCCCGCATTTGCTTATTCATGTAGTTTCCTATTTGATGCTGAGGTCATGGATGGCTTTTTCACTTGTGTTCAGAAGATGGTGCCAAATCCATCAGAACGTGCAAAGATATCCAAAGAGATGGAGGTATACAGAATGGCAGGTGGCACCTTGAGCTTCGACATGGCTGTCCAGGATAGGACTACTAAAATGCCAGGTAAGATTTTCATTATTTTAAATTTTTTCTTATGTTTGTAACTTTATAGGTTTATCTTATTTGTTTTAACTTGTAACTTGTAGATGCATGGTGGAGGAGCTATGGTGGCAAATTACCAAAACTCCAAAAACTTGCCATTAGAATACTCAGCCAAACATGTAGCGCTTCAGGATGCGAGCACAACTGGAGTGTATTTGAAAAAATACACACCAAAAAGCGCAACAGGTAAAAATCTTAAAATATTCCAACTGATTTTTTGAATTCGTTAAATATTTTTTTTTTTAATATTTAATTTATTAATTTATGACCCTTGTACAGGTTGGAGGCCCAGCGGCTCAATGACATGGTTTACGTCTACTACAATCTTAGATTATGGGTGAGACAACTTGAGAGAACCCCTGATATGGAGGCCATCTCTTTAGATGCGATTGACACCACTGTTGAATGGAGGGTTGAGGCTGAGAGGCCTGTCATGGAGTCAGCCCCTGATTGGATAGAGCAGGAGGTAGTGGAGGGGGAGGAGGACGAGGAGGATGAGCAGCAGCAGGACGAGGAGGAGGAGCAGGAGGAGGAGGTGACACCACCTACCACTACTACCGGTAGAGGACGTGGTCTGCCTCCTTTAGCTCCTAGTGCTTCAGGTTCCCATTATGGTGCTTCAGTTTCTACTTCTAGAGCATGACAGAGCCCATTGCCAGACCCGCCAGCTTCTTCATCTAGAGAGAAAGGCAAAGCTGTTGTATTTTCTCGCAAGAGGGGCAGAGGAAATCAGTAGTATAGGACCATAGGTTATATGGTGCATTGACATTCCTTTGTATATGACATTATGACTCATGATATGAGATACATTATTATTATTTTTGTTGATATTTTGAGGCTGAGTTGACTCTTGAGACTCAGGACTTAGTATTCAGGACAGGATTCAGTTTTATGTGTGATGTAGCACTAGACATGATATTACACATCTTATATATTAGTTTTTTTCATATTTATGTGTCAATGCATTTATTTTATGCTGTAGATGCTTTAGATATTAAAAAAATTGAAAAAAAATGAATATTTTTGTATGTGCCGATTTTTTCCCGATTTTTACCGATGTTTTCTCGATTTTTACGGTTTTTTCCGACTTTTTCCCCTCGCCGATTCAATCCCAATCGCGATTTTCAAAACCTTGGTTTTAACCTCTACGCTGACTTCGAGTCAGTTGAGTGTGATGTCTTTGTGACTCACCTTTTGTTCTATCTGAGAATAGAGCCAGCAAAGCAAGTTATGGTAGGATGACGCACAATGTTTGGTAAAAGTACACGATGGTACTGATGGATGGCACTTGTGAACAGATGGAGTTCTCCCTAGTTGAGAGGGAGTGTTAACTTTGGGCAACTAGGTCCAAACTCCATGTTGCACTGCTCATATGATGATGGTCATAATTTTGTTGGATTCCTCTTTCGGAGAGGTGCAAGATTGATCTAAAGATCATCTTGTTTGAATGAGCAGAACATATATTTTGAATTTATTTTCCACACATGTGCAAGGTCGGCCAAATTTGTAATGTAGGCTCACATGCCTAATAGATGTGTCACACACCCTCACTGATGGATTAAATTGGAGATACTTGTAGGTCATTTGCTCATCAACTCATCAAACATCTCTCATTTTGATCTGATTGGTTGGACAACCTTCGGAGGCCTCTCCACTTCACACATGTGGACCTACATGAGGTGTTTTTCTGCGAATTTGTTTAGGGCTTATTTGCTGCAACGTTGGCCAACATTGACTGTGGTCAACCCTTGGTCGTTTGACCTCAAAACTCTGCCAAAATTCCAATTTTAAGAGGTTGTACTGTTGGGCACTAAAATCGAGGAAAACAGACTTGTTTGACTGAAGCTCTAATCTGCATCGTTGACTTTCTGTTGTTTTCCTACGTTGACTTTTCCGTGTTGACTTTGGGTTGACCAGCGTTGACTTGTGATGAGCTACCTTTGAGGGCTGTGGGTGTGACACTTGGAGGATTGGCTGACCGTGAAAGACTTTGCTGGTTGAAGCATCCTTTTGACTGTCGTAATGCTCACCAACCTATATCTTTGCTGGTCAAAAGGAATTGTAAATCCGATCTATATTATTGGCTTGTCTTTTGTTGATCTATTATTGTGTTCTATCAGCATTTTACTGTCATGTTTATGTGATTGCTAATTTGTATTGGGCCTAAGAAAGATTGAAGTAAAATTGCATTAAGCATAGAACACCATGGTTATCTAAATTTAACAAGTGTTCCTTTTCAGACTTATGTGTTAATATTGCTTCTAAAACTCTGCTGCTTTTATTTTCATTTGCTAGTTAATAGCCTTTGAGGATTGATCTGTGCACAGGTATCTTGCACAGATTTCTGGGTTTTTTTAGATATCATTTTGGTTTGATAGGAGATTTGTTCACACATGCGAGAAGAACAAGACTGATTTCTCAGTTGACCAGCTCATTTGATTTCCATTGACCAGCATTGACTTGATTCATTTCTCTTGTTTGACCGACCTATTGACTGAGGTTTGGAGGTCGATTTCTTTTGTGGTTCGTGTTGAAATCTGTAACTAGTTTCAATCTTCATAATGACATGTGTAATCATGATTTTATGTAAATGAAATGAGTAAAACAGAATTATTGTTGTTGTTCTTGAAGCATGGGTTTCATGCTCAAGTATAATTTATTTTTAGGTAAGCACCCATTGAGTGCTTCTAGGTTCGTCAAAAATTCCATTGAGATAATGTCATGTATGGAAGACCCATTTGGGCATGTTACATATTATAAAGAAAAATGTATTTGAGAGTCAAAGACCCTCCAAGACCTTGTCATGGTTCCTCAAGCAAGTCGGCCTACATGAAAGATCAAGTCGGCCTCAAGATAGAAATTTGTACCCCTCAAAAGCCTATAAATAAGAAGGAACTCGACCTCATTTGGATACACTCTCAAGTAAGTTCGATCTCTTCAAGATAGAAGTTGCAAAAGGAGGAAAAAGAAGAAAAGCAGGATCGAATTTTTGGGCCTCTCTTTCTCTCTCTCTCTCTTGTGTGTTAGGGTTTCAATAGTTGTTGGGCAAGTCAAAGTGTTGGAAAGTTGTTGGGCAAGTCGAAGTGCTGGAAAATTGTTGGGCAAGTCGAAGTGTTGGAAGGTTGTTGGGCAAGTCGAAGTGTTGGATAGTTGTTGGGATCAAAGTTGTAGAATAAACTATTGGATCGAAATTGCAGAAGAATTTACTGGGAGGACGAAGTGCAAAAGAATTTGTTGGGGGTCGAAATTGCAGAAGAATTTGTTGGAGATCGAAATTGCAGAAGTTGTTGAGGAATTGCTGGAAGGAAAGCTCGCCAAGAAGGAAAGATTTGACTTGGTCTTGGAGGGCCTTGGTCAAGGGTCATAGGTCTTGGAATTCGTGAATTTAAGTTCTATAAGCAGAGAAGAATTTTTTAGGGTTTTCCTCTCAATTGGAGAGGTTTTGGCTCTGGTTGATCGCCTTTATCTTGTGTCATCTTGTCTCATTGTTCTTTATGGTTTGGTAGTTGTTTGAAGATAAGAACACAATAATAATCAAGTTGAGGAAGAATCTAATCAAGACAAGTAAAAAGACATCACAAGTAGTTATCAAAATAAGGGAAATCATTTAATCTAGTTGCCCTAGATTTATCAACATGATATCAAAACTAAGGTAACTACATCAAGGAAAGGCAGCTTAAAGAAGGATAAGCAAGGGCCGAAGCACAAGAAGATCAGCCATCAAGAAGGACTAACCCTCTCATCATCTTGAAGGAAGTAACTAAGGAGTATCAAAGAAGACCTCAAAACCCTAGCTTATTCAAAGAAGGGTTCTATAATTGAAGCATTCTTGGGAAGCTCACATATTGAACAATCTTCATCTCAAGGAAGAGATGACCTCAGGGACCCTACCTCCACTCAAAGAAGGACTACACAATGGAGCATCTTGAAGCCTCTACATCCAAGGGAAGTAGGAAGAAGCACTGTCATCATCATCAAAGAATCAAGGTGAACTCCCTCTTCTTGAGTGACATCATCAAGAAAGGCATCAAGTTGAAGATTTCGCCATCAAGGAGTATCTTCACTTGGCAAGTATCTTTATATCTATGTCTGAATCTATCAAAATGACTTCATTTTGCAAGGAGAGCAACAAATTGGTTGGGTCATCAAACTTTCTTGCATGGAATAAGATGACAGATTTAATCCTCGTAGAAAATGAAGTCGTTGGATATGTTAAGGGTTCTATCACTAAGCCTCCAAAGGAAGAAAATCAAGCTCTAGCAAAGTACATGAAAGGGGAAGTAAGGGCTCCAAGGATCCTTATAGAATCCATCAAGTATCCCCTCATACCTTATGTATCAAATTTGGAGACATCAAAAGAAATCTATGAGAAGATAGTAGAATTGTTCTCCATAAGCACCGTTGGAGAAGTCATATATGTAAGAACCAAGCTATATAAGATGAAGGTATCAAAAGAAGAAGGGATGGCCTCATATCTTATGAGGATGTCTGAAATAAGACACCAACTACAAGAGTTGGGAGAAATAATTTATAATTAAGAAATGACCACCGTGGTGCTCAATGCACTACCTGATGAATGGGGCAACTTCGTATCAAGCATCTATGGAAAGAAGAAAACCACCCCATTCAGTGAACTTTGGTCATTGTGTAAGATTGAAGAAACCAGGTTAAAAGCAAAGAGTGATGTGGGACCAAGCAAACAACTAAAAGTGTTTGTTGCCATGGCTAAGAGAAAAGGAAAGTTTGGGAATTTTGGTCCACAGAAAAAGAAGAAGATCGATATGTTATGGTTGTCAGGAATATGGGAATTACAAAAGAAATTGTCCTAAACTCAAGAAGGACAACAAAAGGAAAGAAAGAATTGAAGACCATATCACCAAATAAGTAGAAGAACCTGATGAGAAGAAATCCAAGAAAGATGGGATAGATCTTCACTATTAAGGTCGCTACAACAAGGAGAAGTAGGAGGTGGAAAGACCTCTACTATGGTAGAAAGCATTGTAACATGATAGGATGCATCATATTAGGAGATGACATCATACGATTATACAAGAGCTCATGACATCATTATAGAAGCTTGAAAGATAGTTGAATTAGAAGTCTACATGGATGTAGTAGTCGTCATGGGAAGGAAGTAGCTCTTGGTAACCTCATTGAAAGCATTAGTATGCTAGAAGAAAGACATCTAGCATGGCAAAAAGAAATCATCATACATCATCATCATTTGGAAGGAGCATTTGCAGAATGAGGATAATTAAGATCCTTAGTTGTAATCTTCATTAGAAGGTTCACCTCTCTTGGAAGAAGCAAATGACTCACGAAGAATTCCACCTTGCAAGGGATTCATAGTTTAGAAGGATGATGGTATTATAACAAAGGAATGCAGCATGATTGAAGAACTTTCAAGCAAGGAAAGGAAGTTGTCGAAGGAAGTCTAGATGACCAAAAGAAGAAAAGAGGTATGTAAATATTTGATAAATTAAGTCATGTCATCATATAGTTGCAAATAGCATGGGTGAATGCTCTACCTCATAAGTATGATCAAAGGAAAGGGATATCTTTCGTTGAAAAGGTGCATGAAGGTATGGCTCACATATTGACAAGATGAAAACAACATAAGATATCCTCATATGGAATATGAGGTGGTTGACAAAGATGAAGGAACTATGGATGGAAGTTCCTGGGGAGCAATATGTGAAGAAATAAATAAGAGACCGTGAAATATGCAACTATGGTCACATAAAAAAAGGAAATCAACATCCGATGACTAGAAGAATTGGCCATGACATCTCCATAGAGAAGGTCTAAAGACCCTGATAAGGTCTGTAAAGAAAGGAGACCCTTGACATTGAAAGTCTTGGAGATGTGTGTATGCAGGATGTTGATGTTGCAAGCAAACATATGTCGTGATGAAAGGCCATCATAAAAGGTAGCTTTGATTTAATGTTCATTTGTGATTTTTGAACAACAGCTAGATGGATTGATACAGGGCTGCCAAAAGAGAGTTGTAGATGTCACCTACAACTAGCACTCATGTGGTTGGATGAAAGATCCTAAAGGAAACATGACTTGGAAAAGGTAGTTGTATGAAGAAAATCCAGATGTGAATTAGAAGATCACTTTCCAATGAAGAAAATGACGACATGACTGACATGGTTCGTAAAGGGAAGTGATAGATGGCCAATGCCCTAGAAAGAAAAGATGAAGACTCCATAATGATGAAGATGAAATTCATGACATCAAAAGAAGGAGCTTTATAAGCAACTGAAGATACCATGATCTCCACCAAAAGGTAGAAAGTTGTTGTTGGAAGCAAGTCCCTAGTTAAGAGGGATCTTGGACATGTCCCTGAATAAGAGGGAGCTTGGGTACATTCCTTTTATAGGAATGGGTATATTTTCCCTAGTTGAGAGGGAAAGATAGACACATCATTCTTGTCTTCACTCCGTTAAAAAAAAATGGAGGATTGGGTAAGTATCTGGCATCCGATACTCTTTGAGGATGAGGTAGGGCATCCAAGATAAGAGTAGTCGTAAAGGAAATTCCTTGAGGACGTGATATTCCAAGATAGGAATTATCCTGGAAGGACATACCCTTTGAACAACAGGGTGGGGTACGTGCCTTAAGAGACAAAGATGATGGTGTCTATCATTCATTGGTCTCGCTAGTATTGTGCTCTGATCTTGTGGAGAGATAGAGTTGTTAGTCAAGGTCTTGCAATGTGACAATGTTGGTTGGTATGATGCAAAGAGATGGCTTACCAATCTGACTCTTCTTATGAGAATTCTTCAAATTGAGAATGTCCAAGTACCTTGTATGGATTATGAATACCTCCCTAGTTAAGAGGGAGTGTTGAAATACATAACTAGGTTCGGTCTTCATAATGACATATGTAATCATGATTTTATGTATTTAATGAAAAGAGAAAAATATATTTATTATTGTTGTTTTTGAGGCATGGGTTTCATGCTCAAGGAAAATTTATTTTTAGGTCAAGCACCCATTGAGCTTCTAGGTTTGTCATAAAGTCCATTGGGTCATTGTCATTATGGAAGACCCATTTGGGCATGTTACATATTGTAAAAAAAAATTTACAAGAGAGTCAAAGACCCTCCAAAATCTTGTCATGGTGGCTCAAGCAAGTCGACCTAAATGAAAGATCAAGTCGGCCTCAAGATAGCAATTTGTACCCCTCAAAAGCCTATAAATAAGAAGGAACTCGACCTCATTTGGATACACTCTCAAGCAATTTCGATCTCCTCAAGATAGAAGCTGGAAAAGGACGAAAAAGAAGAAGAAAAGCAAGATCGAAGGTTACGCCTCTCTCTCTCTCTCTCTCTCTCTCTCTCTCTCTCGTGTGTTGGGGTTTCTATAGTTGTTGGGCAACTCAAAGCAAGGTTGTTGGGAATCGTCCCCCTCCCCCTCCTCCCCCCGATCCTGCTCCCAAAAGGCACTCCGTTCGGGAGCACTTTGGGAGCGTGCTTCCGAGACTGAAAAACGCTCCCTGTTTTCTAGGGAGCGTTCGAGAGCGAACGCTCCTCGAGCGCCCTCGCCATTAAAAAAACGATTCAGGAGCATTTTTTAAATGGCGGGAGTGCTCAGGGAGCATTCGCTCCCGAACGCTCCCCGACAAAAAAACTCTCCCCGACACGGAAAAAAAATAATAATAAAAAATTAAAAAAATCGGCGGCGAATTTTTTGGGAGGGAGGGGGGGTGGGTAATAAAAAGCCCTCCTCTCCTCATTGTTGTTGTTGTTGTTTGTGAATGAGCTTGAGAGCAAGGAGAGAAGGAGAGCAAGGAGCAAGCTGCAAGAGAGCAAGAAGCCTAAAGAGAGCAACAAGGAGGATTGAAGGAGTCAGGACTCAGGACAAAGAGGAAGGACTCTCTAATCTAATTTTTTTTTCTATGTTGCATTTTTAAGTTGTTCAAAAATGAAAACTTGAATTTTTTCTCAATGTTGCATTTTAATGTGTTGAAAGTGAAAAATTGAATTGTTTTTTTTTCTATGTTGCATTTTTTCCTATTCCCATTTGGCATTCCTCCATTTTTTTGCAGGCTAGAAACTTGAAACTTGAAACTTGAAACATCATGGCTATATGGCTAGGGGTTTTCTTCATGTTGGTTCCTTTCTTTGTAATAATGGTGTTGGAGAGTAGAAGAAAGAGGCCCATTAGAGAAGAGGAGGATGAAGAAGTGGGTTATAGTGGATTTGATGAAAATCCTGAAGAGGAGGAGTATGCTGAGGAGGAAGGAGAGAGTGGAGAACATGAGGCCACAGAGACCGCAACTAAACAAGACCAAAGTCAAACACCATTGTGGAAATATGTTCAGAGGCAGAAAGGAGGGAAAGGTGGTGGAACCACTAAATTTCTTTGCCCCCATTGCAATAAAGGATACACAGGTTCATACACCCGTGCCTGAAGGCACCTTTGTGGGAAAATGCCAGGGGATGGAGATAAAAATCTAGGAATCAAAATTTGTGTAAGTGTGCCAACAACAGAGAGAGAGAGAAATACAGAAAGGAAGAGGAGGTTGCCCAGCAGAGATCTAAAAGATCTAGGGGTTTCATTGATTCTTATGCACCATCAGGTCCATCACATCATGGACAAAGAAGTCCATCAACTTCCACCCATGGCAGTGGATATGGAGGCACACCTGGACCAAACATCTCCTTAAGGCGTAGAACCATATCCGATTTCCTTGACGAAGGGTCTAGGAATGATGTGGATTCAAAAATTCTCGGTTTCTCTATGCATGTGGGGTACCATTCAATGTTCTTCGCTCACCTTATTGGCATGAAATGGTTTCTACCATTAATGATGCCCCCAAAGGATACAGGAGCCCTGGGTATGACAAGGCCAAAACCGTGGGACTTGATCATGAAAAAGCTAAAATAAGTCATTCGTTGAATAGAATGACAAGTTCTTGGAATCAGCATGGGGTGTCCATTGTATCTGATGGATGGACCAATGTAAAAGGAAAGCCATTGATAAGTGTTCTGGTTATGTCTGTTAGTGGTGCAATATTCCTTTCAGCATATGATTATTCAGACAAATTCAAGACCAGCATTAACATTGCAGAACCATTACTTGAAACAATTGAAACTTGAAAGTATTGGGCCATACAATGTCGTCCAAGTCATCACCGATAACGCTGCTAATTGTAAGGCAGTGGGAGCAATTATTGAGGATAAATACCCCAACATATTTTGGTCTGGGTGTTTGGTTCACACAATGAACCTTTTGATGCATGATATAATTAAAAACAAACAACCTGAATACAAATGGCTTGGTGATTTGTACAACAGAGGTAAAAAAACTTTTGATGCATGATATAATTAAAAACAAACAACCTCAATACAAATGGCTTGGTGATTTGTACAAGAGAGGTAAAAAAATGATAAAAATTATTACAAATCATAGCAATACCCATAGGCTTTTCCGTACTCACTCAAAATTGGAGTTGTTGAAGATAGAAAAGACTAGATTTTCTAGCTATTACCTCAACTTCAGGTGCCTTTTGAAGGTAAGAGAGTCATTGGCAGCCATGGTATCAAGTCCACACTGGCAGGTATTAAAGGACAGGGCAGCAACAATAGTTGACAAGCAAGGTTTTGAACAGGTGGAGGAGACCGCTCTTGATCCTTTGTTTTGGGCACGTGTGAGGGAAATTTTGAATTTCACCAAGCCCATTTATCACATGATTCGGCTTTCAAATACAGATAAACTAGTGATTGGGGAGGTGTATTATCAGATGGATAGCATGTTGGGGCAAATAAAATATGTTGTTAAGGAAAATGGTCCCAACTTGTATGCAATAATTCACGATTGTGTGTGTGCACGGTGGAATAAACTTGATGTTCCACTACATGCCTTGGCATATATCCTTATGCCAAAATACTACTCTCCATCTTGGTTGGGCCGACCTGCACCTAGAGGTGGGGTTAGGATCAAACCTCACACAAATCCAGAGGTAGAAGAGGGATACATAAAAGCATTAGACAAGTTGGTCCCCGACAGGGAGGAGTGTGCTAGATTGTGCCTTGAATTAGGCAGATACTTCAGTTGCACTGGTAACTTTGGTTCTTTCCATGCAATGGAAGACAGAGACAGATTTGATGCTCTCACATGGTGGGAAGCATATGGCAGCATGGGACTTTTGCCAAAGTTGGCAAAAAAAGTTCTCTCACAAGTTGTAAATACTTCTTCTGCGAAGTGGTGTTGGAGCACCTACAACTTCATACATAATGTGAGAAGAAACAGGCTAAATGAAAACCGAGCAGAAAGCTTGGTTTATGTGCATTACAACTTGAGGTTGTTGAGTCATTATTGTGATCGGGCATATGAGGATCAATCATATAAAGTTTGGGACAACAACCCAGAGGATGATAATTTGGAGGACGGCATTGTACATATGGAAGAATTGGAAGCAGAACTTTTGAGGGATGATGATGAAGCAACAACAACCATGCCACCGCCACACCCAAGGCCAGTGCCACCATCCAGTGGCAGTGCGGGTGCCAGTGCCAGTGTTCGATTTCCAGCTATTGTTCCTTTGCAGATTCAGCCTCCACCTACATCCTCGCGTGGCCCTCTGCCTTCTAGTTATGGTCGTGGTACTCCTGAGAGTACTAGAAGACCACCATTGCCTCGTGGTTCTCACAAATTAGACATTTCTCGTGGGCGTGGCAAGGGGCCAGCCAATAGATAAAATAGATTTATTGCTTACAATTTACTAGTCTTTTCTATTTTCTAGTAGTTTTTAACTTTTGTAACTGTTGAACAGTTGAAACTTGACTCTTTCATATTTATTATGATAATTTTTGTAAACAATATATGACAATTTAAGTTTGAATTTGAAAGGTGAAACTTTGAATTTGGCATTTATAAGTTTATAAGTCATTATGAATTATGAATATGATGCTTCATGAAAGTTGAAAGTTGTTTCATTTCCTTTCAATTTATAACATTTCATTTCATGTTAAATATTCTTTGGTGTGATGGTTATTGGTTACACTTAGCTTACAAGTACAACTATGGTGATCAATGAATCAATGATGATAAATGTTATATATCAATGATGATAAATTTTATATATTGAAATTTGAAATCAATGATGATAAATGTTATATATTGAAATTTGAAATCAATGAATCAATGATGATAAATGTTATATATCAATGATGATAAATGTTATATATTGAATTTTGAAAGCTTGAAGCTTTAAGATTGATGATTCATGAGACTCAAGAGTCAATATGTTGTATGTTTCCAACTCGTGGGCATGGTTGATGAAGATTATAACTTCTAGATGATTGATGTTATATGGTTCAATCTATGTTTTTATGTTTTTTATGTCTAATTCATCATTCTACATGCTTTTGTTGACATATATGCATCAAAATAAAAAAAACATATATATATATATTTTTTTTTTAAATGCTCCCCGAAACACTTTGGACTGGGAGCTTTTGAAAATGGCGCTCTCGCTCCCGCTCCCAAGTAACCATGCAGTCAAAGTGTTGGAAAGTTGTTGGGGTTGGAGTCACAAAAGAAATAGCTGGATCGAAATTGCAAAAGAATTTACTAGGAGGACAAAGTTGCAGAAGAATCTGTTGGGCATTCGAAGTTGCAGAAGAATTTGCTGGAGGTCAAAATTGCAGAAGTTGTTGAGGGATCGCTGGAGGGACAGCTCATAAAGAAGGAAAAATTTGACTTGGTCTTGGAGGGTCTTGGTCAAGGGTCATAGGTCTTGGAATTCGTCAATTGAAGTTCTATAATAAGATGTAATATTCCTAATTAGCATTGCTAATTGGAATATTTCATTTTTGTTTAATTTTGCCGCTTTAGCTAAAAATAATAAATAAAGTGAGAAATAAGAGGGGTCATCTCACTTTATAAAATAAAGTGCTTTCCTAGTTGATTGACGTTGTAACTTAAAGGGGTGGCCTTGGGGGTCCACACGTGTATGAGGGGAGACCTCACGCTGACCCAAGGGTAACTGCGCAGGCCAAGGAGGGTGAAGGACGCAGTTAAGGTTTTGGAGGGAGTTTAGCACTATAAAAGGAGGGGTTTCCACTTCATTTGGGAGGGTTGATTTGATATTGATATTGAGAGCTAGACTTCTGTCTACTTCAGCACGCCGGTTGTTTAGTCGGTCTGCAACACTGTTTAGTGCAACCGAGTGTCTCCGTGCGGAGATCTCACCCTTAGCCTCGGGGGACTTGATGCACCTTTTTAATGAGTTGTTGTGAGCATCATCCTTCGGTTTTCGGTGGTAATTTGCGGTAGTTTACGGTGGAGAATTTAGAGAGAATGCCTTCTTCGGGAGGCTGGCAGATCCGGTGGGGCCGCGGTCTGGAGAGATAGAGACGCGGTGCGGGCCGAGAGGGACGCGGTCCGAGCGGTCCGAAATAGGAGAGACTCGGATACGGAGCGGGGGAGGACGCCGGTCCGGCCCGGATCTGGCTCTGGGGACGCGGGATGCGGAGAGATAGAGGCAGCGAGATGCGGATGGGGAGGACTAGGATCCGGCGGTGCGGCGGAAGGGACGCCGGATCCGGCGGTCCGGACGGAGAGACTCGGATACGGACGGGGGAGGACGCCGAATCCGGCGGATCTAGCTACGGAAGGAGCCGCGAGATCTAGAGAATGAGACGCGAGATGCGGATAGAGAGGATGCAGATCCAGTCAGGGAGGACGCAGATCTGATGAGTAGGGTCTTTGTGTGGGGTTTTGGCAGCGTTTTTCAGTGTTTCCGGCCCTGAGGAGTTGGTCATCTCATCTGGAGGACTTGTGGTTGGATTCACCCCTCCTTGCCAGCGTTTCATCTGTCTCCTGCGCTGTCACTAGCAGAGACAGCGTTTTCACTGGTGAGGGCTTGATTGGTGGTGGAGCATTAGTTTCACATTCTCTGGGGTTGTCTGGAGGATTGAGATCAGCCATCTTTCTAGTTTCCAGCTCATAGTTCCAGTGCATTGTAGCAGCAGTTCTTCATAGCAGATTCTTCAGCCAGCTAGGACGCTGTCCCTATTTGCAGCCATTATTTGTTACGAGAAAGTGCTCACTTGCCTAGGGCAAGGATAGGTGCACTCATTCGATTCTCTTGTGCTCTATGCTGTATTCTCGGATTAATGAAATGGCTCAGTGTTGCGACGTTCTGTATTATTGCTTGTTCCATGATGCGGTTCTGACATTTTGTTTTATATATACGTACGGCATATTTAATTATTACCGGATTGCTTCCTTTGGGGATATTACAGAAGAGAAGAATTCTGGTGGGTTTTCCTCTCAATTGGAGAGGTTTTGGCCCTGGCTGATCGCCTATATCTTGTTTCCTCTTGTCTCATTGTTCTTTATGGTTTGGTAGCTGTTTGATGATAAGAGTACAATAATAATCAAGTTGAAGAAGAATCTAATCAAAATAAGTAAAAAGACATCACAAGCTCTTATCAAAGTAAGAGAAATCACCTAATCTAGCTGCCCTAGATTTCTCCAACAGTTTTCTCAACAGTTCGTTGACTACCTTTAACCTAAGTTTTGTCTTTGTTTACGGGTCATTGATCGAGAGTTGACCATGAGTCCAACTTCCAAAATTTGATCGAAACCTGAATGTGGAATTGCAGGCCAAAATTTTGGCCTTTGACCAGCAGCCTCAGGCCAAAATTCGACCCTCTTGTGCAGACTTTGACTGTGAGAAAACATTGACTTGTTCTCTCTCATTTGACTGGATTTTACTTGGCATTTATAGGAGTCAAAGATTGGCATTTTGACTGGAATATTCTGATGTACAATTTGATGAATTGAACTCTTTTTCATAAGGAAAGATTACCTGGTTTTCCCCCTTGTGGAGTTTTGTCCCAAGAAATTTTGGTGTCTCTTGTTTCATTGTTTTTACTGTGATCTCTATTGCTCTATTGAAGTTAATGGTGGAAATTTTCAAGTATAACTGCTTAATGATTGGAATGCTCTAAAGAAATCAAATTGTATCATTGGAAGTAGTTATCATTTTGAAAATTGCTCTAGTCTTGTTTGCTACTAAAAAATCAACATGTTGAGTAAGGAATTTTTGCCGACGCGTTTCAAACCAGCTAGTATGGCTCATCATAGCTGGTTTGAAACGCGTCGGCAAAAATTCCCTACATGTGATTTTCACCGAAAGAATTTCTTACACAATTTATGGATCACAAAAGCAAAATTCCCAATAATGTTGAGTAAGCTTAATTTACTTGATGCCACATTCTCTCTATTGTTTTTCCAGCACTTCATAGCAAGCACATTTGTATAAGTAACACATCACTTAAATCTTGTTAAATATGGCAATGACTTTGACACCTTAACTTTTTTTGTCACTAGAAATGAGTTAGTTGCTTATTTTCTTAGTCAATCTAGTCTAAATAACTCTCCATTACTACAACTGATTAGACTAGCAGACCATAGGAATTCCTCCCTATGCCAGGGTGGCGCAGTTTTCTTAGTCTAAAATGTGGGACAAGGCTACCAGGGTGACAGCGGGTAGCTTTCCTTTTGTTCCTCTAGGTTCACCTATTGAGGTTATAACTTTTCCTCCCAGGGTAGTGTTTGAGAGATAACTCTCTACAACTAACTAGTGATTAAATTATGAGTGGTAATAATATGTTATTCAACATAAATTTATGAACATCCAATCAGAAACAATTACCATCTACGCGAAGACATTATTCTTGGTAATATGGATGCATATTTCATAGTTATCTTTGCGCTGTCCCCACAGAATTCAAGGGGGGGCACTCAAACTTGTAATAATCCAATCTCTTCTATCCTTGCGTATATGGTTGTCACTGACTATTTTTCCCTTGTATTTAGATGAAGAATCACTTGTGCAATTCTCTCTACATTCATTGTTAAATATTCCATTTTATCTTTGGAACATGCATGCTACAGGATCTTCTATATGCAAATCTAGTAATGATCAAAATCTAGATGACATTCTACTTTTTACAAATTAAAAATACAAGTTGTGGAAATAATTGCAAATAAGAAAAACTTTCCAAATAACCAACCCACTGCCAGGACATTAGAATTACTTTATAATAGTGATTATTTTCTTAGAGTATCGCTGGTTTTAACACAAACAATGGAAATGGAAAAAAAAAAACACCAAAAGATGCATAATTAATGAAGATATACACTAACGTTGATATATAATTTGATAAATTAATGAAAGACGAAGTTACATGTATCCATGGCAGGGCAATAAAAAAAATAAGAACAGTGATCACACTAACACCTCTTGCTGAAAAGTTGTAGGACTGAAAATTAGTCCCCCATTTCCTCGATCGCATCCAACTCTATTATTTGCAAAACAATGAGCACCAAAGCGTTAGTAGAATTACTCCACCAAAAAGTTTAAAACAAAAAATGCTTCAAAAGTCTAAATATTCCAGATGGAAAAGTTTCACTGCTGCAACCAATAAAGAGAAACAGGTACAACTTACGGCCTTACAATAGTATAGAATAATAATAAAAACTCAATGCATCTATAAATGACTATGTAAATATATTCGTTCTTTTCTGATTTAGAGCCAGGTGAAAATGTCCATTGAAATAATTTCCCACATCATTATTTGCAACAGCTATAACCTAATATTTCCACATTATCATGACGACAGACCTCACCCTCTACCACAAATTGTTACATCTCTTTTTTAAATTCTTTTCAAATGAAATTTTATCTCACATTTTAATCAAACTTAAAACCTTATGTATATGGTATTTTCTTATAGAATACTAAGCTTTAGTTCAGGTAACTTTATCATCATTAATAGCAGCAGATCACTCATCCATTCTAGCAGGTTATTCCCGTTACCCATTGCTTGCTTCACTTCAATGATCGCAGAAACTTTCAAATCCTTGACATATTTCATGTAAATGTTAGCAATTTAAATTTAAATCCACTACAATAAAATATTCATTTCAGTCCCCTGGTATAAACTGGAAAGAGCATTAGCTAATATATTTTCTTACTAATGTCAAAATCAAATGTGTGCCCTTAGTCATTTCTTCTGCACAAGGCTTAAGTGTCCTTATGAGAGTATATCTTAAGATAGTTATAATCCTTAAAATCCTCAAAATTTTCTGCCAAGGAAGCATCTTTGACACTTATTCAACTCATGAATAGCATCTCTTTGCATAAATATGAAGTATATATTCTCTCTTGAAATAAGAAGTTCAGAAAAACAAAAATCAACAATCCTGCTTTAAAACAATTTGATTTCCATCCGTTCAGACATCAATTAAATTATTGGTATTGACCAAATCTGTGCTAGAGCTATTAACTGAAATTTGAAAAGAGACATGTACACCTATAATTTGGGAGTGGACTAAACTCACTACTGTAGATAACAACATTAGAGGAGTGTCCTTGTGTTCTAATCCTTCAACAATTCTTGAACATCAATAATCCTTCACCTTAGCTTCTTCCTCCGTACATGAAGAAAGATTTGTGTGTTAATTGTCCATCTTGAGTTTGCATTAGCTACCTCCCTATTTGTGTGTTATCTGTCCATCTCGACAGAGACACACAAATAGGGAGGCAGATAATGCAAACACAGAATATGAGAAAGAGAATGTACTTGAATAATTTCAATCACCGTGTAATGTGAAAATAAATAGGAGAGAGGCATATATTGTGTAATTAATGTAATGCAATTAGAAAATTAAGTCTAATCATGTCCTCAATTAATTTCATCGCAGAAAATAACATTATAATATGTAATATTCCCAATTAGCGATAGCTAATTGGAAATATTAATTTTGACCAATTTTGCCTTATTATAGTCGGAGCATGAATAAAGTGGGTGAAATATTAATAAACTCACTTAGGATAAAGTGTTTCCCTAAGTCCACATCGTATTTGAGGATGTGGGGCCTAGTGGCCAAGTGGACAACGCAGGGAGAGGAGGACGCAGACCACGTCGGCAGCGTGGGGCCTACCTCACGCAGTTGAGAGGGACAGCGTGGGCCAAGGAGCACGTGGGAGATGGTGGGGCTTATGGTGAGAGAGGCCCATCATTATAAAAGGGAGGAGAGCCCCCTCATTTGGTCATTCATGTTTATGCATATTGAGCTTGTCATTTCGACTTGGAGCACGCTGGCTATTTAGCTTGTCTGCAGTACTGTTCAGTACACCAGGTGTCTCCGTTCGGAGATCCCACCCTCAGCCCCGGGAGACTTCGAGTGCTTGCTCGAGTGAGGTATTCTACCATCATTTTTGCAGGAGGATTTGTGGTTGCATTCGTGGAGGAGCAGAGCATCTAGGGACTGCGCAGTCTTGAGAGGGAGGACGCAGTTCATCTTGGGGGAGCTCCGGATTGGTGCAATTTTGGAGGATTCACGCCGGAGGATTGAGCAAGGGGCCAGCCCTTGCCTATTGGAGACATTTGACAGAGAGGGAGTGTTAAAATTGGACAACTAGGTCCAAACTCCGGTTGTGCTGCTCAGATGACGATCGCAATATTTTTATTGGATTCCTCTTTCGGAGAGGTGTAAGATTGATCTAAAGATCATCTCGATCGGATGAGCAGAACATGTACTTTGAATTTATTCCACTTATGTGCTGGGTCGGCCTGGAATAAAAAATTGACTTAAATGTCTTAAAGGACGTGTCACACACCCCCAAAGATTCCTATATATTGGAGAGACTTGGAGTTCATTTGACACACATCAAATTGGAGGAATTCTCTTTCTGGATAGCATTGGAGCTGCACATTCTTTGTTTGGATTGTTCTGGGGTTATGTGTGACACACTTGGCTGAATGACCTATTGAAGACTTTGCTGGTAGAAGCATCCTGCTGATCGCCGTAACGTCACCATTTCCTATCTCTGTTCTGGTTTGTCTTCTATCGATCTATTAAGTATGTTCTATCTTCTTCAGTATTGTGCCCTAATCTGAAATGGCATAGAACAAGAGCTAAATTTAACATGGTATCAGAGCTGTTGGTTGAAGACATTGCCCTAAGATATGCAAGTCTGCTCTTATTAGCGTTGCAAAAGTTTGCCCTTCTGTGGATTAGCTGGAAGGCTGAAATGTTTACGGCCAAATAGAAGTTCCCGGTAGCTTGGACGGCTAAATGAAAGGGCGAAGCCGAGAACCGGGAAAATTAGAATTCTGCGTAACCTGTCTTCAAACCTGGGTATGGGCCCACGGAAAGAACCTACGACAGAATTAGAATTCTGCGTAACCTGTTTTTCAAACTGGTGTCTGAGCCCAGTTTATCTAGGGCAGCAAAATAAAAAAAATAAAAAAAGCGGGACCTTATTCGTATACTCGCTGTGATCAGTTCCTTTCATATGAAAGTCTGTCTTGTTTTTTTTTGGACGGCAGGGCTTCTCGCAGGCTGTGCACAGATTAAGCTCGGCTTCAGTCGATTCAGAGAATTGACGTGGCCAGTTAATTTAGAAAATTGACGTGGGCTTCCTATTTCAATCTCTGAATTTTTTTTTGGACATTCCGGAAAGACGGCGTGAGGGCCGAATTGAGAAATTGGCGTATGATATGCAGTCGCCGTTTTTGAAACGCATTAAGCACCAGCGTTAGAGGGCTCTGCAAAATTTAACTGGCTGCCACAGACGTAGTCGGACGAACATCTATTGAATCAATCGATCATATTCATGCTAGATGGCAACGGGAGAGGACTCGAGCGTATCTGCCGGGCAATCGGGGTCATTTTGGGAGACGCTGCTCTAGCTGTTAGAGTTTCTGTGAAAACCGAAGTTTCTGTCTGTATTTCCTTTTTTTTCTTCCGCTCTCACCGCTTTAAATAATCCCCGGAAGGGTATACCGATGCCTTTCAGAACATCGCAGCTCGAATTTCCTCACAGAATCATAGATCCCGCAACAAGTTTTTTGAACTTGAACACGAATACGCTATGATGACGCGCAAGGCATGAACCTGCCTTTACTTGGGTGACAATGATGGTGAATTTTTGTTCAAAAGTCAGATAAATTATTTTTAAAGTCGAGTCAAAGGACGCATAACCATCGAAGATTGTGTTTGTAATTCCTACCACTGCTGGAAGATCGAATTGTTGCCTTATTATCAATGTACCCAGACCGAAATTCCTTCAGCAAAGGTCCAAAATTTCCTCTTTGTTTTTTTTTACTGGGTCATAAATCTGGAGTTGGTTGTATAGGAAGAAGAGAACCCTACCTCGTACATCAAGGACAAGACTCCAACAGATTTAAGTGAAGTTCATATTCAGCAAGCCATAATGAATGTGATAGTTCTAATTCTGTGATTCTATGTCACTGTCATTATGACAGTGACATAGACAGACACCCATGTTTGAAGCTGGAAGCTTTTAAAGGTTGACTGCTGAAGTCCTTGAGGAAAGTCTATGTAATGGTCAAATTGTTGACGAAATGTGCATCAATGTAAGTCATTGATCTAGGCAAATCTTGACAGCAGTCTGCTGAAATAACCAGAAATGGGCAAATCTGGAAGCAAATCAAGGTTAAATGCCTCAAGGTAGATTGGATCCCTTGTTTTGTTGTAAGCTGCAGTCTTAGAAGGCTGTTTAAAGGAGCTACTCACAGAATAACAGGGAGTGGCTGAAAGGACTTCTAACACAAGCTGAGGCTTGTTTATATGTTCCCCCTGTATCTCAGTGACATAGATAGACACCTATGTAGCAGCAGCATGTGACTGTATCAGTCCTACATTGGAGCGTTATGGTAAACTTTAAAATGTGAAGTTTATGCAACTTTTGGTCACATGGTTGGAATCTTGAATCATGATCAACAAAGTCTGTTGGATGGCTTTGACTGTGGGAGATCCGGTCCCAATTTCAAGATGGTGTCTGGGATGCACTCATTTAATACAGATGTCTTCTCTCGAGAAAGAAACTGACATTAAGAGGGAGATATATTTGTATATGCTCCTGTGTGGATGTCTCTGTTCAACAAAAGGAGATCCTCATGGCTCAGGGACATATGGCTTCAGAGGGGGAAATTCCGAAGGAAATCCAAGAAGCCATATCTAGCAGCCATGAGTACTTTTGTACAATTTGAGGAAGTCATAAAGCATAAAGTCTGGAAGGATGCTATGCTGTAGGACAAAGCAGTTGTCACCTTGAAATGGCTCTACAAGATCAAGTATGGATCTGTTGAAAGTGCTGAAAAGTTCAAGGCAAGATTCGTTGCCTGTGAGGAAGATATAGACTATGATGACATATTTGCACCTGTGGCTCGAGATACCACCATTCATAGCCCTTGCTGATACGCAAGGATGGAGTCTTCATCAGATGATGTGAAGACCGCATTTTTTCTGCATGATGTGATAAAGGAAGAGATATATGTGAAGCAACCTTTGGGGATAGAAGTCCAGGATCGGGACACCCATGTCTGCAGGATGAAGAAAGCCCTCTATGAGCTGAAACAAGCACCCTGAGATTGGTACAAGAGGATAGATAGCTACTTGATGAAGCTGGGCTTCACTCGAAGTAATGTTGATCCGAACCCTTACTTCAAGGTTGTCAAGGGAAAACCTCTCATTCTGGTGCTGTATGTGGATGACCTCTTCCTGACAGGTGCTGACCCTCTCATTCATCAGTGCAAGAGGGAGCTCGCTGCTGAGTTCGAGATGAAGGACCTAGGACTAATGTCTAGGCCTGAAGGTCTAGCAGAGACCTGGCGAGATTTTCCTTTCTCAAGGAAAATACATTATGATTTTTCTGGTATGATGGACTGTAAGTCCATGGAACTCAACTTCAAGAAGTTGAGGAGCAACGTTGCTGGGCCCGTCCTACTGAGTATCGTGAACTCATAAGGACCTTGATGTTCTCAATGAACACTTGTTCGAACATATGCTGTGCAGTGAACACTTTGAGTCAACACATGGTTGATCATAACATTCACTGGGTTGGTGCCAAGAAACTCTTGAGATATCTCTGAGGCACGATAGACCATGGGCTGAGATACATTGCCGGGAGTATGACATTCCATGGATATACTGATGCCGATTGGGCTAGCAGTGTGGTGGATCGCAAGAGCACATCTGGATGCTACTTCACATGTAGATCTGCTTCGGGCAGGAATCTAAAGTCGGTAGCCTTGAGCACTGCTGAGGTCGAATACATTGTAACATGTATGGCCTGTTGTGAAGTCACTTGGTTGCGAAAGCTCTTTAGTGAGCTGTTTGGACATGTGCTAGATACCACTGTGATACTCTGTGATAACCAGAGTGGGATTCGTATGACTGAGAATCCTGTGTTCCACGATTAATCCAAGCATGTTGATGGGTGGTACCACTTTATCTGGGATATGGTACAGCGAGGCGCCGTAAGGCTCGATCATATAGGAACTGATGAGCAGGTCGCGGATATTCTCACAATGCCCTTGGGGAAGGTCATGTTCCTAACCTTCCGTGAGAATCTTGGAATCATGGAACGACCCTATGATGTGGGTCCTGTTGGACGATGAGCTCTGGGAGCTCTGGGGGGGCTTTGGGGAGAGCTTCTTGAAGTTATGGGCAACCACAAGGCTAGGCTTGCCAACCTTGGTGGTGTGCTTGGACCCCACCGTTGTGATTTTGAGTTGGTTCACCTCTCATTTTCTGTGCCCCGTATGCATTCTACCCATTGAGTTTAGGGCTCATGGGAAGTACCTCTCATTTGGCCAATGAGGTGGGAAAGGCTAGAGACTAGTAGCAAAGACTGATGGACGCATTAGAGTTTGCCGTACTCTCTATCTAGGATGGCACGGTCCAACCGCTTGATCTGGGATCAAGTATAGTGAGGTCTGGGACCTCTGCCTGACTTCGGGTCAGATGAACCAACTTCGGGTTGGTTGGAGACTCTTCGTGAGTCTGATAGAGGTTTCGGACCTCTGAGCTGAATCTGTCAGCCGGGTATGATGCCTTTGTGACTGACCCACTTCTGTTCTGAAATAAAGAGGCCAGCAAAGCAAGTTACGGCGGGATGACGCACGATGTTTGGATTGCACTAGTGGACGGAGTTCTCCCTAGTTGAGAGGGAGTGTTAAAATTGGACAACTAGGTCCAAACTCCGGGTTGTGCTGCTCAAATGACGATCGCAATATTTTTATTGGATTCCTCTTTCGGAGAGGTGTAAGATTGATCTAAAGATCATCTCGATCGGATGAGCAGAACATGTACTTTGAATTTATTCCACTTATGTGTTGGGTCGGCCTAGAATAAAATATTGACTTAATGTATATGTCTTAAAGGACGTGTCACACACCCCCAAAGATTCCTATATATTGGAGAGACTTGGAGTTCATTTGACACATCGATGTGGAGGAATTCTCTCTCTGGATAGCGTTGGAGCTGCGTATTCTTTGTTTGGTTTGTTCTGGGGTTATGTGTGACACGTTTGGCTGAATGACCTATTGAAGACTTTGCTGGTAGAAGCATCCTGCTGATCGCCGTAACGTCACCATTTCCTATCTCTGTTCTGGTTTGTCTTCTATCGATCTATTGGTATGTTCTATCTTCTTCAGTGTTGTGCCCTAACCTGAAATGGCATAGAACATGTATAAAAATAAACAGGGAGGCCATATTTTGGAGGATAGCATTCAGCACCAGTGTGGCCCTTGGGAGGATAGTGAAGATCCTCAAGGGAGGCATTTTCGGGGGTCGACCATTTCAGAAACGCTCTCTGGGCTTTTCTGGGTATTGTGAGTAGAGGCCGATTCTAGAGTATCAGATTTTTCCGAGTAGGGGAGCAGCCCCAAATACTCATTTTGTTCCAGCAGTAGCAGCAGCACGGCGGTATTTCAGCAGCTTGGAGTTACAGCAGAGAGCAGCCATTTCCATTGATATTCTGAGAGTATTCCTACACTTGCCTGGTGCAAGTCGAGGTGCCATCATTCTGATCACCTCTTGTACTTATTTCTATTTCTCAGTATAATAAAATGGCTTAGCATTCTCTCTATTTCATGTGTATCTACTTCATGTTCTGTTTCTAGCACTATATATCATGTATGCTTTGTATCACTGTCTATTTCCCTTTTTGGGATATTACATAATAAAAGTACTATATGTACATTAACAGTACTTTTAATTATGACCATTATAACATTTATCTACAAGGGTGGCAGGTGCAGCGGGATCCTTTGTAATCCTGTAGGAAATGAAAAATGTGATTTCACCTGGGACATAGGGAATGCAACAAATGACAACGCAGAAACTCTAGCGGTATTCCAAAGACTGCAGCAATGGAAATCATGGGGGATCAAGCACATTACAATAATTGGGGACACTTCCATCATCATCTGATTTCTTTGTAATCTCTCTGTTCCTCATTCAATTGGATTAAAAATAATAACTCAGAGAATTCTAAACCAAGCAGAGCAGTTTGAATCCATCTCCCACTTCCAGGTTTACAAACTCTCTATAAAAGCACAAATTATCTAACCAACATAGGATCGCACCTAGAAGAAGGATTGCTTAGTGTAAAAAAGGGGATATCAATCTATACACACCTTCCCTGAATTAAATGCAACAACAGAAAATACTGATCAGAGTGCAGGAGGTCTTCAATCCCCTGCACTCTTTTGACAGCAGAAAGCATTCTTTAAAAGTTCTTCAACTGGGTCCTCGATTCGTGTGGGATCGTTTGACCGTCATTTGGCTGTTACGGCACCCTTAGTCTCTGTTGCAATTCAATCTGTGTCAGTGCAGGCCTGAGGTCTTCTAGGTGTGGTGGGGCAGCTCATCATTGTGAAGGATAGGCTTGTTGTTCATGGTTGACTACTATTTGTCTCTTCATATGCCTCATTGCCACAATAGAAAATGTGTGATGTATGAATTGGAGGACCTCCAACAATAGATGAGCATTTATAAAAACGGATGGCATAGGCTCACCAAAAGGTGCACAAAACAACCTTACAGTGGAGTAACTAGCACCAAATGTGGAAGGAGTAACTAGTAGGGTTATGTTAATTTATCAACCTAACATAGAGGTTACATATAGTGACATATAATTATGATACAATGCCACTTATCATCTAATGTTGCATAAAGCGGGGACATATTTTGGAAGCGTGATTTTCCAAAAATCTTCAGAAACGAAGCATCTCGGAAGCGTCTATTATATTTGTGTGTGTGTGTGTGTATGTGTTTGTATTTATATTCAAAAAATTATCCAAAATACCAAATTAGTTGTAAAAGATATGAAAACATGCATATTTGTACATTAATCAAGATAGATATGGCATTCATAGTACATCAATGATTTATTATTCAAGCATCAACCATCTAGATTCTAGCAATTACAAACATACATCAAATTTTTAAACATACCACATAGAAGGTAGAAACTTAGAAAGTAGCAAAATTTTAAGCATATAATAGAAAGTAGACATTTAGAAGTAAAGCATTCAAATATATTATCTAGCAAGTGAGCAACTGTCAACATGAAACGTGACCAAATAATAATGTTTACAAAATAGGCTGCCTGACCAACACCAACTGCACACTAAACTAGGAAGACTGAAAAGTTCAAATTCACAACACTAAAGTCTGAAGTGAATTGTGAATCTATCTACTAATCTCTCCTCTTTACACCACCACGACCACAACATGAGCCTCCACGTGGTGGCAGTGAAGAAGATGGTGGTTGTGGTACTGAAGATGAAGCCCCGGTTGTTGTTGTTGAAGACAGGAACATGGGGACAATGGCATTGGATGGGAGTGTCATCTCATAACAATCATCATCATCCTGGATAAGAGAATCCTCCAATTGCTCTAACTGCAACACTCCATCCTCCAAATTGGTCCCCTCTGGATTTTTGTCCCAAACCCTAAAGTCTTTATTTTTCTTTGCCTCCTCACAGTGATGAGACAACAATCACAAGTTGTAATGAACATTAACCAAGCTCTCTAGCTGATTTACATTTAACCTGTTTCTTTTAACACTGTAAATAAAACTATAGGTGCTCCAACGCCTCTCTGCAAAAGAAGTGTTCACCACCTACAATAGCACTCATATTGCCAAACATTGTAGATGTGGAGTAGCACCTCCATGTTGAGAATTTGGAGGGTCGGATATTAGTTCAAATTCTCTTCTCGATAATTACTTGTGAGCTTATTTGAATTGCTTATCTCTTTTCTTCTTAACTTATTTAGTCTTTCATCAAGTCAATTATCAAAATACAAGAGACACAAAATTAGGCTACTTGAGACAAGGCAGAGCCTCTCCCTCCTGGAGAGGAAAACCCACGAAAAATTCTTCTTATAGACCTTTCAGATGACAAATACCATGACCAAGACTTAGACCCTTGACCTATGTATGCTTCCAAGAACTTGTCACTGCTTCTTTGTTGACCTTCAATGTTGACTCTTCATTTCTGCACTAACCTGCACTGTCTTTGTACTTCAACACTGCATTGTCTTTGCAATTATGACAGACTTCTTTACATTGTGGTTTACCTCCGCAATACTCCTCAGAGTTGCCCTTACATTCGATCTTTAGGTGCTCTCTGAAATCCGCACTTAATACTCTCTACAATCCTTATTTAGTAGTCTCTAAAACCAAAACTACTTAACCTCTGAAATCCGCACTTTTAACCTTTAAAATCTGCACATTTTAACTTTTAACTTCTGAAATCCGCACCTTTTTGACTCAGAACAGTCTGCATATGAAGCCCTAATCACGTCCTCAGAAATCCGCAGTTTATGCTTTAGTAACTTGCACTATTACAGAGCAATCCGCACTGATTTCTTCTGTTGAATCCGCACTGTGGACCACTGTGGAAACCATAGATGAATCTGCACTTCTTGTCCCTGAACTGGGCCGCCAGACCTTTATATATATATATAGAGCATATTCCTGTCTTTTGGGCCGACCCTACAGCCACCTTGTAGGCTAACTTCTCCACCGAATATAGGTTGACTTTACATGCAATATATATGTTGTTATTTTTGAAGGGTTTAACGCTGGACTTTCAAGGCTTATGTGACATGGTTTGGAGCATAGTTAGACACTTCATACATGACTTCTTAAATAGGACATTTATGACCGGAAAACAAAAACCTAGAGGACATCAAGAAGAAGTCCTTTGACCTAAACCTTGCTCATGAAACCCGTGAGACAAGTACAACAAATATACATTTTATTATCTTTGTCTTATTCTTTGCATAAATTCATAATTACATAGTCAATATGAAGACTGGTCATAGTTACACTTTTCAACACTCCCTCTTAACTAGGGAGGTATTCATATAGGTACATGGTCACTTTCAAACTGAAGAATCTCATAAGAAGAATCGAATTGATAATCGCATCTGTATAGCATCATATCAACCAGCATTGTCCTAGTGCAAGGCCTTGACTAACAACTCCATCTTTCAACGAGACAATGGGTTACAATGTTGGTGAGACACGACTTATAGACACCATAGTCATTGTCTCTCCAAGGTGCATACTCCACCCGGGTGTTCCCAAAGTATGACCTTCTTGGACTATTCTTCCCTTGGGTAGCTAGCCCTCAAAGAATATCGGTTGCCGACTACTCTTATCTTCAATGCCCTAACAAATTCTCAAAGAGTATCGAATGCTCGATGATTACCCAATCCTCCATTCTGTCTTCCCAAGTGAATACCAAAATGATGTGTCTATCTCTCCCTCTCAGCCAGGGAGGACCTATTTCACAAGGGAATGTACTCATTCTTGTATAAGGAATGTACCTAAGCTCACTCTTAGGAATTCCCCAGTTTCTTCCAAGTAAGAAAATTATCACTAGGCTCCCTCTTAATCAGGGACCTGCAGCAGCAATGGTGAGACACCCAGCTGCTCATGAAGAATTCCTCCCCTTGATGTCATGGATTTTGATATTGAGGAATCTTCAACTTTAGCTCCATAGGGCACAAATCATCCATCACTTTCGTTCATGAGTCATGTCATCTACCAGAAAGTGATTCATCTATCTTTATTATCTGGTCCACCTTTATGCCATGCTGCTTTCTTTCGAATCATCTCCAAGGATCTTACATCATTTCCCATGATTAGTAGACCTACACAAATTCATCCAGATAAACATATACGTATGAACTTTTAAAACAAAAGTTACCTCAGTGATGATCTTTCACCATGACATCTTCCTGTAGGCATCAGCATCCTTTATTTAGATTGACACATCTCCTAATGATATGTTTTTGTCAAGGGTCTTCTTCTTTACCGGACTTCGATCAGATTCTACATATCCTCCCAAGAGATATTCTAGTCACATCTTCTAGGCTTCCGGACGATAACTGCCTCTTGACATGGTTGCACTTCATGATCTCTTCCTTTCTGCACATCTTCATTCCCAGGAACTTCCAATTTACATTTCCTTGTTCATATACAATCACCTCATATTCCGTATGAGGATATATTATGTTGATTTCATCTATCAGTGCACCGAGAGATCCTCCTCCATAGATCATGCTTTTAAATATAGAAGTCTATTACCTACAACCATATGACATGACTTCACAACATCCAGTGTCAACATGTAAATATATATATACCTCATACCTTTTCATTTGAGTCATGTTGTAGCAATTTTACTAGAATGAAGAGCTTCATTCCCTTGACCTGCTCCATCAATATGTCATCACATCCAAGAATTTTGTAGCATAGAATTTTTTATGAAACCATTCTGCTTTCTTTCTAATCAGTGAATTCATAGAGAACTCCATTAGAAAATGTCAGCACTAGTTTCCATGATGACTCTTGATCTTGATGACTACCTTCCATCAATAATGTTATCACAGATGGTTTTCCCGGAGTTGTTTCACGAAGAGCTCCTACCATGCTTTTATCATGATGCCATCAATATACATTGCTTCCTATCATACTATCTTACAACCAACAGAAATCGCTTAAAGAGGAAGATGATCTCAATCATAATAGAGATCTTTCGCTTCTTCTTTCTTAGATTTCTTTACATCAGGTTCTTCCCTCATATATGAGACATGGGCTTCTTCCCTTTTCCTCTTGTCCTTTTCAGATTTAGGATGATCTCTTTTATAATGCCCAAGTTCATTACATCCAAAGCATCATACTTTGTCCATATTTCTTCTTTTATTCCGAGAACCAAATTTTCCAAATCTTCCTTTCTTCCTGTATATGGCTGCAAAGTCTTGATTCCCTTCACTTGGTCTTGTATCAGCTTTGGCTTTGAGTCTTGTTTCCTCTATTTTACATAGACACCATAAATCATGCAATGGTGTGGCTTCTTTCTTCCCGTATAAACTTGAAGTGAAGTTTCCCCATTCTTCTGGTAGAGCATTCAGCGCCACTGTAGTCATCTCAGTTTCTGACATTAATTCTCCCAGTTCCTGCAGTTGATCTCTTGTTTCGAAATCCTCATAAAGTATGGAGTGATTCCTTCTTCCCTTGATAATTTCATTTTATATAGTTCTTGTCTCAGAGAGATTGCTTCTCCTGGAGTACTCACAGAGAATAGCTCCACCAGTTTCTCATATATTTTTTTAGCAAACTTTAGTTTTGATACATAGGGAATGAGTGAGTAGAAGTGCCAAATTTACATGAAATGGGCAATTTCACTTATGCAAGAGATATTTTTGGGATTTTTATTTAACATTGACACCTATCACCTTCATGATAACCTTTAAGACCCCAACATATGTACATTTTTTGAAAATTAATGAACTTCATGACCTTATTTCACCCTAATGACCTAACCTAACTTACCTAAGACCAACCTAGACAAACCTAGTTGTTATCAAGGATAACAGTGGCTCCAATGGGGATGTTGCGCCCCTGTGGTGCAGCAAAGAACCAGCAACTCCAGTGCCTTATTGAAAACTAAAAATTATGAACTTGATGAAATCTTCTTCAAGCTTTTATGGCCTTCTCCTCGGGCTCAAACTTGTTGAAAACTATAATCCAAGTTGAAAACTAAATCTGTACATACTGAAAAGATGCTAAGAATACTTGAGCTTATTCACACACACACCTACCTACCCTATACTGCTGAGAAACTACTGAATTAGATGACACAAAAATGCCAGCGAAGCCAATCAAGTAGCTGCTGAAATAAAAGGACTACTTGACTATGCACCAAAAAAATCAAAACTGGAAAATATAATGGCAACTGATAATGGATATGTTTCTCGTAATGAAGACATGGCTAAAACTCAGGCTGAAAAAATTCTCCATATAATCTGCTACAGGATCAATAAAGATATGATATTTCTGATGAATATTTTCAAAATCTTGAGCAAAGCAGTCCTCATAGCTGAACATTTCACACTTATTTTCCATGTCATCATATACTTTCAGCTGTGTGTCATCAAATCTATTTTTTAAAACAAAACATTCCTCCATCTTGATGTCAAAAGACAATAGCTCATCTACTTGTTTTGGCTAGAAAAAAATTTCAACAGGTTCCATATGATCTTGAAAATGATGACATTGAATTTGAGCTTCAACATCTTCAATATATTTTTCAATCTCACGAGCCAATTCATCGAAAAATATGATCTTATTTTCAGGATTTCCTTTATATGACTTTAAATAAAAAGACAGTGATGAAGAAAATTTCTCACCAACTTCTACATCAAAGCACCATCATGTGAACTCCTTAATGGAAAGAGAGCCTGCCACAAACTCTATCCTCTTCATCCATGTTTCCAAGAAAATAAGCCAAAAAACTGAAAATGATGTAATAGATCTAACAGGTAACCTTTCCACCCAGCTTTTACACTTTCCTTGGAATAAATCATATAAAAGCCTAATAAATACATCTTCTTGTTTGACTCTAAGGAGCTCAGTAGTCACAAAACTTTGATACATGCTCCAAAGTCAAGCTTAAATCTTCTCCATCAAATTTAGGGCCAATACTTAAAAGATATGCATCCCTCAGTAAAAAAATTGGAAATCCAAAAATTTTTGAAAAGTCCACACATGCATACCCTGAAGAAATTGTAGTTGCATCTAAGTCTCTCATTTCCCAATAGTGTTACCATGGAGTTATGAATTTCTGAATTCTTCCAAAATGGAGTCGCCAATGTAGAAGTACAGCCTTCGAATTGTTTGATCTCCTGTTACCTTCAAGAGCTCAGTTTCTTTGACAAGAATCACCCAGGATGTGATATGAATTTCAGACTCTCGGCAGACGCACCAAAATGTTATCACCAAACTGGGACTAATTGGCCTGCTCAACAATCAATTCAATGTAACTATTTCAAACCACTTAGAGTTGGAAGTTAGCCCTTCCAACCAGAGAAGGCGCTCTCAAGAAAAGAAAAACAAAGCTTAAAATGAAGATGGCTAACACTTAGATGTCCTTTAGATGATTTTTGCAGGTGGAAGATGAGTGAGGGCTACCATTGGGCATGGAGTCAGCATGAAAACTTAATTACAAACAAGCATCATTCATGGAAGCTGAGGCACGTGAGCTCTTACAAAAAATAATTTTGATAGCAAACATAATGCATAAAGGAAGTCGAAGCATAAGATTTATGAATTCCAAGTAATTATGTATGAGTAAGCTTAATTAACATTGAAAAGATAAAGGAGACAAACACATAAGAGCCCAATCAAAATCTCAGGTCTGAACAAAGTCTTCTGCAATTGTATATTAACTGAGTAGAAAAAGATTACAATAGCAGCATTGGTCATAACATCCATCAACCCTTCTCTAACTCTAAAACTACTCTATTTATAGAGTGAGTACTCATACAAATGGATTGTCACCTTGTTAGCTTCGAATTCCTACCTCAGAGACCTATTTCAAATAAGATTACATCACTTGGAGACTTCTAAGGGATATTTTATGTTTAGCAGAGTTTGAATACAAAAAGGACTCTTCTTTCATTAAATAGTTCAACAAATCCATTTAATAACCCTTATCAAATGCAACCAACTAATTTTCCGAGTGTACTGGACTGCTGATGTGTCATTATGCCATGTGGACTTTACACAAATCTGGTTAGTGAAAATTCTGAAAGATAGGCCTCAGAGATGAGTGCATAATTTCCAAACTCGGATAGCTTTGCAAAAACTGAGAGGGTTAAGAGAGGTTTTTGTAGATGGGCTTGTGTTGAAGAAAAACCGCCTTCAGATTTCCAAAATTCTTTTTCATTTGGTCAAAAATTGAACTTGAAGTTGACTGCTAAAACAGTCATGTACAGGAAATTTTGTAGCACTCATTCCGTAGCGAACTCCAAAATCTAACTTTTGCATAACCTTTGACCTTTATGACTGTTGGAGGGTCTTCCTTAGGTAAAATAAGGTAAACACATGCCTTCATTCACCCCTGTCATTATATTTTTTGGGAGTTTTACCTCAAAACATTCTATAGCGAGTTCGTAGCGAAAACTCAGCTTCAAGCTTGGAGCTCGCTATGAACTTGCTTAACTTTTCCATATTTTGCAATATTTACTTTTTATCTCCAAAAAACATGTTTACAGCTCTGTAACTGATTTTATAAATTGGTCAAAAAGTGTCTTACCATCTTTCAAGGGGCAGCAGGGTCATCCACTACAATCATATTCAAACCCTTTTTTCTTCAATTCTGCTTGCACCATCTCCATTGAACCAAACTCACATGTTGAGGTGTCAACAACCATGATCAGGTGGCAAACTGTCAAGCTAGATTTCAAGTCCTTATATTATGAATTTGAAGATGAGTTGTGTATTGGTGAGGTGGCAAAAATGGTGTGCTGGCAACCATGTCATCCTTTTGATAAGTGATCTTCATCAACAGGTGTCCCAATGACACTCCTCAACTCTTTTGATGACTCATTTGCTCTTTGAAATACATTAAATGCTTCAAAAATACCAAAACTTCAGTTTGTTGTAAAAATAGAGTTTTTAGGCAAGTTTGTAGCGAATTCTGACTGTTTTATACTGATTTCACTACGAAGTTGTGTATAAGTGCCAAATTTACATGAAATTATTTCACTTATGCAAGAGATATTTTTGGGATTTTTATTTGACATTGACCCCTATCATCTTAATGATGACCTTTAAGACCCCCACATATGCAAATTTTTTGAAAATTAATGAACTTCATGACCTTATTTCACCCTAATGACCTATCCTAACTTACCTAAGACCAACCTCGACAAACCTAGTTGTTATCAAGGATAACACTGGAATTGCATGATTAGCCCCAAATGCACCAGTGACAAGGATATAGTTGCTCAATTGTTTCCGTATGATGTCACATTCATCATCATGGACTAATTTGTCCAATGCTTTCAATACATGTTGATTTTTTGTGTAGCATCGAGAGGTATTCCCACATGCCAAGAGACTTCCTAAGTCAGCCTAGAAGAATTATGGAAATTAAAATAAATAAATAAAAAATTCTAGGTATCATATAGGCTAAATATGATCAAGTCGACTTGATCCCACCATGAAAGGGAGTGTCGGTTGATCAAAATTCAACCATTTTGACAAGTATATATACATAATGATCTTCATTTTGACTAATAATCATCACATCATATCTTCTCTAGCAACCGCACGTGGAAGCAGATAGAGGTCGAATTTACTGAGATTTGACTAAGTTTGAAGTTTGACCAAAGTTGACCATTGACTTGTTGTTTGACCGAGTTATCTAGTTGAGTTTGACCGAGCTATCTGGTTGTGTTGGACTGAGCTATCTAGCTGAGTTTGACCATAGACCAAGTCAAGTTTGACCACAAAAAAGAATGATTCGATTACAAGTTTGACCACGACCATAGGTCCAAAGTTGATCATGAGAGCTATGTTGACCAAGCCAAAAAATTGACCAAATTTGACTATTTGGGTGGTTTGACCAATGCTCACTGGTTGGAATTCTAACCAGGTTTGGCTGGTGTTTAGACTTGGAGTTTCGCACAGATTTCTAGGAAAATTTGGAATTGTAAACTTTGTTGAAGAATAATTTCTCCTAGAAGAAAAATTGTTGGGTTTTCTTCTAAGTTTGACCTTCAGAGGGTAAATTTGTGGTCTCTATTGTGCATGGTTGTCTCTTTATGATCTTTTTGTTTTCACTGCATTATTGTTGCGATTTTCTATGTAAAACTGCTTAATGATATCAGTGGCATAAGATAAAATGGTTGAAAAATCATTAGGTAGTAATTATCGCGATCATAAAATAGGTATGAAATGCAAACACAAAGAAAAAAGAACTCACTATGGATTTGCCATAGACATTGTAGCCTGTATCGTTGTTACAATACCCTCTACTTCCTTTGTTTGCTCATAGTATCCCATTCCTTTGCCCCATGCAATGATGAAATGGCAATCAATATAATAATATTGGAACGTCTTACTTTTCTAGTAGCCCGATATTTAACATGTCCTAATATCTATTTAGGGTTATAGTTTTGAACCTTCTAGAATCTTATTGAAAGTTCCCATGTGACTAGCTCCACATGTTTGAGTTGTTGAGAATTTAGAGGGCTAGTGATTAATTTAAATTCACTCCCTGATAATTACTTGTGAGCTTACTTAAGTTATTTATGTCTTCTCTTCTTTAGCTTATTTAGTATTTCATCAAGTCAATTATCAAAATACACGAGACACAAAATTAGGCTCTTAGAGCCAGGGAAAAAACTCTCCCTCTTGGAGAGGAAAACCCGTAAGGAATTCTTCTTATGGATCTTCAAATGACAAGTACCATGACCAAGACTCAGACCCTTGACCTATGAACGCCTCCAAGATCTTGTCACTGCTTCTTTGGCTACCTTTAATGTTGATCCTTCTTTTCAGCGCTAACTTGCACTGAGTTTATCTTCAAACACTTCTTCTCACTTATTCAAATATTAGATACTAGATCATCCAAGACCTTATTCTTCACTTGGTATATCCTTGAATCTTCCTTACTTGAGGAGTAGCACTTTCATTGTAGGAAGGTAAATCACAGATTTACCTTCCTTACTTTGCAATTCAGAATTCATTATAACCCTTACGCATCTATCTCAATCCTGTTGACTTCACATTATATCACACAATGTATTGCTTCCATACTTTGCACTAGTTACAGTTTGACCGCAATTTACCTAGACTTGACCGCAGCTTTCTTCTTATCAATCTGCATCCTTTTTATGCTCTTGAGCCCACACTTGTATCCATATTTACTTTTGTATTATACCCCCACAAGAATCTGCATCTGTCACTGTAGCATGACCGCAATTCTTCTTGATTTCAAATCCACTCACTAACGTTGTGATACATCAGAGAAATCTGCATTTTCTGTGTTAGAATGGTTCCCAAGACAAATCCGCATTTCTTCCCTTTAACCCGCATATATACAGACCTTTATTTATGTTATTGTTATCTCAGAACCATCCGCAACTTCCTGCTCCAAATGAGCCGCAACACACTAATATATATAGTGCTCATGTCTTGCTTTTTAAGCCGACTTACCAACATGATTGAGGGCCGACTCCACTACTGCATATAGGCCGACTAGGAGAGCTCATTTTTCAGCGTTAATGAGGCTTATATAAGGGCTATCTTTATGCATCATACAGGAGCCATTCTTCACAATATCATGACAGGACCTTGGAGCATATTTTGTTGACTCGACTCTTCATGTTCATGACTCTTAATTACATTTATATCTAGAAGACAAATCCTAATAGACATCAAGAAGAAGTCTATTGACCTATAACAAAATCTTGCTCATGAAACCCATGAAGCAAGTACAACAAAAATACATTTTATTATGTTTGTCTTCTTCTTTACATAAATACACAATTACATAATCAATATGAAGACCAATCCTAGTTACACTTTTCAACACTCCCTCTTAACTAGGGAGGTATTCATACAGGTACATGGTCACTTTCAAACCGAAGAATCTCATAAGAAGAATCGGATTGGTAATCACATCTGTATAGAATCATATCAACCATAATTGTCCTAGTGCAAGGCCTTGACTAATAGCCCCATCTCTCAATGATACAATTGGGCTATAATGTTGGCCAGACACATGACTTATGGAAACCATAGTCATTGTCTCTCCAAGGTACATAATCCACCTGAGTGTTCACAAAGTAAGACCTTCATGGACTATCATTCTCTTGGGTAGCTAGACCTCAAATAATATCGGTACATGACTACTCTTATATTTAATGCCCTATCACATTCTCAAATAGTATCGAATGCTAGATGATTACCCAATCCTTCATTCTATCTTCCCAAGTGAAGACCATAATGATGTGTCTATCTCTCCCTCTCAACCAGGGAGGATCATTCCAAAAGGGAATGTACTCATTCCTGTTTAAGGAATGTACCTAAGCTCATTCTTAGGAATTACCCAGTTTCTTCCAAGTAAGAAACTTATCACCGGGCTCCCTCTCAATCAGGTACCTGCAACAGTAATGTTGAGATACCGAGTTTTTCATGAAGAATTCCTTCCCTCGATGTCATGGATTTCGATATTAAGTAATCTTGAACTTTAGCTCCATAGGGCACAAATCATTCATCACTTTCATTCATGAGTCATGTTATCTACCGACTGGAAAGCCATTGGTTCTTTTCCTTATTTGGATTTTACCTTTGTACCATCTTTCATTCAAATCATCTTCAGGATTAGCATTTCTGCCTGGAATTCATCCAAATAAGCATATGTGTATGAACTTTTAAAAACAAAAGTTACCTTAGTGATGATAATTCACCATGACATCTTCCTGTAGGCATCGACATCCTTTATTCAGATTGACACAACTCCTAATGATATGTTTTGTCAAGGGTCTTCTTCTTTACTAGACTTCTGTTAGAGTCTATATATCCTCCGAAGAGATCTCCTAGTCACATCTTCTTGGCTTTTGGATGATAACTGCCTTTTGACATGGTTGTGTTTCGTGATCTCTTCCTTTCTACACATTCGTCATCCCCAGGAACTTCTAATATATAGTTACTTGTTCATTAACCACCTCATATTCCACATGAGGATATATTATGTTGATTTCATTTGACAGTGCACTGAGAGATCCTCCTCCATAGATCATACTTCTAAAAATAGAAGTCTATTACCTGCAACCATATGACATGACTTCACAAGCGTAGGTGTTTAACGTATAATATATACCTTTTTCAACTTTGGTCATCATATAGCGATTTTACTAGAACCAAAACCTTCATTCGCCATTTCTCCATCAATATGTCATCACATCCCAATTTGTAACTAAGTTCTTGGAAATTAGAAACCATTTCGCTTTCTTTCTAATCAGTGAATTCATAAAGAACTCCATTAGAACATGTCAGCACCAGTTTCCATGATGACCCTTGATCTTGTTGACTGCCTTCCATCAGAATAATTATCAGTGAGGTTTTCCAAGAGTTGTTTCACCAAGAGCTCCTACCATGCTTTAACATGATGCCATCAATATACATTGCTTTCTATCTTACTATTTTACAACCAACAGAAATCATTAAAGAGAAAGATGATCTCAATCATAATAGAGATCTTTCGCTTCTTCTTTCTTAGATTTCTTTGCATCAGGTTCTTCCCTCATATCCGAGACATGGGCTCCTTCCCTTTTTCACTTGTCCTTTTCAGATTTAGGACAATCTCTTTTATAATGCCCAAGTTCATTACTTCCAAAGCATTGTGCTTTGTCCATATTCCTTCTTCTATTCTGAGGACCAAATTTACCGAATCTTCCTTTCTTCCTGGACATGGCTGCAAAGGCTTGATTCCCTTCACTTGATCTTGTATCAACTTTGGCTTTCAATCTTGTTTTCTCTATTTTACATAGAGACCATAGATCTGGAATGGTGTTGCCCACTTTTATCTTCCCATATAAACTTGATGAAGTTTCCCCATTCTTCGGTGGAGGCATTCGGCACCACTATAGTCATCACTATCGGACGACTACTTCGATACGGAAGGAGAATATGTAAATTTTTGTGAATGTTCTGTGCTTGATGCAACTTTACTTTTATCCCGATATCAAAAAACAATCACATAAAGAACAAAGTAAAGCTGATGATAGAACATGCAGGTGATCGACGAGAAAACAAAGCCAAAATATGTGTGTGTTGGTCGTTACGACGATCGACGAGGATGCTTCAACTTAACAAGGTCTCGATATGGTCGATAGCGAGAAATGTCACTGACCCTCTAGGACAACCAAAACCGTCAACCCAAAAGTCAACATTGTCAGTCAACGGTGAATGCAAACAGCAGCAGCAACAAGGTCAACACAGCCAAGTCAACATCCAGCCTTGGGAATAGTGCCAAAAATGCGGTTTGAAAATCGAAATTCTATGAAGAGTTTCGAGTCCATTTGATAACCGTTGACCAAAGTCAGCATAGTCAACGTTATTCTTCGAAACCCTGAAAACGAAAGCACCGTGTGTTAACTGTTAAATTTTCCCGTGTGTGGAGAGAAAAGCCACCAAGGTCACTTAGACAATCGGATGAGAAGAAATGTGTGAGGATGAGATGATGAAATGTCCTCCAACATTGACTCTATTTATATCAATCATTGAGGTGTGTGACACATTTGATGGGGGTGTAAAACCTTAAGGCCAACCTACACATATTTTGAAAGTATTAAAAATAAATTCAAAATAAATATTATGCTCATCGGATCAAGATGATATTTAGATCGATCTTGCACCTCTTTGAAAAAGGAACCCAATAAAAATATTGGCATCTTCATCTGAGCATCACAACATGGAGTTTGGACCTAGTTGTCCAAAATTAACACTCCCTCTTAATTAGGGAGAACTCCATCCACCTGTGCAATTCAAACATCATGCGTCATCCCACCGTAACTTGCTTTGCTGGCTTTTTTGTTTCAGAACAGAAGTGGGTCAATCACAAAAAGATCATTCCCTGCTGACAAATTCAGCCCAGAGGTCCAAAATCTCTATAGGACTCACAAAGAGTCTCATACCAACCCGAAGTCAGTTGGAGGTCTGAAACCTCACTATACTTGATCTTAGATCAAGTGGTTGGACCGTGCCATCCTAGATAGAGAGTATGACAACCTCTGATGCGTCCATCAGTCTTTGCTATTAGTCTCTAGCTTTTCCCACCTCGCTGGCCAAATGAGAGGTACTTCCCATGACCCCTAAATTCAATGGGTAGGATGCATACAGGGCACATATAATGAGAGGTGAACCAACTCAATCATCATAACGGTGGGGCAGAAGCACACCAACAAGGTTCGGCAAGCCTAGCCCTGTGGTTGCTTATAGCTCCGAGAAGCTATCCCCAAAGCCCCCCAGAGCTCCCAGAGCTCATCGTCCAACAGGAACCTTAGCATAGGGTCGTTCCACAATACCAAGATTCTCACGGAAGGTTAGGAATTTGACCTTCCCCAGGGGCTCTGTAATATCCCCAACGGGA